>VDFB02193867.1:327813020-328129537 GCA_007258455.2 Sequoia sempervirens | reverse complement strand
TGTTTGTTATCATTTCTCAGGAGCAACTCAAGGATGTCAAGGAACTAGAGAAGCTATGATTGAAAATGATATTTTTCTTTGTCTGTTGTTTGTGAGTTGATCATTAATACTATGTGAATTGTCATGGGACGTGCTCTACAAAGTATCACTGATGACATTCCAAATTTTCATAGGAAAATTGTTAACTCTTGTTTGTTTACACAAGAAATGCTCAGGTCATCTCAGTTCAATTATACCTAGATGCTTGTGTTAACTTGCACTATAAAGCATCATGAAAGTAGTACTCAAGTCATCATGGTCTAAATATACCATCGATGTTTATACTCACTTTCAATATTTTAAAAGCTCAATGATGATACCAAGCATGATAAATTAATTACTGAGATGACAACATTGCATTGTTAGGTTTGCATGTTTAGGTTGCATTCATACTAGGTGTTGCAGTGATATTTATAGATTTCTCCAAGGCAGGTATAATGTTATGAGTAATGTTATTTCTATCATTAACAGATTGAGTACATTTGACATTACCAAAATGATCATTTAGATGCATAAGCATTAGGACATCATTCATAACATTATCATATCATTTTGTCATTCATCTAGTTAATAGATCATATATATTTACATCATGAAAATATAAAAACAAATGCATTAACATGTCATTTTCTAAAGCATTCATCTAGTCATTAGGTCACATATTAGCATCATGAAAATCCAAAAACAAATGCATTGATCATATCATTTCCATCCATATACATTTAGTCATACATTTGCATCACAAAACAACAACATATGTAAATTTCCATTCATCCATTTCATACATGCATCCATATATTTGCATCAGAAAATACAAAAACATAGAGCACCATGCATATCATACATCATAATAGCATGCATCCATAAGAACATGTAGAATTATCCATCATTAATAATATCATCCATTCATCCATTTCATATTTTGCATCATATAGTTGCATCAGAAAAGTACAAAAACATAAGCATAATCCATTCACATAGTAATATTCATCATTTATAAAACATCAGAGAATCATAATGCATGTTGTATTCATAACATATCATATCACCATCATAAAACATCACATAGCATACACAATAGGAAATTAAATGCATCCATCAAGATCAACACACATAAACACATAGTTCAACCATCATCATCACTGCATATATATCTCAAAAATATGTCAAATGTACAAGGATATCTGAATATGAAGAAATACATCATCAAAAATGGCAGTAAATCATCGAGTATCAATGTATACATGTCCACATCACAATAAGCATCAAATATTAGAGCTAGGTAGTGCCACCCCCAAATGGTGTTGGCATCCCTAAACTTGTACCTCCCACTATACCTGACGGACCTGCACCTGCATCTCTTCGATCTCTAGGAAATGGTTGTGTGACACCTATACTCATTGTCTGAGATTGTGATCTACTAGACCGATACAGGGTAAAGCTCTCTCGTCGCTCAGGAGGGACCACCTCATGATACTAGCCTCTATAAAACTCAACCTCTTGGATAGTGCGTCAAATCTCTCAAAAATAGTCTGATGACCCAACAACTATCGCAGCCTGCTGCAATCTCTCAATAATGGCCTCTGCCTACTCTGCCCATCGTCTCAGTGCATCTCTCTCAATAGTCAATGCAGCAATCTAACCCTACTCCTATCCCTGGCCCTACACATGTGCTAGCTACTATCTAGAAACATCCCTCTTGACCATCATAATCTGTATTTGCCCCTAGGCCTATAAAAGTTGTGCCTGAACTTGTGACAACAACTGTGTCTGTGTCTATAACTGTCCTTGCACCTGTGTCAGCTAGCCCTAAAAGGTCTGGACCTGGGCATGTAATGTTGTGATCTGGGACTATAGCTGCTATGAAGGCAACCGTATCTGTATGCATTATCACGCTACTGCCACTAAGGATCGCCTCCTACGAGGCACTTTGACATCCAATCCTAGGTGAGAACCACCTCCTCCATCACCACCACCACCTTCATCCCCACCGTCATCCCCACCATCGTAACCACCTCCACTATCATCACCACCATATCCCTCCTCCTCATCTCCACCACCTCTACCTTGCCTCTATCTGGGTGGTCTATCCTCATCATCCTCCAAGGCTGGCACAGGCTCATCAGGTCTAAAGATCCTCAGAAATGGGTGCCTACTAAGATATTGTGAGTACTCCTCGGTCATGGAACCCTCAATGATCTCTGGATGGTAGTCCTAGATCACTGGCTATAAATGATGATACTCATCACATGCGGCATCATAAGATAAGGTAGGCCCCCACTCAATCGCATCCTGCTACCTCTGCACATACATGGCCAATCCTTGTGGTACACCCTACACCCGATCGTACTTTTTGAGCACCCTCATCAATAGGAATCTCTTGATGATGTAGCGTGTCCATCTGATAAGATACCTAAATGTCATAACATAAGGCATCTCCAAATGATCATCCACCCACTTCTCATAGTCCACATATGGTCGCCATGTAACTGAATCCAGGTCATCCAATACTTGTCTCCAATACTCCAATTTTCCTAGCTTATGTTGGACAACTGGGCTTGTATAACCATAGATGTAGGGTCTCCCAAATGGCTAAAATTTTTTCTGTCTCTAGCCATGTCACCGCAATATGATCCCAAGGCCACGTTTGTAATAAGGTCACCCCTACAAATAGACTAGCTCCTCTGAGGTACACTACCTAATGAAAATCATGATATAAGTGCCCGAGCATGCATGAACCCCAAGTGAAATGGATCCCAAACTGGATCATCTACTCCAATGTCTGACCCCAACCAATGAAAAATCCCTTTGCCCTCTTGTTAGGACATAGGAACCCACCGAAAAATCCCGCAAGCACGGAAGGAAAAGGGGCATATCTCACAAACATCTCCTACCAAGGAATCTCATTCCCGCTAATATGATCATCATGGAATATCCGGCGTAAGGTATTTGTACCTCCTTACTCAGTATGGTCATATGTCACGATGTCACCCATCACGGGAATCCATAAAATCTTGTAGACATTCTCTGGCATCATAGTCATCTCTCCAGTGGCCAGATAAAAAGTGTTGTGGTCGCTATGCCACCTCTCTGCCAGTGCAGTCAGGAATCCTCGATTAATCCTAATTTGGGGCATGTCAATTAGTGAAGATAAGCCGCATCGCTCAATGATATCCCTATCAACATGTGATAACTATGGGATCAACTCCCAAGTCTGTGGGAATCGCTCTTAGGACTGAAGATTATCTAAATTTGTCTCCTATCATTATAACACATCGCAATCAGCACATCAATCAATCAATCAAATCAGCAAAACAATCAAACATCAATCAATCATACTATCAGTTCTAGTGAGATTTTCATCAAATATCGCAAACATCTATTTTTGATCCTCACCTATCATGAGGTCAAAACAACATCATCACTATTGAATCTCACCTATCATGATATCAATAAATCATCTAATCTTTCATTAACTAAAAATCATTGGCTGGCATAAGTAAACATCATCAAATTTTAGGAGAAAAAATACAAAATCTTCAATTTTGACCTAAATGTGCCATAATAGTGCTTCATTGCGCCAAAAGGGTAGATGCACCACCAAATTGGTTGGATGTGTTGTTATAGTCTGGCAATGTGCCATTTTATCAAATGCGCCAGAGAATTCCTTGGATGCACCATGGAATATCTCAGATGCGCCATCAAATCCAATGCGCCATTCCTTTGGGTGGATGCGCCAAAACTAAACTTTCATGCATCGTTTCTAATGGATGCGTGGCTTACTAATCCTATGCATCATTTCAGACCGTGGATGTGCCAAAACGTCGATGCACCGTTACAGACAGTCTATGTGCCATTAAACCTAGCCTATGCACTAAAACCCTAGGTGGATGTGCCAAAAAATCTAACCTATGTGCCGCAAAAAAATTCAAATGCGCTGAAAGAATTCAAAAAATCAAAAATCAAAATTAAAAGGTGGGAAAATTGATTCAAAATTCACAAGAAAAGTTTCAAAATTCATACTGGAGGTCTGTATCCCACTGGTCGATTGTGTCGCCGCCCCCACTCGAATCGATGTGTCTCGTAGGGGATCACCATTTTCATTCAAATTCTCAAGGTTTCCCTCACTCTACAATTTTCAAAATGACAAAATACACAAATGAATCCTTTTTCACTTTTTACCTCTTAATAAAGGATAATTAAAAGTGTGATTTTGGTGGGATATTTTAATTTCTTTTAAGGACCAATTAATCAAAGGGCAACTCATTTCTTCCATATCGAGAGATAAATCGTCGGAATATCATCAAATTAGAATTTCATCATCGACATCATCATAAATCATCAGAAATTTTATAAAATCATCAAAAATCTTTTTTTCATCAAAAATTCCCCGATTTATCTCCCGAGGGGGCATACATTTGTGATCTTCTGAAAATCGCCGTTTGGGGCATCGTTGAAATTTTAGCAACACTAGTAAATTTTTCTTTGAAGTAATGTGTAAACACATCACTTCAAAGAGGGGAAAAATGTATACATCCAAAATTGGTATGGAGAATATTAATTGAATATTGGTTATTTGATTAATAAAAATCTTTATTTCCTCTACTATATAAATAAATTGTAAAGTTTATTTATATAGTTCGTATTTCTTAATTCCTCTTATCTAAGCCACTTTCTTCATGATTTAATTAAATAAACAAATTTAACTAATTTTTTTTACTTGTTTAATTCCCTCTCATTAAATTTGATTTTTTAATTCAAATTTTGTCACATTTCTCCATATTCTTCTAACCTCCTTCCACATCATCTTCCAACTCACCATGTGTCACATGAAAATAATTATTCCTAATTTCTAAAATGGGTATTTACCCTCAACAATATCAACCAACTCAAGGACAGATGGCTTCTCCTTTCCATTTATTCTTTTCTACACTTGGCAAGATTGTTCTATTAAAGGGGACAAATTCCTTATTTCTCTCCTACTTCCTCATTTCTCACCATTGATCTCTCCAGATTGAATCATGATTGTCCATTGCTGCCAACTCACCTGATGCCTTGGTGAAATATATAAATAGAGGTTCATTTACAACTTTTAATAAGAGAACATTGCACAACATTACTCTGTAGAAATAATCTTAGCATTTGAGAGCTTAGTTTACATTTTGATTCAACATTTAGAATAGTTTAGCAAGTAAATTAGAATCATGGCTACATTCTTAGATGTGTCTTAGTTTGTATACAGTATTTAGAATCATTCTCATAGCATCTCCATTAGTTTAATTTAGCATTGCATCATTTCATTAGCATTTTGTATAAAACGATTCACCATTCAACATATCATTTAGTCCATTATCAATCAAAAACATCAAAATCATGTAGGTGTAGATATAGTTTCTGCATTCTAGTTTAATGGCTACTCATTTCATAGGTGGCATCCTTGTAATTCAGTGCATAATTAAGATTTGATAGCACTATTGCCAAGATCCTTAAGAATAGAGGAAGATGGAATGGCTTTAAGGAATCATTTTATTGAATTGTGTCGTTAATTTAGATTTCCTTAATGTAATACAAATGTGCATCTGTTGTGTGTTATTGATTATTTTAATTCACATATTTTCTCACACACTTATAAAATATAAACTATCCCAAATTCACAACCACCAACAAATCACCATTTCCTCAACAAGAAACCTCCTCAAAACATGCATGAAGCATACATGCAAACCTGTAACTATCTTACATCTAGAAATACCCCAAGGGAAACATAATTTGAAAATAGTTCATCTACAAATCTACAAAATCAAAAGTTTTGATTAATAGTGTAAAACCTGTGAACCCACAACTTTTAGAACACGCATGCAAATCCACATCCACTTAACATCTAGAAGACCCACAAGTCTGAAAAAACCATAATAGTTAAACCAAAACACTGGAATATCCTAAATATGGATAACCATAGATTTTTAGATGAAAAATCCATAAAACCCCCAAATTCAAGGAACATGAATATGAGCTATGCAAGTACAAACATCCATTAGGAAAGAGAGGTCCAGGAACTTCTAGGCCCATTTTTAGGCCAACTCCACCACCACCATGTACATGCATTCGAGAGAGAATTAGGCTATTTTAGAAGCTTCCAGATCATCCAATGATCAACTCCATAGCCTTGCATTCAAGATTATTCAACTTCCAAATCAAGAGCTCCACATCAATAACATATCAAATGTAGCCACATGATCAACTCCAAAAACTCTATCTCTTTCATCCTTCACAATGCCTATTGTTTCCAGAAAAAAAAGATCAAATACAAAACTTCCACTCAGACAATGGATTAATAATCAGCCAATTCCTTCAAAATAGATTCCCTCAAGCTTGCTAGGCTAAGAAATCATAATAGAAGAAATATTTGAACCCCAAACACCACATGCATCACCATGCGAGCACATGCAAGTGACATGCAACTTACATACATACACATGCAATCACATTTAAGATTAGAACTGAGCTTTGATACCAAATGAAAGGGAAAGAAAGAACTCAAAAAGCCTTCTAAGAACCAGTATGCGCCTTTAGTATCTTATGTTTCTTTTAAAAAAACAAATTTCAACAACCTAATACAAGCACATACTACTATGCCTTAAAGCAAAGACAGACAGTTTAATTTCCCATGCATTAACCCTTAAAGGAAAGTTGATGTAATTTCAAATCTAGGAAAATTGCAGCAACATAATGACATGTAAATTAACATTTCAAGAATGAGAATCATGAAGAATAGAAGAAAGATAGATAAAAGAGAAGAAAACACAATATATATGGGGAAAACCCTTTTGGGTAAAAAAACCCACACTCCAAAGCATCAAACTAATATATTAATCTGCAACAATACGGTTACAATACACTTGCAGGCTCTCAACCTTAACATGGAGACTGCATCTTGCTCTTTGGAATCAATGACACTTTGATACACGCAAAATAAACTGCATCTTGCTCTTTTGAATCAGGCAACACTTCAATACTGCCAAAATGAAACTATCTCTCAGAGCCACTCCAAGACATCCAATATATAAGAAATCACAGGCATGAAAGGTGAAAAGCACACAGTGCAAGCTACAAAGAGATGAAGTGATCAAATCCATGTATGGCATTGGGCGTAATGGGGATCATGGTATGCCAAAGCAGACCTTAAGTGGCAAAAATTCAAAAAATTAGTGTTAGAGCAGCTTGGCGTAAATATTTGAATAAGTTATCTATATGGCTAAAATAGAATAAATTTGTAGAAAATTGAATGTGGTTTTCATCACTAAGTTTATTTAAAAGATAAATAGAATCTATTTGAGGTGAAATTTGAAATTTCAATCACCGATTAGTACTTAAATTTCAGGGGAAAAATAAGAAGTAGGTGTATAATAAAACCACCCTAACCATAATAAATGATAATATTTTTTTATAATATTTTATATACAAGTAGAGGGACTCATGTCAGGATGTATTACATTCATATTTTTTTGTAATTTTTTTTTCCAAATGCAAATAGTCAATTGAATTTTTATTACAACTTTTAGAAAATATAAAAACTAGAATGCAATGCATTGCATAACTTGGTCAAAATTTGAAATTTAATTTTTCTTTTTTTGATCCTATAGTATGTGAAGCATAGAATGTGACGGATGTTTTAGATTCAAAAAATATGATACCGTTTGAAAGTTATAGATGTTTTTCAATCAACCTATTGATTAGGACTTTAGTCATAATTCTAATAGAAAATAGATATCTAGTATTTATTAATTCAAAATTAAATCATAATTTATATTTTTGGAAAGATGAGAATCTCCTCTAAAACCCCTTTTCGTTTCATTAATTTTGGGTGAAAAAAAAGTCGTTAGCCACTTTTTGGCATACCATTATCTTGCACATACCCCATTTTTCCAACACATAGTTGACTCTTGTGACACTTGTCCAATGATTCCTTACCCCCTTTACATTCCTTCATACTTGGGTGCCCCAAATTTACCCCAAATAGGTATGATAGATTCCTTACAATGTCATAGAATCTATCATATATATGACAACTCTTGCAACTATAAGAGAATTTGTCATAACTGACTAGAAAATAGAAGATGCCTCTTACATTCTCTTATCGCCTGTCATAGGATCTAGCTCTATGCATTATAAGATCATCATAGGAATCCATCATAAGATCTCCATGAGAATCCATCATAAGATCGTCATAGAATCCCTCAAAGATGCCGACACATGTCAAAAAATATCTTCCCAAAGTAAGACTCCTATATTGCCTTGTGGGGACCACATCATCCATGTCACCTCCCAATATGTTGACAACTCACCGTGCCAAGTCATATTAGATGAAAAATTAATATGAGTAAGAAATTAAAACATAAGCATGAATAAATTAATATTTTAATGCTAGGAAATTGCAAAGGTTGAGACACCTAAATTTCCAACACAAATGTATAATATTATCCTTGAGTGTAATGAATACATACCAATCTTTGTATTATTTGCGCTATAGATTATACAACTTACAATTTGTAACTATATTTAAATATATGAATATTTAATTTTTACTTTGAACACATAAGAATAAAACATAACTATAGAGAACCATTCTTGGCCTATGGCTATAATAATGAACCAACAATTTTAATAAAAAACATAGATCAAGCAAGTTTCTTTTCCCCTTGTCCACTTTAACATAAAAATACAAACTTGGTACTAATAAGAGGATATAATTTTAAGTAGAATGAGGATCCCCAAATCAACTTATCTCAGGATGTAGCTTACATGATATCTTTTAGCTAGAAGATTTTTTTCATTCTATTTTAGTCACACATAACCAAATGAATGAGTATTCCAAATTAGATTCTAAAATACATTTTGTTCATTTGAACACATTAAATAATCTTATTTCATATGAACTAATAGTGGCAAAAGTGAGGAATAGAGGTTGGATTAGGGTGAAAATTATATAGGCAATCCTAGGCATGAATGGACTTAAGGTTAAAAAAATATAAATAGGTTTTCAACCCATTAATATTCATTGTCATCCTTCATATGATGACATCCCTTGATAATTTGTCTTTTGGATCACTATGTTAGTTGTAACTTATTTAATTTTGTATCAATCCATACACATTGCACATTGCCATCATGATTCATTATATCATGGTGCATAATATCAGTGCTACAACAAAAAAATAAGTTTATATTTGCACATAAAGTTACTTTGATGACATTCATCATTTATCTATTTTTATAATTTCTCATCTTCATTTCATTCATCCCTCATATTTCAAAAAATTCATGTTTCATCATAGTTGCATTACCTTATTATGAAATATCATCAATCATGTACAACCATGCCATCTAGAATCATATAATCCAATAATCCAAGTGGAATCTATTAATATGTCCAATCCTTTTTTGTTATCAATTCTATATCCATGACATGTACATCATCACAATATGATTTCTCTCAACAATATTTTATTCATCATGGTACATCTTCTCATCTTCCTTTGTTTTTTCAAGAGACCTCTGGGGCCAAATTTTCTCTCATAGATCTCTTGAGGGGGACTCACTTCCATCATTATCCCCTTTTTTAAAGTGAATAGGACAACCTATCACCAAAGCTCCATTTCATCCTACCTTTTATTCTTCTTTGATACAATGTCACTTAATTGCAACATTATATCAAAGAAAACATTTTTTAAGCATACATTGTCTAAGGTGGTGTTATACATATACATATGCAAATGTAGCACAAATGTTATTTAGTATTAAAAATATGAGTGCCAATACTTAATGATGTCATATAGAGATAGATTTGGTGTAAATGACAATATTTAGTTACTTTCAATTGAAAATTAGATACAACATTTATATGTGGAATTTGTTGTAATTTTATTTCACTGTAATTTAGAAGATCTCAAAATGAAACAAACAAAGACATTCACTTCCACTATATAATATAGGGGTAGAAGAACATTAGAGAGTTTTATATCCTCCTACACTACACATTTCTTCATATTAGGATATAGAACATTGCTTGCCTTAACAATTTTAATGGCGACTCAAATCCTTACTGTTCCTATTTTCATGTTATAAAATCAAATTACTATGCATATAAAGCCTTTATATAAGATAGAGGAAATAAACAAAGATAATAAATATCAAATAACTAAGCATATAAATTCTTTAACATCAAAGAGAGGTTGTCTTTGTTCTTTCCATGGTTGCATTCATTAACATGCATTGTATTCTGGATGTAACTTGCAATGGTTTTTTTATTCATGTGACATGGTTTTTGACATGTTTAAAAATATATTATACTCTTCAAGTTTTATATTTTTCATATTTGTTTTGTATGTGTTAATTGATTAAAAATTAATGTTTAAGAGAATATTTGTTGTCTTTAGATTTCTTATAAACACGATTTTGTTGTCATTATTCTTTATTATAACTTGAATTATTTTTTTAATGTTTAAGTGGGCTCTAGGAAAATCCACCGCTAGCAATTCACTGTCCGAAAATTCACTGCCAACAATCCACCGCGGGGAAATTCGCCACCATCACAAATTAACCTCATGGAAAATTCACCACCAGCAATTCATGGTGGTGAATTTTCCATGAGATGAATTTGTCATTTTCCGGTGGTGAATTGTTGACAGTGAATTTTCTGACAATGAATTGCTGATTTGAATTTACTGATGCTGTTTAAATACACTTATTATAATCATTGTGCTTAGAACCCATTAGATCATCCATGAAAAAAACATACTTTTACAATCACCTTCTCCAGTAACAAATCATTTTATTATTGAGATTACAGAAAGGAGGATCTACACTTTGTTAAAAGAGATAGAGATTTCTAATACAGTAGTTGATCTAGCGAATGAAATGGTTATCAAACACTTGTAGATATCCTACAAGTTGCCTTACAATAATTTAGCTATTTACTAAGAATACTGCTGATGTGATTGTCCGTAATATTTGTGGTACGTCTAATACAGTCTTGTACAAAGAACAAATGATTTATTCATTAAAAATCTGTGATATTATTTCCCATGGTACAGGCAATTACACCGACCGCCATTTCGACAATAGAGTGGCAGATTTTAAGTCTAATGATTATCATGTCGCATTGGAAATGGGGCCCATTAAAAGGCCATTATAAGGCCAGGTTTATTCTTTGAAAGAATCAGCTCACATGCCTTCATGTCAATCATTTATTTCAGACCCTGAACTTCTGGGCACTGGCTATCCAGCCCCAGGAATGCACCGGGGAATGGATGCCTCTCCATCATGCATCATCTTGGGTGCATTTAATCAAACGTCCCTTCAGTCAGTGCCGTGCAAAGTAAATCCGTGCAGAGAATAAGTAACTCGCAGTGACATTTTTTTTAATTTTATAACACAAATACAGGGGTTCTGGTGTTTAGATGTATTTGTTTAATATATTAAGAAAATATATTATAAATTAAATCGTGCAGCCGTGACATTTTTTACTTTTTATTTTTTATTTTGGCAGCTAAAAAAAGTTTATATGTATTTGTTTAATATATTTAAAAAATATTTTATAAACTATTTATAAAATATTAACAATATAAAACAATTTTTTTAATATATTAAACATACATATATAAAATCTTATTTTAATATATAAATATATGAATATTTTAATATAAAAAATATTAAATCTCTTAAATGTTGTTTATATGAAATTAATTTAAATCTAAATTTTTTAATATCTTTAATATAAATTAATGTTTAAATTTTGATAAAAATAAATTTTATTTATAATTCTTTAATTTGATTAAATAACTTGATAAACAATATTCAAATGTTTAAAATAAAAATTTAAATTTAAACTTTTCTAATATGAAAGAATATAAAACTTTTAAATAAAACACAAGTTTAATTTTTATAAAATTTCATATTTCAATAATTGAATACATTCAAAATTTTCTAAATAAATTTTAAGATAATCATTTTAAATATATTATGATAAAAAATATATTATATACAAAAAATTACATACTAAATAATTTATTTTCTTCAAATTGTATTCATTATATTTTGAATATTTTTTCTTGTTAATATATTAATTATGTTAATATTCTTAAGAAACTAATATTTAATTTTGATAAAACTTAGTTTCTAATGATGTTACTCCTATACTAAAGACTTTTCTTTATGTTCTTTAGGTTGATTAAATGGAATGTACACAACACTTTTCTTTTTACTTTACTCTTTTCTAAGTGTTACATTGTCTTTATTGCCCTTTCTCATCTTATCCTTATTTTTTCATCTTTGTCACATTTTTTCTATTTCTTTTGTTTCCTTCTTTTCTAATTGTTATGCATACATGCTTAATGTTATGGCATTGCCAACAATTCACCAACGAAAATTCACTGCTAACAATTCACCGACAGAAAATTCACGGAAAAGTGGTGAATTGCTGTTGGTGAATTTTACTTGAGGTGAATTGCCGGTGGTGAATTTGAATTTTCCCTCGGTGAATTGTTGGTGGTGAATTTTCCTAGAGCCAATTTTATCATGATAGTTTTATACTTTTATGTCTATATCTCATGATCCCATCCCTTGTAATACCTATATTCTACTTTGATTACTTGATGCTTATTCCTATGACCTTGTACCATGCTTAGATCATATGCCTGTTCTATATCACTATATTTTGGTTATGAGCCTTATCAATTTACCTCATTCCTAGATTACTATTATGTGCTCATGCTTATTTTTTTATAACTTATGTAATCATATAGTGTCTCCAATTCCATGTCATCCCATTTATATTGTGAGACATCATTCTCCCCCCATATTCAGTGTTCACTCCCATTATCCTATCATGATTCTAGAGACACCCTTTTAAATTGGGGACATCTAATTTTCTCCATTGTGATGTCCTTATAATGAGTTAGCATTTTACATCAAATGAAATTTAGATTTATCCATATCATCTTGTGCCTACATGCTTGATTATGCTCATAATAAATAGTTCATTCTCTCTAAATTGTATCTATTTTAAATGTATTTTAATTATGTTTATATTTTTTAAAATTAATATTTTAAATGTCAAAATGACCTAACTAGTATAGACATTAACAAGATAAAACATGATCTACCTAATGCTCATAATAAAACTTCTAATGGTAGTCATGTTTTATCTTGTTAATGTCTATACTAGTTAGGTCATTTTGACATTTAAAATATTAATTTTAAAAAATATTAACATAATTAAAATACATTTAAAATAGATACAATTTAGAGAGAATGAACTATTTATTATGAGCATAATCAAGCATGTAGGCACAAGATGATATGGATAAATCCAAATTTCATTTGATGTAAAATGCTAACTCATTATAAGGACATCACAATGGAGAAAATTAGATGTCCCCAATTTAAAAGGGTGTCTCTAGAATCATGATAGGACAATGGGAGTGAACACTGAGGGGAGAATGATGTCTCACAATATAATGGGATGACATGGAATTGGAGACACTATATGATTACATAAGTTATAAAAAATAAGCATGCGCACATAATAGTAATCTAGGAATGAGGTAAATTGATAAGGCTCATAACCAAAATATAGTGATATATAACAGGCATATGATCTAAGGATGGTACAAGGTCATAGGAATAAGCATCAAGTAATCAAAGTAGAATATAGGTATTACAAGGGATGGGATCATGAGTATATAGACATAAAAGTATAAAACTATCATGATAAAATTGGTTCTAGGGAAATTCACCACCAACAATTCACCAAAAAATTTACTGCCAACAATTCATCGAGGGAAAATTCACCGCCATAACAAATTCACTTCAAGTACAATTCACCACCAACAATTCACCACTTTTCCGCAACGGTGAATTGTTGGTGGTGAATTTTACTTGTGGTGAATTTGTCATGACGGTGAGTTTTCTGGCGGTGAATTGTTGACAGTGAATTTTTTGTCGGTGAATAGTTGGCAGTGAATTTTCCATTGGTGAATTTTTCTATATGCCGATAAAATTAAGCATGGATGAATAACAATTATAAAAGAAGGAAACAAAAGAAATAGAAAAAATGTGACAAAGATGAAAAAATAAGGATAAGATGAGAAAGGGCAATAAAGACAATGTAACACTTAGAAAAGAGTTTAAAGTAAAAAGAAAAGTGTTGTGTACATTCGATTTAATCAACCTGAAGAACATAAAGAAAAGCGTTTAGTATGGGACTAACATCATTAGAAGCTAAGTTTTTATCAAAACTAAATATTAGTTTCTTAAGAATATTAAGAAGAAAAAATATTCAAAATATAATGAATACAATTTGAAGAAAATGAATTATTTAGTATGTAATTTTTTGTATATAATATATTTTTTATCATAATATATTTAGAATGATTATTTTAAAATTTATTTATAAAATTTTGAATATATTCAATTATTGAAATATGAAATTTTATAAAAATTAAACTTGCATTTTATTTAAAAGTTTTATATTCTTTCATATTAGAAAAGTTTAAATTTTTATTTTTATTTTAAACATTTGAATATTGTTTATCAAGTTATGTAATCAAATTAAAAAATTATAAATAAAATTTATTTTTATCAAAATTTAAACATTAATTTATATTGAAGATATTAAAAAATTTAGATTTAAATTAATTTCATATAAACAACATTTAAGAGATTTAATATTTTATATATTAAAATATTCATATATTTATACATTAAAATAAAAATTTATATATATATGTTTAATATATTAAAAAATTATTTTATATTGTTAATATTTTATAAATAGTTTATAAAATATTTTTTAAATATATTAAACAAATACATATAAACCCTTTTTCAGCTGCCAAAATAAAAAGTAAAAAATGTCACGGCTGCACCCACGATTTAGTTTATAATATATATTTTTTAATATATTAAACAAATACATCTAAACTCCAGAACCGCTGTAGCCTATTTGTGTTATAAATTTTTTAAAAAAATGTCACTGCGAGTTAGTTATTCTCTGCACGGATTTACTTTGCACGGCACTAACCGAAGGGACGTTTGATTAAATGCACCCAAGATGATGCACGATGGAGAGGCATCCATCCCCAGGTGCATTCCTGAGGCTAGATAGCCAGTGCCCGGCCTCTTGGAATATTAGATTTAAAAATCAGTGCACCTCCATTGTGTCTAGGGCTGTGCTGTGAGTTGTTCCGTGCTGATCTTGGGTCCCATAGGCTTCTTTGGCCTCGTGGACGTCATCAAAATATTATATTTCATTTCATTCATGTTTCAGGTATTAGTGTTTCCGGAATGCTGTGCCTCCATTTCGTTGCATAGAAGTTGTTTTTATGTCCTTTTCTTTCATTGGAATAAGAGTTAAAAGAGTCTTTTATTTTAACGTTTAAAATCTCTAATGGATGTCAAAATCTCTAGTGGGATGGCGCTTTCATCATAGCCATAGCGGATTTTATGTTTAAAGTTGTTTTTATGCCTATAGCTTTTTCTTTCGTTGAAATGAAGTCAGATTTTTTCTTCGGGTCAAGGAAAAGTGCCGACTACCATTCAACGATGCAGCAGTTAAAAGTAAATAGTGGAAGACGTGTAAGTACAGCGTCAACAAAGCGAAGTGTCGAGCATAGCAATTTCTGTGTATTTTCCTTTTCGTAAACTAGACGGACTATTATAAAATAAATACACGAGATGCAGAGTATGGTGATATTTAGTACGCGTAATTGAGAGTGCCTGGTGGTGACAATGGCGGTTTGCACGAATAGTTTGTGTATGCTCAAATCCCTCTCTCTCTTTTACTATGTTTTCGCTTCTATAATTTTATTTTTGTCTGTCCATGGATGTCCTCCAAATGAATCGAGAGCGCTTCTGAGTTTTAAGGCCAACTTCAGTGATATGGATGGAATGCTAGAGTCGTGGGAGGGAGATGACTGTTGTGTATGGAGAGGTGTCCACTGCGATGAAATGGAATTGGGTGGACATGTTACTGAGTTGGATATTAGTAACTTTGATCTTTCATTTATGAATGCAGACATTGATTCAGTCTTGTCAGAATTGAAGCATCTCAAGTATTTAGATTTGAGTGGTAATGACTTTTGCTGTATTCCTTTCCCTCCAGGTTTGGCCTCCTTAAAGAATTTGTCATATCTAAACATAGCCGGTGCCCTTTTTGAAGGAGATATTCCACCTCAATTTGGAAATTTGTCTTCCTTGCGTTATTTAGATTTCAGCGATAATATTTTCCTGAACATCAGCAGCTTACAGTGGTTGTCCAGTCTGTCTTCGCTAAAGTATCTTTCCTTGAATGGGGTATATTTACGAAAATTCCAGAGAACATGGGGGACTATTATTGGTAGTCTCTTCCACCTTACAGATCTGGACCTCTCTCGTTCTTTCATTGGTTCCCAGCTCCCAATTTCTCTACTAAATATGTCCTCACTCGCTGTTCTTAAGTTTAGTTTTAATTTTTGGTCAGGACCAATACCTAGTTGGATGGGGAACATGAGCACATTAACTTCACTTGATCTGAGTGAAAATTCCTTAAGTGGTTCCATACCCAATAGTTTATCAAAGCTTCATTCCCTCGAATACCTTGACCTCTCTAAAAATGGCATTACGGGTATCCCCCTGGCTATCACAAATCTCACCGCTCTTAGATTTTTGAATCTGTCGGCTAATATGTTGACTGGTCAACCTTCAGATTTAGGCGACATGCATAATAATGTGGGAAGTCTTTCTTATTTAGACATTCACCAGAACCAATTAGAAGGTCCAATCCCATCTGGCTTGGGTTTACTCATCAATCTTACTTACATAGATCTTAGCGGCAACAGGCTTAGTGGTCCAATCCCTCCTTCTCTAGGCAATCTCCTCTCTCTTAAAAGCTTATCCCTTTCCAACAACAAGATGAGTGGTGACCTTCCCTTGTCATTTGCTCAATTGTCTGCACTCGTCAGTCTTGATCTGAGAAACAACACCATGACAGGAACAGTTTCAGATCAAGTTCTCTTCCACAATGGGTCAAGCTTAAAAGAATTGGACTTGTCTTATAGTGGGTTGAATATCCACATTGACTCCACGACTTGGATTCCGCCTTTTCAGCTCCAGACCTTGAAATTAAGGAGGTGCAAAATTGGAGGTCCAATTCCCCGCTGGATTTGAACTCAATTTGAACTTGTAAATATGGACCTATCAGACACCAACCTTGTAGAAGGTCTTCCTGATTGGCTATGGGAATTTTCATCTGAATTGAAGAGTTTGAACCTGTCAAACAATCATCTGGAGGGTCCTCTCACAGTTACTTCAATCCCACTTTCAATGCAGGTGTTGGATCTGTCTGTAAATGAATTGAATGGCCCTTTATTGCTAGATATTCAGCATAAAGTAGATTTGGAGGTGCTTTTACTTGGAGACAACAAAATCGAAGGACCAATACCAGTTTCATTAGAGACTCTGACATCTCTACAACTTCTAGATTTGTCGAATAATCAGCTGAGAGGACATATTCCTATTAGTTTGGGCAATTTGGAATCTCTTAATGTGCTGCATTTGGAGGACAACCATTTAAATGGAGAGATCCCTGCCAGTCTGGGCAACCTCACAGCACTTATAATGGTCAATCTGGCAAATAGTGAATTGGAGGGTCCGATTCCTAAGGAACTTGGAAACATAACACAACTTGTATCTCTCCATCTTGAAAAGAACAATCTGCAAGGGCTTCTTCCTATGTCTTTAAGAGAACTTTTAGAGCTGGAGGTTCTTGACTTAGGAGAAAACAATTTGACAGGAAACATTCCAGATTGGATTGCTAACTTTTCGAGTCTAAAAGTTCTTGTGCTGAGATCAAACAGTTTCGAAGGAAAACTACCTCCGCAGATCGGCAAAATGCCCGAGCTTCGAGTCGTGGACCTTTCTTCTAATCTTTTCAATTGTGAGATCCCAAATACCTACTTAAATTTCTCGGCCATCGTCAATGTAGACGGAGCTATGGACGTTCTTGGAGAAGACCGTTATTCCTATTTGAATAGGGGAAATCGTAGAAGTGGGATAGATGAATCCATCCCATTGCTTGGAAAAGATGCCGGCAGAAGATACTATATAGAGGGCTTAGATATAATAACCAAAGGATCAGAAAGGCATTACGCTTATGTCTTTTCAATCATGACATGCATTGATTTGTCAAACAACAGATTATGGGGCTATCTTCCAACGGAAATTGGAAATCTGAAAGGCTTGATGTTTCTAAATCTTTCTAGGAACACTTTCAATGGTGAAATTCCTGGTGGCATGGGCAATCTGAGTCAGTTGGAATCGCTGGACCTTTCTCTCAACAGGTTTTCAGGAAAAATTCTATTCCAGCTTGGTTCTCTGGATTATTTGGGATATTTAAATCTATCTTATAACAATCTGTCAGGGGTGATACCACAGCAAGGTCGTCATATGATAACATTTGATAAATCAGCATTTTCAGGAAATCCAAATTTGCGGGGATGCCCTGTTGAAAGCTGGAAGTGTTCTCCCCGTCATTCACCACTCTCTCCTCCTACCATTGATGTCAAGGAAGAGACAAACCAAGGATTTTCATGGTATTGGCTGAGTATTGGATGGTCAATTGCAGCAGGATTTTGTGCCGTGGTGTTGGTACTCACTTTCAAAGTGAATTGGAGAAAGACGACCTTCGATCAGATGGACAGAGTTATAACATTTCTGTTGGGGGAGCGCACTAATTGGAGAAAATGAAGTTAGCCATTAAGGATATGGTATTTTGCTTTCATTGTAATAAGTACATAATGTTATCTCCTTAACAGGCATCTGGACTAGGCATTAAGGATATAGTATTTTGCTTTCAATATAGTAAAAAGTTTGTGTTTAGACATCTTTACAGATCTTTTGGACTAGATGTTGAGGATGTATTTTGTTTCCATTATAATAAATATTTTAATATGGAGACATCTTTTCAGGCAGCTGAAATATATTTTATAGTCTTTGTCTATCTGCTAAGAGTTCAGAGGATTTTATTTTAAAATTCAAAGATATATTTGTAGATATTATATATATATATATATTTTTATTATTGTATTGATTATTTTTAAATTTTGATTTATAGTATAAAAAAATGTAGTGAGTGTCAAATAAAGTATCTATTTATTTTGTCTCTTGAATATTGAATTTTGTTGGTATTTTCCTATACGTGTTCATTGGCTATTATAGAGTAGACTTGGTTCTTTTTATGAAAGACTATATTGATTATTATAAAGTGAACTTTAAAGAATAATGTGGTGATTTATTTAATATAAATATTTTTTGGTGATTGCATGATAAAAATGAATTTTACAAGAACAAATGTAAAGAGCATGAGAGCCAAACTATTTAAAATTAGATTAAGAAAGAATTGCAATAAGTTGAGTTCAACAAGGACATCTCAAAACATAATTCTTTTGACTAAACTAAGAGATGGGCAATGAGACATGATTATGTGGATCATTTATTTTCCAAATAATTATAGAACAAAATATCAAACAATAGTTTTAGCATGTTGTATACCTTCATTGTTGAGCTACTTGAAAGTAACCTTAATAACAATGAGAAGATGAGGTTGAAGGATTCAAATTTAGAAAATTTCATGACCAACTTGTTCCTTTTTGTTAATATTTATTTGTACAAAGAATTTTGAGCATGTAAGAATGAGTTAAACAATATAACGTACATTCTATCGAAAAAACTTGTCACACTTGAGATAAAACATAAGAAATTATAAAAATTTGATGTAAACATAAATAAATCTCACCAATTCCAACCCTTTTTGCACCAATCCATGGTGGTTGTGCTCAAGGACGATGGATTTGATAATATGTGAGTGTTTTTACTTGTATCATAAAGTTGCATATTGAATGAAGGATAAATAAACATTAATATTTATGTCTAATACCTTGATATCACACATGATAGTTAATGAAAAATATAAATGTACATATCACATCAATAAAAATATAAATATTAAGATTTTATTTTTCCTTCAAAAATATGTTATATAATAATATGAAAAATGAAATTACATTTAAAAATTAACCTTTCAAGAATTAACAAATACATAATTATAAAAAATACCAACTATTCAAATGTAAAACCTATTCAATTATATTATATTATTATATTATTATATGATATATTTATTATTATACTTATTATATTATTCTATTATCTTATTATAATAAAATAATCATATGTCATTATATATTTATTATTGGGTAAAATCACAAATTTGTGTCACACTTTTGGCCAAATAAATACATGTCAAAACATCATAACATACATAACATTATGTAAATGGTAGTTGTAGGGCACGTGACTCGAGATGATGGAATGACTGAATGATTTTTAATGATGTTCATGAGACCATCAACTTATCAGACCTAGGGTCGAATCTTTAATCATTTTCAGGTTCCTTTCAATGTCAACTTTGCTATCATGGATCTTGATCAAGAAGCTCGCCATCTTGAGAAGTCTTGCCTCCTTAAAAAGTTCATTTAGATTATCCACCTTCAAGTTGCTCTCATAATGGATACAAATATCTTCATAAGCCGTGCACTCAATGATGAAGTGTCGTTTAGTCTCAACCACCCCTTTGTTGCTGAAAATACAAGTTATTTGTTCCCAATCTTCCTTGGGGACAATCTACTTTCAAGAATGTAGCTCTCCTGAAATGACACAATGTCATTGTTTACTTTTCACACCATATTTTTCTTTCTCATTTTCAAACATAAAGATAATCTATTATTAATATATTATATTGTTTTATAATAAATATATTACTATATAACTATTATATTATTATATTATTATATTATATTCTTTTATTATCTTATTATATGATATATTTATTTTTATACTTATTATATTATTCTATTGTCTTATTATAATAAAATAATTATGGCATTATATATTTATTATTGGGTAAAAGCGCAAAGTTGTGTCACACTTTCAACCAAATAAATAGTTTCAAGTGAAATATTTTTAGCCAGAAAGGTTTTGGCCGACAAGGTTTCAACCAAAACCATGTGGCCTACATGGCACATAGGTTTTAGTCAAATAAGTTTCGCCCGAATCCCAAAAAATCAAATTTTTTCTTTTCCCGCTTTGAAATTAGCTTTGAAATTGGCTTTTTTAATATGCGAGGTTTCTATAGAAAGGGTTTTAGTAATCCTAGTTGTACTAACTAGACTTTTTTAAATTTTCTAAAACTTTCAACTTTTAGCTATATTTCTTTAGTCGGAATAATGTTTGTTTTAAAAAGAAAAAACCCTTTTGTAGAGATCAGAATGGTGAATCTAATGTAATTTTTTTAATATTTTGATTAGTTTTAATATTTTTTATTTTAAAATAATGCAGTAGGTTGTTAAAGTTAAAAAAGAGGTTGATTAGAAATTGAAAAAAAATAGTAAAAATATTTAAATTTTAAAAATTATATGGGGCACAAGAGGAGAGAGTCTTCTTCAAAAGGTAAAATTTGTTTCTTGAAAATAATTAAAAATAGACAATAGTTGATAGTCCATGAAAACTATCAAATTAACAAGTTTGACTTTAAAACATTATTACAGAAAAATATACATCAAAATTTGTTTTTTTATTCCATGCACAAGATATTGAAGTTACCTATTTAGAGAGAAAAAGAATGGGGAGAAATGAAGTGTTTTTCAATTTATTTCTTGACGGCCCGTGAAGTCACTTTTTTCTAAAATTTTCAACATTCCAAAATTTGTTCTTAAATTGATTAAAAAAGTAATGAAAACAATTTTTTTTTAAATATAAAAAAATATAGGAATAAACTTCATCAAAATTTCTACATTCCATTAGTTTACATCATTTTGAAATACAAAACATAAAGACCACTTTTATGTGGTCAAAGTTTAGAATTTTTTTTGCTATTGGTTGATTCCTTTATAAAGTGTGACACATGATTGTGCTTTTATCCTATTATGTAAATAAATTATTTATTTATTTTTAAAAAAAGTGAGTAATTTTTTTAAATGATCAAGAAACCAACTTACAAACCAACCAAGGCACCACTACTGCCAAAAAAGGGGGCAAAAGTCTATCAATCACCAAGAACAACCACACCCAATAGGAGGACTAGCTCTCCAAGAGCCCAAACATAAAAAACTAAGAACCAATAATATCCTCAAGAATCAATCCATCTAAACTATGGGATTGACCCCAAGATAACTGTTTCTGATCTTCAAACCTCTATTCACCCATTTTCATTTAAGCCCATTTAGCCAAGTAGTCTACCACTTTATTCCACTCCCAAGGAATATGAACAAAAGAGACCAAATCCATAGATGTGCTCATGTAAAGAATTTTTCAAGAAATCGCAACTAATTTCCAATTAACACCATCCAAATTCTTCTCATTGAACATATTAATCAAAATTTGAGAATCAAAATCATAAATAATCTTGCGTCAACCTAGTGCACAAGCCCTCTCTAAAGCTATGAGGATATCATGACCTTCCATAAGATTATTAGTATGTTGTCCCACATATATGGAAAATAAAAAATAACATTACTAGATGTATCCCTTCCAATTCACCCCCACTAGCATGCTTAGGATTTCCCTTGGAGGACCATCAATATTAACCTTTAAAACACCTACAAGAGGTAAAGTCCATCTACCATCTCTCTAAATTTTATTTATGGACAAATGTATTCTCCTTGCCGATGTATACATTGAAATATTCTCCCATCCCCAATCCCTTTATCAATCCTTCCTCTCTAAGTTCCATAGGAGAAGAAGCATCACATTTAGCATTCATAGTTTCTTGAATCATGCTAGCAATCCTCTACCAAAGTTGTTGAACTGTCATCCTTATTTCCTAAAAGATTTTGTAGTTATTTTCCAACCATAGCTGCCAAATGATGCATGATGGGCCAATACTCCAAGCCACTTAAGGACATAATTTCTTAGTAGGAGGTCATCCCAAGATTCTCCAAAATTCAACTAGAGATAAAGAATGAATATGAATTTGCTTCTAAATTCCCCACCAACTATGCTAGATATTCTTGGAGAAAAGGCATTGTAAAAACAAGTGAGAGGAGAAATCCTCATTGTTATCACATAAGACACATATAGATGGCCCCTAAAATCTTCTTTTCTTGGGGTTATCCCAAGTAAGAAACCTATTCTAAGTCACCAACCACATGAAGAAGTTGCATTTAGACTTGGAAAACTTATTCCAAACCTCCTTCCACCAAGTGACTTCACATCCATTTTTACTTTTAGTAACTCAACTCTTGATAATCAAATGCCACCAAATACACCACCTTAGGGTCTAGACTCCAAGCCAAGGTATCTCTCCATCTTAGAAAGCTACTCTCTATCTACCAAGATTCTCTTTAGCTCTAAACAATACTCATTAGAACCTCCCAATGGCCACTCTCTAGGATCCTTCCATCTATAGACCACAACCTACCCCAAGAGCTGGACAGTTTTGAAGTCCTCTACTCAAGAACACCTATCCTCAGTAAAGCTATGATAAAGGGCCTGCAGTTGAGGGTACATGGTCTTAATTGGTGGTAATCCATTAGAAGAATCATAGAATAATAGAGCTTTAGATCCTCTATTGTAGATCAAAAAAATATTGTTCTTAATCAAGTTGGCTCCCCTTCATTAAGAGTATCCCAAATCATATCTAAGCCTTGCCCATAAGGACTATCCTAGGAGTGTAGTGTAGCAAAAAATATCCCTCTACATTTTCACACTTTTTTTGGGCCCTCCTAGTTTTAAATGGACTTAATGTTGCCTTAATTAAGTGTTGTTAAATGTATTTATTTATAGTTTCTCACTTGTTTGGGCCCTCTTAATTAAATTGAGCTTAATTATGTCCTAGTTGGTAAATATTCCAAAGACAACTGAGAGGGGGGTGAATCAGTTGTCACAAAATTCCAACTTAAAACTTTAACACTTATCAATTCCACAACCACACTATTATATTATTATGAGCATGGAACACAAATAACAAAAAGTAAATCAACACAATGAAAACTATATTTTTACGTGGAAAACCCAATGAGGAAAAAACCATAATGAGAGTTAACTCACAATATAAAGAGATTATAAAACTGAATACAAAGGCTCACTGTCAAGGGCTCCCTACCTAGAAGAGGAGTCATTGTCCAAATACAAAGGCTCACTACTTATAGAAAGGACTCACTATCCAACAAGGAGGCTCACTTCCTATAGATACAAAAGAGAACAAATTATCCACCACAACAATTAGATACAAGGAGGCTCACTTTCTATAAAGGATTGTAGAAACCTTTAGCTCACTTCCTTTAGGAATCCAACACAATGAAGAGCTGCTACCTCAACACGCTTTCACGCACTTCTGATCTTATGATTCGTTGCTTACTTCATCACTTTACATCACATTTTCAAAAAAATCTTTACAATTTGACTTGCATTTATACCATCTTCAACCTTAGAACCTTTCTCCAAGGTTGGCCACAAAGACCTCATTTCATAAATTCAAATTAGGTCTATAACTCAACATTTGTCCTGCAATGGAAAAGAATGAGAGTGGACCAAAAAAAATTAACCAAGACCAAAAATAAAATGTCTTCGATGAACCACATGCTTCCTTAATTAAATTTTATTCTTTGAAAGAAGTGTAAAAACTAGGTCAATCAAGCCTAATGAAAACATAAATGAACATTGATGTACACACTTCCCAACAAGAAGATGACATGCAAATGCCACAAAATGCTTCATTATGTATGAGAATTCATCTCAAATTCATTCAGGTACATCCATAGCAAGTGTAATACTCTTCAAACACCAAACACCTTCCACTAGTCCATCTAGACTGTGCAACCACATACAGTAACTCAAAAAAATGACTTTCGGACCACCAAACCTCAAACTTCTTTGCTAGAACCCAAAGAACACCATCATAAGACATATCCTAGATCGAAAAGATTTGAAACAAAACAACAGAGGACTGTGGAGCAAAAAAATTTATCCCAGTCCACAGAAGACCAACTCTGCCAAGATAGTTCACACACTAGTAAACTTAACTTTCATGTACCATCACAACAAAAGCTAAAAATTAGGATATATCACCACAATATCACCATTAGCAACCCGTCAGATCTGCATAGGCATAGGATCAACATAGGAGAAACATGGAGCACATATTAGATCACATTCTAAACACTTTCATCACTCTAACTTCTTTTCTTTATTAATTTTCTCAAAAGCACTTGGAAACTTAAACCAACACAACTACAACACCATAAAGGTATCCCCATGTACTCACAACATCTCAGTAGCATCTCAACTATACATGTACAATCTACAACATACTGAACTGTGTTGACATCAATGACAAAATTATTGACAACACCAACAAACTAGCTCGTACTTGCAACAATCTCCTCCTTTGTCATTGATGGAAACACATGATGTGAAAAACCATCAAAGACAATATCTTACACAATATTCTAGGAGAACACCTTCTCTTCCTCTGCAAATTTTTTGCACGTGACTTTCTCTCCCCCTTTGACATCAATGGCAAAGAACAAACACTTTGATCACTCCCCCTTAGGAGTGCACTCATACTGCAACAATGGAAAACTTTTCTACTCCCCCTGCAAAGTAGACCCATTTATCAATCCAGATGAATGAAGAATTTGTGAATTCACTAGACTGATGCAACTTCATTTGCACATGGTTTGGAGGTCCAATGACCCCCAACCTCTCCCTAAGATACTCAAAAGTATCCTTTGGAAGAGCCTTAGTAAATATATCTGCAATTTGTTCCTTTGTTGTCACATACTCCAGTTTGACTTCATTCTCCAACACCTTTTCTCTCAAGAAATGATATTTGAAAGATATGTGTTTCATTCTTGAATGCATAATGAGATTCTTTGAAATGTTTATAGCACTTGTGTTATCACATAAAATATGGATAGGCTCATCACATATTACTCCAATGTCTTTTAGATTTTGCTTCATCCACAAAACCTGTGTGTAGTAGGATGTTGCAGTAATATATTTTGCCTCTGTAGTGGATAAAGAAACTGAGTCTTGTTTCTTACCCAACCAAGAAACTAATCTACCACAAAGAAAGAAAGCACCTCCATTGGTAATCTTCATGTCATCCACACAGCCAACACAATCTGCATTTGTATAAGCACTCAGGGTGAAATCAACACCCTTAGGATACCATAAGCCATAATATGGTGTACCTTTAAGATATCTAAATATCCTCTTTATAGTTGTAACATGTGCCTCTTTAGGATTAGCTTGAAATCTGGCAACTAGACATATTGCATGCATAATATCCAGTCTAGTAGCAGTAAGATACAATAGTCCACCAATCATAGACCTATATTTGCTCTGATCAGTTTTAGCAGATTCATCATCTTTGCTTAGTTTACATCCGGTTATCATTGGAGTACTAGAACCGGTTTGGAATCATCCATCCCAAACTTTTTCTACAACTATTTTACATACTTAGATTATGAAATGAATATCCCTTTATCAGTTTGATTCAATTGAATACCAAGAAAGAAATTCAATTCACTAATCATAGAAATCTCAAATTCTTTTTGCATCTCTTCAGAAAACATTTTACACATGCCTTCATTTCCACCAAAGATGATATCATCAACATATATACAACTACTATTAAAATTTTGTTAACTTGCACTTTGAAGTAGAGATTGTTGTTAGCAGAGCATTTGTTGAATCCTTGCTTCATCACGTATCTATCCAATATTGCATACCAAGCTCTAGGAGCTTTCTTCAGTCCATACAACGCCTTCTTCAACTTACAAACCATGTCCAGTTTGTTAGATAACTGAAAAATTTCAAGTTGTTCCATGTACACTTCTTCCTCCAATTCACCATTCAAAAATGTTGACTTGACATCCATCTAATATACTTTAAAATCCTTGTGGGTAGAAAATGCCAAAAATATTCTAATAACTTCCATTCTAGCAATAGGGGAAATTTTTTCTTCAAAGTCTATACCTTCAACTTGTGAATATACCTTGCATGCTTGAGTCTTTCCTTATTCCTCACAACTTCTCGACTTTCATTCAACTTATTCTGGAACACCCATTTTGAGCCAATTACATTGTTATTCACTGGTCTAGGGACTAATTCCCATGTCTAATTCTTTTCTATTTTTTGCAACTCTTCTTTCATGGCTTTCATCCAAATTGCATTGTCACATGCTTCACTCATAGACTTAGGTTCAATTTTAGAAAGTAAACATAGATTTACCTTAGCTACTACTTTACTTCTTGTCTTCACACCTTCACTTTTATCTCCAATTATCTTTTCCTTAGGATGATTCTTCTGTACACATACTTAGGAGTCTTAACAATAGGTTCTAGCTCATTCTCTTCTTCTTCTTCAGTCTACTCTTGGGTATGTGTGTGATCATGGTATGCCAAAAAGTGGCAATATTTGTAGGGTATGTATCGAATTTACTTTTTTCACCCAAAAATTAATGAAACGAAAAAGGGTTTTAGAGGAGATTCTCAGCTTTCCAAAAAATATAAATTATGATTTAATTTGAATTTAATAAATAATTATTATTCATTTTCTATTAGAATTACTTACTCAAAGTCCCCGACGATATAGGTTGATTGAAAACATCTATAACTTTCAACGGTAATCATATTTTGAATCCAAAATGCCACATTCTATGCTTTACATACTATAGGATTAAAAAATAAAAAATTAAATTTCATGAATTTTGACCAAGTTAAGGTGGCTCTAGCATATGAGTTTTTATATTTTTTAAAAATTGTAATAAAAAATTCATAGTTAATTATTTACTTGGAAAAATTACAAAAAAATATGCATCACATCCTAACACGAAGTCCCTCTACTTATATATATAAGAAAATCTTACAAAAAATATTATCATTTTATTATGGTTAGGTGGTCAAACGTATCTCCATTTCTTATTTTTCCCCAAATTAATACCATGATTGAAATTTCAACTTTTCACCAAATAGATTTTATTTATTTTTAATAAACCTAGTATTTTAGAAACTTCATTCAATTTTCTAAAATTCTATTCTTACATATTTTGAAATAATATAGATAACTTATTCAAATATTTACGGCCAAGTTGCCTAACACGATTTTTCCTTTGACTCCACTCTATGGTCCTCGCTTGCATACCATGATCCCAGACATGTTCCTCTTCTTTCTCTTCTTCTTCCTTTTCCTTATTCTCCTCAGGTACTCATCAACAAATGAGATCATCAGGTTCAACTTCACTTGTCTCAATAGGTCTACATATGTCTTCATCAACTTTCACATTAGCACTTTCAACAATCTTCCTCAATTTCTTATTGAAGCGTCTATATGCTTTGCTTGTAGTAGAGTATCTAAGAAAAATTCCTTCATCACATCTATCATCAAACTTTCTAATATTTTCATCATCTCTTTTAATGTAACATCTACTTACAAATACCTTGAATTTATTCACAGTAGGAGTCTTACTAGTTCATAACTCAAAAGGAGTCTTTGTGTTGTTGCTTCTAATATGAACTCTATTAATAACATAAACAACAGTGTGTATTACCTCTCTTTAGTACACATCCAATACATTTGATTCTTTCATCATGGTTCTTGCAACTTCCTATACTATCCTGTTTTTCCTCTCAGCTACCCCATTCTACTGAGGGGTTCTCAGAGAAGAAAACTATCTCTTTATGCCATGTTGTTCACATAATGTATTAAAGTCATTAGAAGTGAATTCTCCACCTCTATTAGATCTCAAACATTTGATTTTCAAACTTCATTTTCCACTGATGCTTTGAATACCTTAAACCTATCTAGAGCCTGAGTCTTTTCTCTAAGAAAATCAACCCATGTCATTCGAGTATAATCATCAATAAGAAGCATGGAATACCTATCACCATTTAGGCTTCCTATTCTAGTTGGACCACAAAGATCAATGTGAACTAACTCCAACATTGTAGTAGTAGAGTGCTCTTTTCCCTTAAAGTTGCATCTTGTATGTTTCCCCAATTGAAAACTTCTGCAAATAGTATTAGCAGGTCTTGTGATTCTAGGCATCCCTCGAACAATCTCTTTTGAACTGATTTTGACTAGATTATCAAAATTTACATATCCTAGATTCTCCGGTGCCATAACCAACTTTCGCTAAATTGAGATATAAGGAATTGACCATCAACTCCTTTAAGTTGATAGATGTTTCCATGAGTTCTCCTTCCAGTAGCAACCATATCTCCATTTCTGGATCCTTTGCTGATTTCATAGGTATTATTTTGAAACAAAAGTTTAAAACCATTGCTACACATCTGACCAACACTCAAAAGGTTATGCTTCAAACCCTTCACATAATATACACCATCAATGTTGTCTACTCCATAAAAACTAATTGAACCTTTCCCACATATCTTAGCTCCTAAATAATCATCAAACATGACTAAACCACCTTATACTTTTCAAGTTTAGTAAAGTTACTCTTATCTTTGGTCATGTGATTAGAACATCCACTGTTAATTACCCAGTAGTCTTCATCATGTCTTGCATGAAAAGTGGTAACTAGAGTACCTTCCATCCTATTCCTCTTATTCTCTGGAGCCTTCTTGCCTACACATTTTCTAGGGTTAGTAGATACAATTTTTTTTTTCAAAGCTAAGAACAAGCATTCACTATCATCAACCTCATTTTTAGATTCAATGTCAGAGATTTTGACTTCTTCGTTAACATAATACAACTTTTTTGTATTTCTTATCCTTTCTATCCTTATCTTTATGATAATTTTTCTTCTTATGTACAACTTTGTTTGGACATATTGAAGCATAATGACCAATATTACCAAAACTAGAACATTTAAAGGGAAACATACCTTTATAGATGAGAGGTGCTACCATAATAGTGGTTTACAATTCAGAGGAACTTAGCTGAAATCACATATTTTTAGAAAATATAATGATTTAAGCTTTAAAAGTTCCATTTTAAGGATTCCAATTGAAGAGGGTTTGATCAAATCACCTTAGATCAAACCCCCTTGGATAGAACCTCTAGTTTTAAACCATACCTATAAATGAGTCTCCTTTACACCTATCAAAATGTTGATAAAAAAATCACTTTTGATTTAGCTTTTGGGGGATCAAATGAATTCATTTAAAATTTATTTTAAATGATTATGGTATTCCTCAAAAAGCTATCCAATGAATATAATTTTAATATTTTTTAAACATAGGTTTTTCATCTAAAATGAATTTCTTTGTTCTTCACATGTGGAAAAATAGAAGATTATCAAAAAAAAAATTGAAAAATATGAGTGCACCAGATATTGAAGTCCTTGATCCAACAAAAAAAATGAATTTCGATACATACAAAAAAAATTACGTTGTATATACGGTCCACCTATGTCTAAATTGTAATTATTTTGACTTCAAAACTTGATTAAGGAAAAATATTCAATAAAAACTATCTAACCAAGTGGAAGCACTAGATATCGAGTTGCAAATCTAAATTTGAAATAATTAGAATTTTATCCTTCATGAAAAAAAAGTTATATGCTATATCGGTAAAATGTACACTTTTAAAATGTTGTTTTCTGAAACCCAATTTTGTGGGAGATGGAAAAAGAAGTGAAATTTGATTCCAAAAATTTTGAATTTTTTTTTAAGAATCTATAGACAAAATTTGATGAGACTCTAGTTTGCACCATATCTTCAAATTCCTAGTTTAGCTACCATAGGTGCCCTCAATGTGAAGATTTAGTTAAAAATAATACCTCTTTCCAAAGCTTTGGCCAAAAATTGTAAAACCACTATTGTGCTTGTGTTTGTAGTTGTTTTCTAATACCTTTCTTCAACTTCCTAGTGAAGTTTGCTTCCAACTCATTAGAACCATCACTCTCTGAATCATCTTCAATCTTCATTTCCTTAAATTTTTTCTCTTTCCTTTCTTCTTTCCTAAACTTTCTCATCTCAAATACTTGTAGGGTACCGAACAACTGTTCTTTAGTATACCTCATAGGATCATATATCTCTTCAATAACTGAGATCTTATCACTATAGCAATCTGGTAGGGTGATTAGCATCTTCTCAATAATATCTTGATTGGTCAACTTTCCCTCTTGATTCTTGACTTCATTTTTTGTCATATAAACCCTCTAGAAATAGTTTGTAAACTCTTCACCTTCTTCCATTTTCAATTCTCAAATTTTCTCTTTGCCCCCAGCTTCTTTGTCAATTTTACTCTTTCATTTCCTTCATACAGTTCTTCCAACTTCTAGAAATCATAAGCAGTATCTAAAGAAAGAACCTTAGTTTGCTCAGTTTTAGATAAAGCATAGTAAATAGCATACCTCACTTTCTCATTCTCCTCATAAGTAAAAACCTCATTTGTAGAAGTAGGACCATTTGTCAGAGGAGTATACTTCATCTCAATAGCCTTCTAGGTCTTGTAACAAAGAGAAATAATATATCCTCTCATCTACACTTTCCAATCACTATAATCAGATCCATCAAACATAAGGATTGCCAACTTATACACCATCAAATCTTCCTTAAGTGGTTAACCTCTATAACAAGGAACCTCGCTCGGAAACCAATTGTTAAATAGGCCTAGGACAACTGAGAGGGTGGTGAATCAGTTTTCACAAAATTCCAACTTAAAAGTTTAACACTTATCAATTCCATAACCACACTATTTTATTATTAAGTATGAGCATGAAACACAAATAAAAAAAAGTAAATCAACACAATGAACATGATATTTTTACGTGGAAAACCAAATGAGGGAAAAACCATGGTGAGAGTTAACTCACAATATAAGGAGATTATAAAACCAAATACAAAGGCTCACTGCCAAGGGCTCGCTGCCTAGAAGAGGACTCACTGTCCAAATACAAAGGCTCACTACCTACAGAAAGGACTCATTGTCCAACAAGGAGGCTCACTGCCTACAGATACAAAAGAGAACGAAAGATCCACCACAATAATTATCACACATCTGCAACCTTGAATAAAGGATTTCAAAAACCTTTAGCTCACTGCCTTCAAGAATCCAATATAATGAAAAATTGCTACCTCAACACACTTTCACACACTTCTACTCTTATGATTTGTGGCTTGCTTCATCACTTTGCACACACTCTCATACAACTCTTCACAATTCGACTTGCATTTATACCATCTTCAACTTTAGAACCTTTCTCCAAGGTCGGCCATAAAGACCTCATTTCATAAATTCAAATTAGGTTAGCAACTCAACATTCCCATGGTGGAAAAGAATAATAGAGAACCAAAAAAAATTAACCAAGACCAAAAATAAAATGTCTTGGATCAACCACATGCTTCCTTAATTAAATTCTATTCTTCGAATGAAGTGTAAACACCAAGTTAGCTAAACCTAATGAAAACACAAATGAACATTGATGTACACACTTCCCAACAAGAGGATGACACATGAATGCCACACCACGCTTAATTATGCATGAGAATACATCTCAAATTTCTTTAGGTACATCCACAACAAGTGCAATACTTTTCAAACACCAAACACCTTCCACCAATCCATCCGGACTATGCAACCACATACAAAAACTAAAAAACATGACTTCCAGACCACCAAACCTCAAAAATTTTGTGAGAACCCAGAGAACACCATCACAAGACATATCCTAGATCCACAAGATCTGAAACAAAACAGTGGAGGACTACAGAGCATAAACATTTATCCCAGTCCCCAAAAGACCAAATTTGCTAGAACAGTTCACACACTGGTGAACTTAAATTTCATGTACCATCACAACAAAAGCTAAAAATAGGATATATCACCACAAGATCACCATTAGCAACCCTTCATATCTGCAAAGGAATATGATCAACACATGAGAAACACAGAGCACATACCAGAGCACATTCTAAACACCTTCATCATTATGACTTCTTTTCTTTATTAATTTTCTCAAAAGCACTTGGAAACTTAAACCAACACGACTACAACACCATAAAGGTAGCTCCATACTCACAACATCTTAGTAGCATCTCAAATATACATGTACAATCTGCAACATACTGAACTGTGTTGACATCAATGACAACATTAATGAAAACACCACCAAACTAGCTCATACTTGCAACATTAATATGCCATTTTATGCATTTACAAGCCTAATCAATTAAAATTTATGAAGGGGAAACTCAACAAAAATTAATGTCAAAATGTTACACTTTACATTGGACAATGTGAGTTTAAGGTTTAGGGACCTGGGACCCATTCAACCATGGGTAAATGGGTCCTCCCTAAGCCTTAGGAACCAATTTTTAATTTTTTTTTGGTGGGATCTTAATTTTTCTAAATTCAAATTTTGATTGTTGGCTTGTAATGTTTAATTTTAGGGAATTAAGTTTACATGTCGATAAATAAGAGATCATTTCACTATGTCTCACCTAGCAATTTTGAAGTGAGAATTCCTATAGCAAGTTTATGAGATCAAGAGCATTTCAAGAGAATTCAAGAGAATTATTATTAGAGATTTATTGCAACAATCAAGATCCATCCATTATGTCAAAGTATTCTTGCATCATGCATGTTGTTTGAGCTAACATTGTGATGTAGGTTTCATGGTCAAGTGAAGCATTATTTCAATAAATTTCAAGTATCAAGATCCACATCAATTTTAAAAGAAATTTCATGCTAGTTGCATACCTTCATAATCAAGCTTCTACAAGGGTTTCTTGAGTAGTAACATAGCATTCTTCATTCTTCATTCCCTCCTTCATGCTATTTCATTTCATTTCAAGGTAAAATTACCTAAATACGGTTTGACGAAGGAAAACTCCCATTCATCAATAACAAAAAAAATTCTCCTTTATGTGTATGTTTGCAGATTTAGGTTGAAGAAGGCTTGAAGATCTATTGAAAAGAAAAATTGAAGAAGTTGTCAAAGTTGCAAAAGTTGTCAAAGGTTTCATCTTTTCACAAAAACTCATCTACATAATTTATTTTTGGCTTTTTGACATTGAAACCTGAGAAAACTAGAAGCTACAGATCTGTATCAGAAGCTCTTGAAAGTTGAGGAAAATCCCTAAAGGTGGACCCATTCGCTCTAGGGCGAATCAATCCATTTTCAACCATTTGAAACTGCATTTTGGTGATAGGTGCATACTATTTTATCTTTCTCAAATTTTTAGTTTATTAGTTGTTTCTATCTATCATATAGTTTGTCTTGATATTGCAAGTTTGAATTGGAATAATTGGATTTGACACATTTTATTTATCTCCCAAAAGTGTTGTTTATCCCATTTCAGTCTTTTACCCCCATCCCTTAGATCATAAGGAAATCAGCAGATTCCTACTTTGGGTTGATTCACCTAAGGGTAGTTCTAAAGTCAATTCATTGTAGGGATCTCATTTTCCAATGAAGTTAAGGTGGTCGGGGTCCATCATACTTTCATTATTTGGTGAACCTATATATCCCATACACCCAAATTTCTTACACTATATAGATCTTTTGAATTTGGAGTCCATTGCATTCTTAGATATAGATTTGCATCCTTTTAAATTAGGTTGGAAAATTTGGATCTTGCATATTTACATTAATGTGCATTTCCAGTTGAGAGGGTTAAAAGTGAATTTTTGCATACTTCAAATCTCAAAAATCAACAAAGTTTGCATATTTTGTTATTCACTTCACATAGTGCATTCATACTACTACATACTCAAACACTAAAATCAGAAAATTGAATCAAATTTCATATCAAATTAGGTCCCCTATCTTGTCATTCATCATTATTTTGCACTTGTATTTAGACATAATTTTCTAGAAATCTAAAACTAAACTTTCTTGTATCAAACCAAAATTTGAAAACCTTAGAAATCATCTCAAAAATCTACATTTTGATTTTTCAAAACCTTGAGGAAGGACCCATTCACCATAGGGCTAATGAGTCCTTGATTAGGGCTATTTTTTATTTTCTAAGCATTGAAAACTTTGTTTCTGCATTCAATGTCACTATGTTTAGTCACCTATTTTAGTTTCCATAATTTTTGTTATCTGAAATTTTATATTTTAAGGTTAACATTATCAAAATGAGTTCATTGTTTGAATTCGAAACTACTTTTAAATTACATCATTTTTTAGGTTTTTGTATTGCATAATAAAAAAATTATCTTGTTTGAAATCTGAAAAGTGTTACCTCTTTTTACGTTCTTGCATTACCCTGCTTGTTTTATGTGTCCTTTACATTTCATTTCCTATCCACTTTGGGTGCACACTAGGTTTGGTGAAACTTGTATGAGCTTCACCACTTAGTGTCCTATTTCCAATACTGTTTTGAGACATAGCTCTAGACTCATGCAATCCCATGGCTCTACATCTGTTGTGGATCTTGGGTTCTCTATCTTGTTCACTTATACTATTGACACTAGTCAACCCTTCATGAACCATACCTTTGACACCTCATTTCCCATTGCTTCCCTTCCCACTACTAATGAGCCTAATGTTGACGAAACCCTTAGAAAACTAAAAGAAGACATAGACAATATGAAAAAATCTATAAGACAAGATGAAAATGTGAGTAAATTGATTTATCTCATTGATAACTTAAAAAAATTGCTTACCAATAAACGAGAACTAGAAATATTTTGCATTGTCATAGGTATTATCAATCATCACATAAACAATAATGACAATTCTCCCATACATAAAATGGTAAACTTGATTGAATTTCAACCTATAAATGGTTGGTCTAGACCTACTCAAACATGATCAAACAATCAAATGTTAGTCAATAAACACATCTAAAACAATCATTCCCCATGCAATTCATTCAAATGCTAAGAACAAGAATCAAGGTGAAATTAATCAAATGAAAGCTACTAAATCTTGCTCAAAAAATTCAAACCCTCATCCCATGGGGGAATTGGTGCTACTTTGATGTGGAAAGTAGCCCTTTCCCAATTTCTTGATGAACTTTGATGAAGATTGTGTGCTCCTTGATGAAAATTGACCATAACCTAGCTAAGATGGATGAAAAGTATGAAAATGGTGGATGCATTATGAATTAACTTGCTCAAAAATCTGTAGATAGTAATCTTGCCTCAAGTTGTGGATCCAAAATCAATAGAAGAGCTCTCCATTTATAGGAAAGGATGGAGGAATGAGAAACACGAAGTATGTGGGATTAAAGATGAACCAATAACAATGTGCTACTTGTCAACATGCTATTGAAGAGAGGTGGAGCACATTTTGATCAATGTGAAAATAAACGCAATTAGGTGAAAATTTGAAATTCAAAAGATGGCTTGTGGAGGAAAAGTTGAAAGGTGAGTTAATGCCACTTGGCTCAAGAAAAAGGACATGTAAGAGACTTAAATGCCATGTTGGAGGACTAGTCCTTTTAGGAGGGGGATTTCAAATTAGGGAATATTCCAAAGAGATGTCATTTTAAATGGAAAATAGAAGAATAATAAATCAAATAAATTGATTTATATGTGCAAGTTGCAAAATCTAGAGGATTTGATGGATTAGTGTTAGATTTAATTAGGATTTAATTAACTTAAGTTGGAAATTAGTTGATATGAAATTTGATTTAGATTTTTAGATTTTTAGATTTATTTAAATCAAATGAGAGGAATATTAAGATATTAGATTTAATTAAATAAAGTTTGATTTATTCAATTAAAAGGAGATGACATTAGATTTAATCAAACAAATATTAATTTATTCAATTAAAAGAGATGACATTAGGTTTAATCAAATAAAGATTATTTTATTCAATTAAAAGAGATGACATTAGATTTTAATTAAATAAAATGATTTATTTAATTAAAATAAGAACACTGGGATTTGATTAGATAAAATTGATTTATTTAACCAAAGAGGAATTATGATGAATTAATTAAATAAGGATTATTCAATTAATTGGTTAGTAAAGAAGTGATTCAGGACAAAGTAGTGTTAGTAAATCAGGATCGAGTGCATGATGTCAATTAGTATAATTTGAACGTCTACATTTTTCCCCTCTTTGAAGTAGTGTACCTATTGCGTTGTTTCAAAGAATAACCTTGTTGAGATCAAAATCCAAAAAAAATAATTTTTTTTTGAATGCCTCACTACTACCGCAACGAGAAGAATTATGCTGGTATACTGCCCCCTTGAGAGATCAGACAAAAATTTGGATTTTTGGGTGATTTCTCAAAAAAAGAGGATAAGCTACCTGACGGGTCCAAAAAGGCTCTAGGATGCTGAAAATGTGCCAAAATGCAAGAAAAAGACCTAAAATGAGCTTTGGTTGGGAAAAAATGGGGTTGGGGGTGCAAAACCCTAGTTTGACGGCTAAAACGAGGGAAACAACCCTAATTTTCATGCTTAAATAGCCTTGGAGTGGTCACTTTCAATTCATTTTCACATTTAGACTTTGAGAATTCCTTGATTTTGAGCTCTGACCCTCTTATAGAATGGCACAAAGAGTGCTGCCCTGACACATTTATGAGCGAGTTTGAGTCTACTAGAGACCTCCAGGCATAGGACCAGCGGTATGTTATCCTAACCTTATCTTTAGTTTCAATTTTTTGTGTGCATTTATTACAGTTTAAAAGGTCAAACTCTCCAACTTCGCTATATAGTGATGCTAAAAGTGCCAAATTAGTGACAATAAGGGTCAAATAGCACCGCTATTATTTATTGTGACGTCGCGCTGAAATTTAGCTTTAGGGCTGCAAATTATAAAGGGTGACACCAGTGTAAATGGCGATGTCGTGCTTCTGTTAGGTTTTAGGGTTTTCTTGTCAAACTAGCCCACATGCGCAAATAGCAATGTCATAACCTGATTTGCAATTTGAATGGGTCAAGCGTCACTATTTGGAGCTTCCAAAGGGCGATGCCTTTGTAGATAACGATGCATTTGTTGGTTTTTGTGTCATAAACTCCAAATGAGGTTAGATTTTTTTTACAAATTTTGGCGCTATGGCTTCTTTAGTGTAGGAGGACAGAGAGCCCATGCTTTCACGTGAGCATTGACCCTTGGTGCTTAGCAGATTAGGCAATTTACATGAGTTGCAATGGGGGAACCTTGGTGAGATCGGCCTATGGTACATTGCTTATGTGTTGCCCATGATGAACTACTTGGTGATGATGAAAGCATTGGTTGAGTAGTGGCATAGCAAGACCTCATTGTTTCACCTACCCACCAGTGAGGCTACTATTACACTAGAAGATGTTTGGTGCATCTTGTGGTTGCCTATTCATGGTGAGTGAGTGATTTATGATATTGATGCCAGTGGCGATGCATGCTTTAGTATTATGGAGGTTGATGAGCTTGTACTTTCCAAGAATCAAATCAATCTAGAGTACTATAGAGGTCAGGTGCCAAATTTTTGGCTAATCATTGTTGCGATTATTTGTGGAATGGTGGCTCTGGACCAACGGGGCAGATATTTCACCCTAGGATGGGGTTTGGCTTGGGAACGGATGCTCTAGATCAAAGGACACTTTTTTTCCTGGGGACCAATGATGTTAGCCTCTTTATATCATGATATTCATGAGTTCGCCTATTGTGATAGTAAACTGATTGGTATTGGCATCACATTATTACACATCTGGGTGTGGGAGCACATAGTCATGCTTCGATCGAGGGTTACAGTGGTCGATGTCGAGCCCGATCACCCAACAGTTTGGAGGTACAGGGGAGGCCTCATTTTTAGACATACATGACATCTCAGCCTACCTCACTAGTGTTGAGTGATTGATGAGATGACAATTTTTACTTGGAGGCCATGGCTACAGGTGCCTACTTGGTTTGATGATGGGCATCAACTCTTCTATGCCTAGCAGGATCAGCTCATGCAGAAGAATGAGCATACTATGATCAAGTGATACCTACTAGATAGGGTAGTGAGACAGTTCATGGATGTTCAAGATCACCTTGATGGTCAGTATGTTGCTATTTTCATGCATACTTCCAAAGAGACCATTTGGGCCTAGATGATCCCAGTGTCCAATACAGTTGATTCATTAAGGTAGCTGGTAGCTAGGCCATGGGCCTATGCATAGGGACAGGAAAATTTGGGAACCACACATACCTACAATGACTGGTTTAGACCTCCATTGCAACTTACAGTTTCGGGAGTAGCACTACCATAGAGGAGGCCTTGAGGTAGGATGATGACGACGTGATAGGTAGGGAAGGTTCTAGGAGCACCTAGAGGAGGAGGAGGAGGAGGACCACCTCCATGCCAGCTAGATCAGAGAGGTCAGAGAGACCAACAACCACCTCAGCCACCATATCCCAACCCATGAGACACCTAGATACAACAGCTTCAGGGGTAGATACAGGGTTTATAGGGATAGTTACAGGGGTTTTGAGCTCAAATATAGACCCTTACAACAAAGAGGGACCAGGCCATGTAGTAGGTCTAAGCCCTCACGTTTGAGAGAGACCATGAGCACCAATAGAGGTAGGTGACAGAGTTGCAACTAGTGCAACAGGTCGATAGGAGACAACAGCTAGAAAGTATGGTTGCATCCTCTTAGGGTAGGATAGTCCCAACATGGATGTACTGCAAGGCAGTACGAGAGGCCAAGTATTATAGGCTTCATTATCGGTAGGTCATACCCACAACAACTCAAGTACTAGAGTACTCTCAGCAGACTGACATGAGACAGATAGATGACCGAGCTAAGAGACATGCGGGTGAGGGGAGCAACCACCAGGGCTAGCTCACACATTTTTTATCACCACCATTCAATTCTTTTTTAGATCCATGGGGTCCATTTTTTTTTATAGCCCCATGGGCATTGTACACTGATTAATAGACATACACTTGATCCTAATTTGTACCATGACAATTGTATTTTGATATGTATATATATGATATGATCGATTTATTATGCGATGTGTCTACTTTATTTATGCATTATGGATGGATGTATTTAATATTCTATATGTGATGTGATTCTATATGATGTGATGTATGTTTATGCAGATGTTTATGGATGCAATTCTTTTTCGATATTTTCTATGCACTTTTATGATGATGATGTATGCAGTATGCAATTTTTTATGATATGCAAATGATTCTAATATGCTTAGACTAATAGAACTATATTATGCCCCTAATTGATGATGTTATATGTTATGATTATGAGATGTATAAGATCTTATGGCATGTTCCTTTTCTTTTTCAGTATCTTTTTCATGTATGATATGATGATGCATGTATGGATAATATGATGATTCTTTTATGATTTATGCAATGGATGAAAATCATGGAAATGCAATGCATGTGAGATGATCAATGTTTCCTATTATGATATTGTGTCATAGAAAAAAGTACCCTTTGCTTGACATGGGATTAATTCATGATAAATTGGACTTAATTAGGTCTTAATCTAGTGTTGTGAGGAATTTTATGCATCCACGCTAGGTCTTGGACCCTTATAAATTGAATAACATTCCTTTAACAATGTCTTGTAAAGGTGTTGTAAAGTGTTGTAAGATGCTTTCATGCTTTTCTAGACTTAATACACTCATTTCTCCCTAATGCAACATTATAAAATGTGTTTAATAGCATTATTACATCAATATAGAAGGTTTTTAAAATAAACTTAATGTTAAATTAATGTTGTAATGTGTCTTGCACATTCACATTGATTCTTGTGCCTTCCTAGGCTATGTGGACCTCATTTTAGTGTTGTAAAGTGTATTTAATCACACTTCAACATTGATTTTTTTTCCCAATCCCTATTTGACATTTACATCATCAATAATAGGCCCCTATTAACCCATATTGTGCATCCCAAGGCATAATTTGATCAAATAACTGACATAGTCATCATATAAGCCTAATTTTCTTACTTCTCAGCATTCCAACTAGAAAAAATGACCCCTATGGGACCCATTCACCATTAGTGTAAAATTAGTCCCATCTAGGTGGGACCCATTCACCATTAGTGGTGAATGAGTCCCATTTGAGCCATTTTTGGGGTTGTGAGTAGGAAAAAATAGGTTTTAAATTTAATTTTTCTCCATGTTGGCCTTGGGAATCTAATTAACAGGAAAATAGGTGAGTTTCCTATAAAAGAACCTCTCTAAACTCAAATTTATATCTATTCATCTATTAACACGTTCACATCATTCCCTCATCTATCTTCTACCTCAAGTCAAGCAAGCTAGGGCATTTGCATTGCAAGTCATCAATTTAGATTTCAGGTAAGTCATCCAAGGAAAAATTGTAAATGTTATGTTTTAGACTTTCAAGATCAATCATCATGGAAAGGTAATCCATTCCATTGTGGCATTTTTCATTCCTTTCTTTCATCATTTTGGATTAATTACCTAAAAGGTGTTTGACCAAGGCAAACCCCAATGCCCTAACATTCAACATTTCTCTCTCTTGTCTTGTATGTTTACAAATTTAGGTCTCTTGGAAGCTTGGAAATAATTGAAGATTAAGTTGCAAGGTTGCTAAAGTCTTCTCCTCATTCATCAAGTCAAAATATCAACAAAAATCCATTTTTAGACCTATAAATCAGAGTTTCGGAAGCAGACACCTATAGGGCATCAAAGTGCACATCAGAAGCTTCGAAATGCACCTTTGAAAATATAGAAATTCAAAATTGGACTCATTCTCCATGAGTGGCTAATGAGTCCAACTCCAGGGTCAATTTTGAGTTTTCTACATTTTTTAGTACCCTTTTGTTAGAAACAAATTTTGGTACAGTTTGGTACAACTAGGACTAATTCACCCAGAAAGGTGAGTGAGTCCCACCAGGCCTAAATTTCAGCATCAACAAAATTTTAGAAGAAATTTCCAATCTCATATCCACATTCCAAGTGCACACTTTCAGTTTGATTCAATTCGATTTAGTTTTGCATTCATTCCTAGTTCATTGTTGCATTACACAATCTGTTTTCAAACAAGTTGCTTTCCTTTAGTTTCTATTCATTAGTCAATCAATCTCATTAGTTTCTTGCATTGAAGCATTATATATAGGAATATTTTTAATCCTTATTCTATCCATATTGCATTGACTTTGAGTGTAACATAAGCATTTTTTACCCATCTTTCTCCTTCTAGGTGAAAAACCCTAGAAGCGATAGAAAGCAAGTGGGTGCCAAAAATCTATACAACATTTTGGTGAACCTGCTTTTTGAATACTTCTCTTTTCTGATTTGGAGTCCTTCATCATCATATATCTATCTTGCATTAGGATGTGCATGATTCATTTGCATGCTAGGTGTTAAATTTTGCATTCATAAAATGTGCATTTAGGTTGCATTTTTGGCATCTAAATTCATTTACATTTTTTGAAATTTTGCATCTTTCATTTGGGACTTCATCATAGCACTCAAAACACATCAAAATCCCTCAAAAGGTTTAGAAAATTTTAGAAAAAGTCCATACCGGGGCTCATTTGTCACCTTGGGCGAATTAGTCCCTTTTGACCCCTGAAACTGTCTTTTACAGAGTCAAAAACCCTATTTTTAAGCTTCTATTTGTTTCCATTTCATACCTGTATCAGTTGGTTGCATTTCTGTACCATCCATTTCATCAAATATAGCCTAAATTAGCTCATTTCATGCATGGTTTACCTTTTACATTTGCATTCTCATATTGTTACATATCATAATCAGTCATCTAAAAATTGCATTTCATTTTATACTTTTACATTGCATTTTGAGTTAGCATATATTGTTATTTCAAAATGTTAGTTTCAACCTTCTCAAAATTTGCAAAGAAAAAGCTAGTTAACCAACATTCAAGTTCTTCATTCAATGCATTCCCTTGTTATGATAGTATCCTAGCACAAGAGAAGGAAAATGTTAATGCTTGTCTTAAACTTACACTCCCTCCTATCTCTCCTCTTTGTGTGGATGATGTGTTAGAAGGGAATACAAACATAGCTAAACATGATGATTATAATTTTGCTTCTCCTGATACCTCTCCTTTTCATGATGAAGGTATCTTGGTGAATGAAGGTACAATCATTGAGCATCATGAAGGTCTTGTTTGTCCTTCTCCCCATTCCCCTTGGGAAGATAGTATAACAACACAAGATGAATGCATTGCCACCACCTTACCTAGTCTCTATTCATCTCCCAACATTTCTCCTATTTGTGGAAATACTTTCATGAATTATCATGACCAACACATTTGTGACGAGAATATGTTGGTATCAAGAAACCTAATGATTGAGAGTTATAACATTATTTCACTCCTTCCTAATGTTCCTAACAATTGGCATGATATATTTGAACAAGAAGATCCACTCATTGACATGCATGAAAATCCTAGTTGTCCTTCCCTTGATGTCTCCCCTATTTGTGATGAAGCTTCTTTACAACATTTAACCATGACATGTGATGAACTTCTTGAAAAGTCTCCTACTCGGGTAGATGTTATGACACAAGACAATGAGATTATGGACAACAATCAAATTTTCCCCTCCTAATATCTCTCCTATTAGTGAAGAATATATTATGTTGTTACACGATCCAATCAATAAAAATCATGAGAATATTATGTGGGAAAACATCATAGAACAAAACAATTCAACCATGGATAACTCCCTTACAATGACGACATGTTGGAAGAACAAATCCTTGAATGTCAAGAACATTTGGACTATCATTCTCCTAACAACTCTCCTCCTAGGGAAACTATTATGGTACAATCAAATGATGTCTTCCTTAGGGATACACCAAACCAAGACTGCCGAGGTTATGCATGCACAAGTATCCATTAGATCCCCTTCAATCAATGAACTGCCTACATACCCTGTGGGACATCCAAAGAATCCTCTAATTCTTTACCCACCATCACACAAGTAACAAACTCAACACCAACCCCAACTCATCCTTTACCCACCCAAGCATAATGTTTCATACCAACCAAGTTACAATGACCTCACTCAAATATGTAACAAAGTATATACAATCAAAGACAATCAAGCCAAAACTTTGTTTGTAACTTATCCACATAAATAACATTAGTTTTTGCTCCTTGCCATGCAATAGTTGTAGGATCATAGCATATTCGTCATTGCATTTTTTACATCCATTTCAGGCTCACCTTTGTCCTAAGTGGGGGAAAGGGGTTTGATAGCCTTGACCATGTATGTCACTTGTCATTGTCTTTTTTTGACTCGTCATTAACCTTTCATGAACACATAAGATCAAGCTTGGGATGTGGACGACATGTCTTAAGATTGACTTGTATGTGACATATTACCCTTTTTCATGACATAGCTTATCAGAAACATATGACTTGGCATAGGGATTTTTGAATAAGCTCTCATACCTTCTTCTACTTTAAAGCAATTACTCACAGTAATGGTGTTAGCAACCACTTTAAAGTGGGAGCATACATAGGGACCATCCTTTTGCAAATTTCATGGTGTGATTTACTTTTTCTTGTGATGTGTCTTCTCCTTGGTGGTGTCATTGGGCTTGATGCCTTCCAAGAGTGTATGATCAACTGAAGTGGCTTGATGCGAATGAGGCATCCCATGGATAATAATTTGACAACCCTAAATTTTCATCTCTTGGAGACATTAGGAACAATGATCCCTAAGAAGAATACCTTACATGAAAAAAGAAAAATCCCCTTCAACAAAATTTTTACATGACATTCACAAACATTTACAAAAAGCATTACCTTGTGGTGCCTTATCAATGTTATCAAGAGCATAACTTTGGTATGATTTGTATAATGGGAAGCTGACACACTGGCATGAATTTCTCACTAAAACCACTTGTTTTGGGATTTCTCACCCCGTAGACAACCAAAAACTTTTTGGCCCTAGAGTCAGCATGCATCTTCTTTTTGGACAAACAACTTAGATCTGATCCACAACTAGTTGGAAAAATGATCGAAGCTTGATCCAACTTTTCATTTTCATCTTTCTCTTTCTTTCCTTTGCATGATTTTGTATCTTGGGGGCTTGACCTACATGTGGATCTCTCTTGAATGTTTAATTTAGTGTGAGCTTGAAGCAAGTTCATCCTCTCACTAAAGTGGGGGTTAAATGTGTTGTAGAAAAAAGTACCCTTTGCTTGACATGGGATTAATTCATAATAAATTGGACTTAATTAGGTCTTAATCTAGTGTTGTGGGGCATTTTATGCATCCACACTAGGTCTTGGACCCTTATAAATTGAATAACATGATTTTAATGACATCTTGTAAAGGTGTTGTAAAGTGTTGTAAGATGTTTTCACACTTTTCTACACTTAATAAACTCATTTCTCCCTAATGCAACATTATAAAATGTGTTTAATAACATTATTACACAAATCTAGAAGGTTTCTAAAATAAACTTAATATTAAATTAATGTTGTAATGTGTCTTGCACATTCACATTGATTCTCGTGCCTCCCTAAGGCTATGTGGACCTCATTTTAGTGTTGTAAAATGTATTTAATCACACTTTCACATTGATTTTTGTGTCCCAAGCCCTATTTAACATTTACATCATCACTAATAGGCCCATATTGGGTATGTGCAGGATCATCATGGAAAAAGTAGGCCCTTAAGTGGCAAAAAAATCAAAAAAATCAGAGTTAGGCAACTTGACATAAAAATTTGAATATGTTATCTATATTATTTCAAAAATATGTAAGAATAGAATCTATAGCAAATTGAATGTACTTTATAAACTACTAGGTTTGTTTTAAAAAAAATTCTATTTGGTGAAAATTTGAAATTTCAATGTAGTGGTACTTAAATTCAGGGAAAAAAAAGAAGTAGGTGTGTGTCGACCACCTAACCACAATAAAATGATAATATTGTTTTACAAGATTTAAGATATAAGTAGAAGACTCATCGGGTGATCCCATAATAGTGGTTTTACAATTTTTGGCCAAATTTGGACCGAAATTATTATTTTAACTAAATCTTCACATTCAGGGCACCTATAGCTGAGGAATTTGAAGATGGTGCAAACTAGAGTCTCATCAAATTTTGTTTGTAGATTCTAAAAATATTTTTTTCAAATTTTTTGGAATCAAATTGCACTTCTTTTTCCATCTCCCACGAAAATTGATTTTTTTTGAGAAAACAACATTTTTAAAAGTGGCCTTTAGGTATAGCATAACTTTTTTCCATGAAGAGGATAATAATTCTTTCAAATTTAGATTTGTAACTCTGATATCTAGTGCTTCCACTTGGTTAGATAGTTTTTATTGAATATTTTTTCCTTAATCAAGTTTCAAAGTCAAATGAATTACAATTCAAACCACCAGGGCAAGCGTATAACACGTAACTTTTTTTGTATATGTTAAAATTTTCTTTTATTTTTTTTGTTGGATCAAGGACTTCAATATCTGGTGCACTCATATTTTTCATTTTTTTTTTTTGATAATCTTCTATTTTTCCACATGTGAAGAACAAAGAAATTAGTTTTTGATGAAAAACCTATGTTTAATAAAACTTAAAAAACAAATACATAACAAAACGAAAACATATTAAAATTATATTCATTGGATAGCTTGTTCTGAGGAATACCATAATCATTTGAAATAAATTTTAAATGAATTCATTTGATCCCCTAAAAGCTATATCAAAAGTGATTTTTTATCAGCATTTTGATAGGTGTAAAGGAGATGCATTTATAGGTATGGTTTAAAACTAGCGAGGTTCTATCCAAGGGGGTTTGATATAAGGTGATTTGATCAAAACCTCTTCAACTGGAATCCTTAAAATGGAACTTTTTAAGGCTTAAATCATTATATTTTCTAAAAATATGTGATTTTAGCTAAAATCCGTTCCTCTCAGGAATTGTAAACTACTATTGTGACAGCACCGATGCCCCAATGTGATGCATATTTTTTTGTAATTTTTTTTCAAGTAAATAATTAACTATTAATTTTTTATTACAACTTTTTAAAAAATATAAAAACTCATATGTTTGACCACCTTAAGTTAGTCAAAACTTCATAGCATTCACCATTAGTGGTGAATGAGTCCCATTTGAGCCATTTTTGGGGTTGTGAGTGGGAAAAATTAGGTTTTAAGTTTATTTTTTCTCTATTTCATCCTTATAAATCTAATTAACTAGAAAATAGGTGAATTTCCTATAAAATCACCTCTCTAAACTCATTTTTACATCTATTCATTCATTAACATATTCACATCATTCATTCATCATCTATCTTCTATCTCAAGTCAAGAAAGCTAGGGCATTTATATTGCAAGTCATCAATTTAGCTTCCTAAGACATATAAGGGTAGATTCTATATGTTATGTTGCATAATTTCAAGATCAATCATCATGGCAAGGTAATCCATTCCATTGTTGCATGTTTCACTCCTTTCTTTCATCATTTTGGTTTAATTACCTAAAAGGGGTTTGACCAAGGCAAACCCCCATGCCCTAACATTTAACAGTTCTCTCTCTTGTCTTGTATGTTTATATATATAGGTCTCTTGAAAGCTTGGAAATCATCGAATATCAAGTTGCAAGGTTGGTAAATTATTCTCCTTATTCATCAAGTCTAAATATCAACAAAAATCCATTTTCAAACCCGTAAATTAGATTTTTAGAAGCAGAAACCTATAGGGCATCAAAGGGCAGATCAGAAGCTTTAGAATCCACCTTTGAAAATATAGAAATTAAAAAGTGGACTCATTATCCATGAGTGTTGAATGATTCCCACTTCAAGGTCAATTTTGAGTTTTCTGCATTTTTTAGTACCCTTTTGTTAGAAACGGGTTTTGGTATAGTTTGGCAGAATTGGGACTGATTCACCCAAAATGGTGAATGAGTCCCACCAGGCCTAAATTTTAGCATCAACAACATTTCAGAAGCAATTTATAGTCTCCATCCACATTCCAGCTACACACTTTCAGTTTGATTCAATTCTGTTTAGTTTTGCAATCATTCCTAGTTCATTGTTGCATTACACAATGTGTTTTCAAACAAGTTGTTTTCCTTTAGCTTTTATTCATTAGTCAATCAATCTCATTAGTTTCTTGCATTCATGAATTATATCTAGGAAAATTTCATCCTTATTCTATCTAGATTGCATTGACTTTGAGTGTAACATAAGCATTTTTGACCCATCTTTCTCCTTCTAGGTGAAAATCCCTAGAAGTGATAGAAAGCAAGTGGGTGCCAAAAATCTATGCTACAGATATGATATGGATGATATGCAACATGTTGATGGTTTGTGGATGTAGGATGGATGCATTGGTGATTTTTTTGATTAATTGTCATGGTACAATGTTAGCGTGGAAAGAAGAAAGAAGAAATGAGATGATGACAAGATGATCCAACAAGTCTATGATCTACAAGACTTTATTAGAGATGAGGATGATGAATGATGATGATGATGCTTATCAGGAATTTGGATTTTTTAAAAGGGCCTACATACCTTATGTTTGATAACACTTATAGATACGATGCATCAAGGTATAAAGAACTAGGATGTCATTGCACCTAGTGTGATGGACTTTGACTCGACAATTAGATAGTAGTACTCATGTACACACCTGAGATACAAAACCTTATTTAAAATGAAATCCAGATATTCCAAACATATCAGACCAAAACATAGAAAGGAAATCCTTCCTATGTGGTCAACAAGACACCTGAAACACCCTCCCTATAAACCAAACAAAGCATGCATCATGACCAAGGTCATATTACAAAAATATCCAACAAGCACAATAGACAAAAGATAATGATCATTGCCCCATTCCTTTCTCTCTAAATCCCTTTGTTTGGACATCATCGAGAGGTAATTGGAATGAGCACAATAAGATAAGTTAAAAGACAAAGATCAAGTAAACAAACAAGCTAATGTTCTTCATACTGCTAGCCAAGACTAAACTACATTAATGTCTGATGTTGATGTCCATTGTAGGAAGGATGCATCCTAGGACATGATGTTATCAGATGATTTTGGGATTGATTGAATGATAGACTATTAATACCAAGAGTTTAGCAACTTGTTTACCTAGTAACCTAGACTTGAGACCCTAACATTTGAGTTTTCACTTTCAATTTGCTAGACTTGTTTCCAACTATTTCACCAAACTTTGAGGGTGACGATGATTTATTGTGAGTGAATGTTTATTTCAGTTGAAAGCGAGATGGGGATGGATGGATTTTTTCAAATATTTGGATGTTTTTGAATTTTTTGAAATGTTTTGAGGTTGTTTTTCATATTTTCAAGATGTTTTACAAATGTTTTGGTTTTTAAAATTTCCAATGTTTTTGTGCTTTCTGTGATTTTGACCAACTAACCTAAAGACCTATCCTAGGGGCCTCAGCGGCTAATTAAAGATTATCCTTGCCTACGTTATACATGCAGAGACCATGTAGTTCGACTGACACAAACTCATTTATTGATGAGATATGAATAGATGGATTGCCAGTTTATTGTGATATACTCCTAAAGGATTGACCTAAGTGTCTCAGGGGATGATCAAAGATCAACCTTGTCTATGTTCAAAGCTCAAAGACCCATAGTTCAACAAGACGACTCTATTTTTGACTTTTTGACCTATTTTTGGGTTTTTTTTTAATATGTTTTTAATGTTTTTGGATTTTTTGATTTCATTAATGTTTTTCGCTTTTTTTGATTTTTTAATGTTTTTGGAATTTTTTGATTTAGGGAATATTTCAAGAATATACATGAATCTGATCTAAAAGCAACATGCCCCCAATGTACTGCAATAGACTATTCCGATATAGGTAGTACAAACTAACCTTGGGCATGGGCTGAGTAGTACAAGGAGGGATCATGATACGAACATAGGATCAAACTATGATGCAGACATACATGGGTGATGGATGGAGATATGGAAGTGTGATGGATGAATAATGCAGAACGAGCCATAGGGGTTGTGATGGATGGAGAGTGATTATTTACACAAGGTGCCTATTTTCTAGGTTTTCACCAAGGTACTTGTCCAAAGTGCCACCGAAGTGGTTTTCACTAGAGGACAATTTTTTTCTCTTTACTGTTTTCAATCCTTTTTCTGAATTTTATTTTATTTTTATATGTTTTGATTTTTTGGCATAAAACTTTTTGAGATGAGAGATATTCATGGGCTCCTGTAGAGGCTCCCCTTTGGGTGTTGATATCTGATATACCCTTGACTTGTAGCTTGATGTGACAACAAAGGGTCCCAATCAATTGGGTTCAAAATTTCCCTTGCTATCTGGATTTGGTACATTCTTTTGATTCTCCTTTAGCACAAGCTCTCTAAATTGAAAGGTATGACTCCTAATATTCTTGTTGTAGCTTTGCTTGAGATGGTTTTGGTAGACTTGCAAATGGTTTAAGGCATCCATGCACCACTCATCTAGTAGTTCCAACTCGTTCAACCATGACACTTGATATTCTTCATCTGTGATGAGATTCTGCAATGATATTCTTAGGGATGGGAGCTTGATCTCAATGGGGAGGATGGCTTCTAATCCATAGACTAGGAAGAAAGGGGTTGCACCTATTGGTGTGTGGATACTTGTTCAGTAAGCCCATAAGGCGGGATTCAGCTACACGTGCCAGTCACAACCAACTTCATTAACTATTTTCTTGAGGATTTTTAAGAAGGTTTTATTTGTAGCCTTAGCTTGGTTGTTTCCTTATGGGTAGTATGGAGTGGAAAATTAATTTTGGATATTGAACTTGTGGAATAGTTCACAAATATCTTGGTTTTTGAAAGGTGTCCCATTATCTAAGACAATGGCTTGAGGGACAATGTAGCAACAAATTAGGTAGTTCAGGATGAACTTGGAAATCTGCATTCCTATGATATAGGTCATGGGAATGGCCTCTACCCACTTTGTGAAGCACTTCGTGGCGATGATGATGAACTTATGTCCACTGGATGAGGTGGGAGTGATTTTACCAACAAGATTGAGCCACCATTGTGAAAAGGGACAAGGTGTAATGATTGGGTGGAGCTCCTGAGCTAGTGCATTGATGAGGTCCCCATGTTGTTGACACTGGAAGCACCTTCAGACTTAGTCATGAGCTTCCCTTTCCATCGTAGGCCAATAGTACCCAATCCTCAATAGTTTCTTAGCCAAGGTCATACCACTCAAATGTGACCTACAAATTCCATTATGTACCTCGGTTATAGTAGTCAAAGCTTCCTCAGGATTTAGGCATCGTAAAAGGGTTCCTTCAATGATCCTACGGTATAGGGTATCTCCTAAGATAACAAAACGGGATGACTTTTTTACAAATATTCTTTTGAGGTTCGGGGTTATATTAGTGGGGAGAACTCTTATTCTCAAGTAGTTGTCTATATCATGATACCAAGGATCACTAGAACCAACGATTTCACACACAAATTTAGACTTTGGTACCTCGAATGTTGGTACGGGAAGCTTCTCTACAAGGAATTCTTGCTTAGGTACATTGCGTAGGATATCCAATAGTGATCCAATTGTTTCCATAACATCCACTACTATGTTATTTTCTCTTGGTATATTCCCAAATGTGATATCAATGAAGAACACTTTGAGGCTTTCTACGATTTTTCTATATGGGGTCAACTTGTCCTTCATTTGGTACTCATCATTGACCTAGTTGATTATGAGCTGTGAATCTCCATAGACCTTTAGTGCCATGATCTACCATTGTACTACAATTCTTATCCCTATGACAATATCCTCATATTTTGTAATGTTATTTGTGCAAGGAAATGATAGCTTATATGATTTAGGTATGCAATCCGCTTGTGGTGTGATGAAGAAGATTCCTACTCCTAACCCGTGTTATGTGTAGGATCCATCAAAGTACATATTCTAGTGATTTTCCACACTTAGGTTAAAGATAGATTCATCAAGGAACTCTAATACAAGTGGATTTGAATATATCGGTGCCTCTTCTAGCTGATCCACAATTACTTGTCCTTTAATGGCCTTTCATTCTACATACTCAATGTTTTATTCTATTAAGATCATAACCCATTTAGTTGTTTTCCCTACAAGTTTTTCTTTAGAGAGTAGATATTTGAGAGGGTCTATCTTTGCAATGAGTTTTATCTGATGTGCTAGCATATAGTGCCTAAATTTTTGTGTGGCAAACACAACTACTAAATAATCCTTCTTAATGGATGTATAATTCAGCTCGTGTCCCACCATGGTTCTGCTGATGTAGTAAATAGCTCTCTCTTTCCCATTTTCATCATGTTGTGCTAAGAGAGCATCAAGGGCTATTGATGTTACTGATATATACAAGATCAAGGGCTTTCCTAGAATTAGTGGCATGAGAACTGGTGGTGTGAGTAAGTACTCCTTAATTTTTTTGAATGCTTGATCACATTTCTCATCCCATTTGTATGTTACCCCCTTGTGGAGTAGATGAGAATATGGGATAGCTTTGTCTACTAGTTGCGCTATGAATCGGCGGATGGAATAGAGTCTTCCTTGTAAGCGTCTTAGTTGTTTCAATATTTTTGGTTCCTCCATTTCGAGAATTGCCTTGACCTTGGCAGGATCTATCTCAATTCTCCTCATAGGCACGATAACCCAAGGAGATTTCTTTATTGTACTTTGAAGACACACTTCTTTGGATTGAGTTTGACTTTATACTCCTCTAGCCTATCAAAGATGGAGCTTAATGTTAATATGTGATCTTGACATTTCTTTGACTTAGCCAATATGGCATCTACATAATCTTCCACAGTTTTGTGAATCATATCATGGAAGATTAGTTTCATGGCCCTCTAATAGGTAGCTCCTACATTTTTCAACCCGAATTGCATCATATTCTAGTAATATTTTGTCCATGGACAAGTGAGTCATTTTGTGTTGTTCATCCTTAGCTATCATGATCTAATTGTAACCTAAGAATACATCCATTAGTGATAGCATCTCATGCCCTATCATCATATCCACAATAATATCTATGTTTGGGAGAGGGAAATCATCCTTGGGACATGCTTTTTTTAAATCTCTGAAGTCCATGGAAATGTGAATTCCCCCAGTGGGCTTTGAAATAGGTACAAGATTTGAGACCCACTCTGGATAATTGATCAGTTGTATGAACCCAACATCTAGGAGCCTTTTTAATTCCATCTTGACTAAAAATTCTATCTAGGGATGTATCTTCCTTAGCTTTTGTTTCACTGGCTTCGCTTCAGGATATACAACTAGGTGGTGAACCATAACTTCTGGATCAAGGCCAGGCATGTAAACATAGGTCCATGCAAAGTTTTTCTTTCTTTCTCTTAGAAGTGCAGCTAGGAGTTTTTTTTCTTTTATTATAAGTGATTATGCATAGAAGGTGATATTGGTATGTTCAGGATCATGATGGGCCAAAAAGTGGCGATATGTAAGTGATATGATGGCCTATGTGGCTAACAATTTTTTTTTTACCCAAAATTGATGAAATGAAAAGGGTTTTTAAAGGACATTCTCAACTTTCCACCAATATAAATTATGCTTTACTTTGAATTTAATAAATAATTATTATTCATTTTCTATTTGAATTATGACTAAAGTCTTGATTGATAGGTTGATTTGAAAAAATGTATAGCTTTCAAAGCAATTATCACATTTTTTGAATCCGCCATGTGTCACATTCTATGCTTCACATACTATAGGATTAAAAGTGAATTATTAAGTTTTGACCAGTTAAGGTGGTTAGACATACAATTTTTTATATTTTTAAAAAATTAATAAAAATTAATAATTAATTATTTTCGGAAAAAAATTACAAAAGAATATGCATCACATTAGGACATGAGTCCTCTACTCATATATAAAATATTATAAAAATATTATGATTTTATTGTGGTTAGGGTAGTCAGTGGACACCTACTTCTTATTTTTCCTTGAAATTTAAGTACTCTCGCATTGAAATTTCAAATTTTCACCAAATAGATTTATTTATTTTTAAAATAAACCTAGTATTTTAGAAACTACATTCAATTTGTTACAGATTTTATTCTTACATATTTTTGAAATAATATAGATAACTTATTCAAATTTTCATGTCAAGTTATCTAACTCTGATTTTTCTAAATATTTTGCCACTTAAGGCCCTATTTTTTCCATGATGATCCTGCACATACCCATATGCGACATTTCTTTTGTTTCAAGGTTGATTGGATTTCATTCTCTGCTAAGATTTCTAACTTCTCCTAATGAATAGAACTAAGAGGAAGATTGAATCTCTCATCCCCTGGCACCTCAGATAGGTTTTCACCATTGGATGCATTTTTTTTTTTTTACTATTTTTGGGTTAGAGAGTACTACAGTGTGGTTTTCACTCAAAGACCTAGAGATTATTCTCAAATTTTCACTTTTGCGACTGAGGGATTCAATCATCCTCCCATAATAGGCATATGTTTCTAGCACGATGTCAAACCCAACTTTGTGATCGTTGCATGGTATAGTATCTCGCAATCCCATGAATTCCAAGAGAGCCTCATCATTTTTGAATGTGTCCAAAATTGGTGGTCCTCGTTGGTCATAATTGATGAGTTGGGGATAGAATAAGTTTAGCTCATGGGTTTGGTTGTTTGACTCAAAAGATAGGGTATTAATCATGAGAAGGGAAGAATCCTCGAATAACATGGGTGATTCAGTTATAAGGTCCTCATCACACACATCGTTTATGTCAAAAGTATAGTTGTCTAAGGGAAAACCTATGGATACTGGCAATTGAGGAGGAGCTTTGGATTTTCTAACCAGGGCACCCTTGCCAAGTATGGTTATTTTTGGCACCGTACATCCAAGGCCAAGATTTATTATACATTTCTTAGCAACAATAGGTTCTAACAGGTCATTGTCATTTTTCTTGAGTTTCTTATTCCTATTGTAGCCCATGCTAAGCACCATTTGTAGTCCTTTGTTGCTATCATCCATGGGAAGATTAGGCATGGGCCTTTTATGTTGGTATATGAGACTTGATATGTCCTTTTCATCTACTACTTCTCAACTTAGATCTCCCCAACATATGAATCTGGAGGGGTCTACTTTGAAGATTTGGGATGATGTTTCAATCGGTTGGGGCTTCCTGCAAGACCTAGGAGATTGAGGTAACTCTCCTATTACGAAAGCACTTTTCTTTATTTTGTAATCCCCACACCCATTATCTTGGATAATGACTTTGATTTTAGAGATGTTGGGAATGGTGGGTGTCTTTGTCTTGAAAGTGTAGGCTAAATTAGTTAGGTCTACATATGGAGTTGTAGGGCCTTCATCATTCTTTGGTACTTGGGGAATTTTTTAGTACTTTGCTTCCAAGTTCTTGCAATACTAAAAGGGCTTGGGATCACCATGGACCGTGACCTCTTGATTTTGATAGGGAAATTTGATGCATTGATGGAAGGTGGATGTGTAAACTTGCATCCCATGGAGCCATGGACACACCTAGAGGATGTTATAATGAAATTCAAGGTCAAGGACCTAGCATGTGGTTTCCATGATGGCTAGCCCTACTTGAATAGGGAGTTGAATAGTGCCTTGAGAAACTCTTTCTTGATCATTATATGCTCTGATTGTAATACCTTTACCTTTTTCAATGGCATCCTTGAAGAATCCCAAATTCTTTATTAGCTTGAGTGAGCAAATATTTAGACCTTCCCCCCCATCCACCAAGACCCTTTTGAATTTATTTTTATGAACTAGGACTTCTAAATGGAGTGTGCGGTTATGAGATGGTTGTGTTGGGAAGTCTTGATAAAAAAATGTTAGGAAATGTGAGGTGGTGATGTGTCTGACCATAGATTGGAACTGGTCAGCATCAAGATCTGTGGAGATGGTGGATGCAGCCAATGCTTCCTCTAGGACTTTCCTATGTGTGGGTGGGATCTTTAGCAACTCCATGATGGAGATCTAAGAAGGGGTTCTTTTCAGCTGGTCCGAGACATTGCAGCCATTGGGAATGGATTTTGGATTTTGGATTTGGCTCCTTTAATGTTAACAATAGTGATCCATTTATCTGGGGATGTGACCACATGATCGTGAACATGGTTTGCATTGCTATACTTTGTCTTTCCATGGTTATTCCCTTTATTGTGATCCGGCATAGGATTCGTGCATATCTTAAGGTCTTGATTTCTAGCAGTTTGTTCAATTTTTATGATTTTGCCATCGATAAGGTCTTGGATAAAAAAATTAGTCTCATGCAACTGGCCATTGTGTGTCCCTTAATTTTATGAAAATCACAGGTGATTTTCATTGTACCATGGTGGTTTTACCTGGGGCTCTTGATAATTCTTGTAAATGGGGATTTTAATGATATTTTCTTGTACCAGTTTCTTCATGACATATTTGATTGATTCCCCAAGGGTTGTGTATTTTCGTTTGGGGGGATATTGTTTGTTTCACGGGGGTGGTGCCCCTTGACTATTCAGATTATTAACCATTTGATTACTGGGTTGTTGTGATATCATGTTGGCCTATGTATTATTTTGATTGTTTCCTTATGGTTGTTGGTATGATTGCGTGTTTTATTTTGGGGCATTGATTATGACCTTGGCATCAACCACACCATCATTAGTGAAACTTTTTGTTCTTTTCCTACATGCGAGGTTTCTCATTGCAACTGGTTGATGGGAGGTTGTCTTGATATGTGGGTGTCCCCTGTTATGCAATAAGGGCTCTTTCGATGTTGAGCACCTTGGAGATCAAATGGTCATATGTGGTGATGCATTGCATCTTTAGATGGAAGGACAAGGTTTTCTCAATATTGGCAATGATAGTGCAGATTTTTTGTTCTTCTGGCATAGTCCATTTGCTCCTGTTGGCCTTGGATCGCCATCATTGTAAGAAGGATGCAAATTTTCCCCCCTTAACTTGTTTGAGAGCAGATAGTTTCTATAGACTCACATCCATACCTATGTTGAATGTGTAGTTTTGTATGAATGCATCTACAATCTCTTAGAACTTTTTGATTCCAAGAGGAAGATGAGAGAACTATTCCATTTATGGTCCAACCAAATTTCAAGGGAATAGTCACATTAGATATGTGTTGTTGTATGCAACTTCCATGCAATGTACCTAGAATTCCTTGATATGATCTTCAAGATTACCCATCCCACAATATTTTTCAAATTTAGGGATTTCAAACCCTTTTGGGAATGACACCATACAAGACTTCTGTCAAGTGGATAGGGGCACAAATTACTTGGTTTTTTCATTATCTTCCCATATTGGAGGTCTAGCACTTGTTGCAAAAGTAATTTTATTTGTGTCGTCACGTCATTTTGTGATCAAGAGGTGGGGTGAACGTGTTTTGAGGTGGTTTGATCATTTGAGTGATGGGTGGGGTGTTTTCTATGTTTGTGGGAGGTTGTTGCAAGCTTTGTTATGTGATAAATGATTGTTGATTTGCTTGCAATTGTTGTTGTGCCAACAACATTTGTTGTTGGTCTTGCTATTGTTGTGCCAACAATACTTGTTGTTGGTCTTGTTGTTGTTGTACCAACAATGCTTGTTGTTGGACTAATAGTTGGGATGCTTCTTGTTGCATTTGGTATTGTTGCAAAGCTTGTTGATATGCTTGTTGCTAAGCTACTTGGTATTGTTCTTGCTAAGCTTGATATTGGGCTTGTGCCTAAGCTTGAGCTTGTTGGATGACTTGTGCAGCCTATGCAACCTGGGTAGCCTATGCAGCATGTGCGGCTTGTGCAACTTGAGTTGCTTGTGTAGCTTGGGAATCTTGGGTGGCTTTTTGTTGTTGCAACAAAGTGTGAGCTTGGTTAGCTTGTTGTGCTTGTTGTGCAGCTTGTTGTTCCTATGTTTGTTGTGCAGCTTGTTGTTCCTACGTTTGTTGTGCAGCTTGTTGTTCCTACGTTTGTTGAGAAGCTTGTTGTGAAACTTGTGTGGTTTTTTTTGCTTGAAACTGCTAAAGTGCTTTTTGGTAGGCTTGTTGAGTTGCTTGCAATGTGATGTATTGGTTTTCCATATTTGTTCTTGGTAGTGGAGGTGGAGGATTCATAATGGTGTGATGTTGTGATGGGGGTTTGTTGAGGTATTGTTGGATTGATGATAATAGTTTGTGTGGTAGATGGTGTGATTGATATGCTAGGTCCTTGGGAGACCGCGTTGATAGATGGTGCAGTGATTGATTGGGTTGTTTGGATTAGTGTCACCTGGTGTTGTGATATCAATGACATGTTTGGATGATTTGGTATGTTGGTGTGATTTATGATTGGAGGATTGTTTTGATTTTTTTAATTGAGGATTGGTAAAGTTGGTTTCCCTAAACCGATGATGGGTGTGGATGTTAGTAGTAGTGGTGGGAAAATGGGTTGTGTGTTTCCTTGAGAAAATGATGATGATGAGGGATCAAAGATGCCCCTTGGTCCAAATATCCCACCTTCTCCTTGTGAGGTCATAGGGAAAGAGACTTGCGAGTTAAGGGAAATTGTTGGTGTCATGAAAGACAAGCGGAACGCATGGGTGTTTGGATCTAATGGGACAAATTGACCCAAGATTTTTTTTTCATCTGAGTCTTGGTTGTTTACAAGGGGATGTGTTTGAAGAGCATGAAGTAATGAACTCCCCTTGGTAAATATGGGCTGACTTGGAGCGTGAGATGAAATTGGTTGTGGGATGGGTTGAGTGATGGTTTGGAATGAAGGTGTGAATGAGACTAGGGGAATAATCCCAAGAGTTTTCTCCACAATAGTTCTTACATCATAGTTGGAAGGGAGTTTAGATCCTTCCTTTTCTAATTATAATATGTATTGTGAAGGATTGAGTCTCATCATGTGGCATTGACAATTTTGTTATTTTTGGGGTTTTGGACCATTTCTATTATTTCATCTTTAGTCATCCCTAAAACATTGTCAATGATATCCTCCACTTGGCAACCTCCCTCTTAAAGATCTTGTGGAAGTTGAGGAAGGTTGGGTGGGGGATTGCTAGATCCAATGGGATTGATTTTAGGTGTGATTTGACTCAAATCACTTGAAGTGGATGTTTTTTGTTTGTTTCCATGTTCTTCTTGTGTTGAGATCTAGTTTGGACCATAAAATAAGGATCAATTATTAGGAATGTGGGAGGTGAACCTCTAACTCCTTGGATTGATCTAAAATTTAGGTACAAAAAAGAAAGTCTAAGATATTAAGGATCAAAAGATGGTGAGTAGATAATGAAATATGGGTGATTGTGAATGATTAAACTCTTTAGGAACCTTGAAGGAGATACTAGACTTTATGACTTTTGGATTTTTGATCTTGGATTTTATTTTAGATTTTTATTTTGGATTTTGATTTTTGAATTGGTTTGGATTTGATTTTTATTTTATTTGTATTTGATTTGTATTTGATAATGAACTCATAAACTCCAAGAGGTTAGATGTTGTCTTGGAATAAAATTTTCCACAAAGTGATAATTTAACTGTGTATGAAGAAGGATGTATCCACACACACTTAGTCAAACAAGATGATTTTGATTTGATTCAAAGGATTTTTCCAAAGTCTAGTATGAAGAATTTTTCCAATATTTCTAAGAGTTTTTTGTGAGATGTATTTTTATTTTGATGTTTGAGGATGGATGAAGGTGTTTGATTTTGATCCTAAGAGACTTAGAGAGACTTTTGTTTACAAAACCTAGGTATTGAAGAACATACTGCACTTCTTATGTGAGAAACTCAAACCTTTGAAAAAGTCTTGGGTTTTGAAAATAGTAAAATGAATACAAATTGGGATTGTTCTTTGAAGCACATTTGTAGAAATTGAAGACCAATCTTCTCTAAATTTGTAAAGTGTTGAAAGATGTTTCTTGAGAGTTCTTGGAATAAGACCTTTGGACTTTGGTTTTTGGATTTTTATCTTTCGGGAAATCATTTGGAAAAACACATGTATGGGGTCCAATTGTTTCTTATCTTTGCTTAATGAGTTCTTTTTACCACAAACACTTTCTTGCTTAGCTTTTGAACTAAATGTCTAATGTCTTAATTTTTTCTCATCCCACAAGGTCCATTATGTGGAAATCAAGGAAATCAAGGAAAGCAATAACACTTGGATTTTTTCAAAGGTATTTGCTTCCTCTAAAGGGTTTGAAATCTGATGATCATGGTTGAATGTTTGTTTTTCAATGTTTTAGATCCAAGAAAAGTGTTTTGATCCCAAAATGATGCACAACCCTAGGATAGAAAGAGATAATATTTGTTGAATCCCCACTTGGATAAAATAGTTGCGCTTATTCAAAGTGGATGACTAGAAGCTTGACCACACTAGCTCCCCTCCACAACACACACTTCTTTGGTCAGCCAAGCTTTAGTTCTCATGAATCTCCAATGATGAAATTTTCATCTCTACAAAGAACTGCAAAACTATGGGGTTGCTTCAAAGATTCGACCTCTTGAACCAACAAATAGAAAGGGATTTTGGCTTCTACACAAATTGGTTCTTAGTCATGGTGATCAAGGACATGGCACCTTGCGAGCATCCATCAATCCACTAAAGGCTTTAATCAAACCTTCTAGGGGAACTTATACTTTTTATGGTAGTACCCCATTCTTAAAGACACTGTATGGCTAAGGCCTACATACCATGAGGATTTGACAGTTTAGTCTTATCCATTTGTATATTGGCTTGAGTGAAAAACTGGTTGGACTCTCCTTCGAATTCATCTTAGGCAGGCCCCTCTAAAGGTAAACAATAGCGAGCAAGAACATCCTTAGTCTGATCAATATTTATTTGTGAGAACAAAGAGAGAAGACACGCGATATACTTAACTCACACTAGCAAGATTTTGTTCAATTTTACAAGCTCAAATTGAAGTGTGGAGGAAATATTTTAGACAACTTAATATCACCAAAAGAATTTTCATTCTCAAGATCGTCATGAAGCGTGAGAGAAGTGCATACACCTTTTAAATGATATTAACTTGTTAAAACGATTAAAAAACACAAAAGACACATGTTCATTTTAACTTCAAAAAGTAGTAATGGATTCTTTTTTATAGCACCAAGATGAAATATTTGGAGTTGTTTGTTCAATTCTTAAATCCAAAAACCAACTCTAGTAACTTTCTAATGTTCTTTTTAACCCTTTGATTGTTCTTTTTAAAACCCAAATGAAATTTATTTGAGTCCTAAAACTAAAGATAACAAAATCCTTAAGAATGGGATTATAATTGCTCCCAAAGTGTTTAAAAACACTTGAAACAATCATATGATAATGCCATAAGAATCCTTGTTTTCATTTCCTCCTTTCCTTCTTAATCACTTCAACCTACAAAAAATGATTAGCCTACAAAAAACAGAGCCACAAATAGGTTAGAAGTCAAAGGTGATCAATATAAAAAAGCACAGGCCAAAATAAAACTAAAAAATGACCTTTTACCCAACTCTAGCATCACAATCCACAGAGGTGTCACTATTTGAAGAAATCAACGTCACTCTGGTGAGGTTAGTGTCGCTCTATGGAAAACTAAAGACCACAATTGCATCACAATTTCTCTTCAGTTTAGCACTTTGGAGTTTGACCAGTCCGGCCTTAGAAGAATGACTGTAGCATTTCTCTTTGAAGTAGAAGCAACATCGCTATATAGTGACGTTGGACTAATAGTGTCATGTTTTTACCTTCTCAGCATTGTTGTTTCCTAAAGACACAATTTTTTTTAAAAACAGTGGAATTAAAAAACAAAACATGTTAATTTTGAAAAGTGTTCCGTCCTAGTGCCAAAATGTGAATGGTTGGTCTAGACCTACTCAAACATGATCAAAAAATTGAATTTTAGTCAATAAACACATCTAAAACAATCATTCCCCATGCAATTCGTTCAAATTCCAAGAACAAGAAACAAAGTGAAATTAATCAAATGAAAGCTACTAAATCTTGTTCAAAACATTCAAACCCTCATCCCATGGGGGAATTGTTGCTACTTTGATGTGGAAAGTAGCCCTTTCCCAATTCCTTGATGAAATTTGATGAACTTTGATGAAGATTGTGTTCTCCTTGATGAAAATTGACCATAACCTATCAAAGAAGGATGAAAACTATGAAAATGGTGGATGCAATATGGATGAACTTGCTCAAAGATTTGTAGATAGTAATCTTTCCTCAAGTTGTGGATCCAAAATCAATAGAAGAGCTCTCCATTTATAGGAAATAAGGATGGAGGAATGAGAAACATGAAGGATGTTGGATTAAATATGAACCAATAACAATGTGCCACTTGTCAACATGCTATTGAAGAGAGGTGGAGCACATTTTGATCAATGTGCAAATAAATGCAATTAGGTGGAAATTTAAAATTCAAAAGATGGCTTGTGGAGGAAAAGTTGAAAGGTGAGTTAATGCCACTTGGCTCAAGAAAAAGAACATGTAAGAGACTTAAATGCCATGTTGGAGGACAAGTCCTTTTGGGAGGAAGATGTCAAATTAAGGGAATATTCCAAAGAGGTTCCATTTTGAATGGAAAATAGAAGAATAATAAATCAAATAAATTGATTTATATGTCCAAGTTGCAAAATCTAGAGGATTTGATGGATTAGTGTTAGATTTGATTAGGATTTAATTAACTTAAGTTGGAAATTAGTTGATATGAAATTTCATTTAGATTTTTAGATTTTCAGATTTATTTAAATCAAATGAGAGGAATATTGAGCTATTAGATTTAATTAAATAAAGTTTAATTTATTCAATTAAAAGGAGATGGCATTAGATTTAATCAAATAAAGATTAATTTATTCAATTAAAAGAGATTACATTAGATTTAATCAAACAAAGATTAATTTATTCAATTAAAAGAGATGGAATTAGATTTTAATTAAATAAAATGATTTATTTATTTAAAAGAAGAATGTCAGGATTTGATTAGATAAAATTAGTTTGTTTAACCAAAGAGGAATTATGATTTTAATCAAATAAATTTGTTTTATTTAATTAAAAGAGGAATTATGATGAATTAATTAAGGATTATTCAATTAATTGGTTAGTAAAGAAGTGATTCAGGACAAACTGGTGTTATTAAATTAGGATCGAGTGCATGATGTCAATCAATACAATTTGAACATCTACACAACCTCGTAAGGGTCAAACCAAAAAGCCTCTTGATATCACTTTTCCACAAGAAGACATAATCAAACATGCACTCAATGGTCCTCTTTACATGGTTGGAAGATCAATAACAAGCCTACTAATGGGATATTAATTCATCCTGTCTGTGTAGAGAATGTGATAATTGAAGAATTCCTATTTGTGCATTAACTTTCTCAAGATACTTATGAAAAATAAAAAGCATGGATCAAGACACATAATGGCTTTGCTTTCCCTACAATAGGTTTGATAACTTTTCCTTTGAAATTTGGATTGAAACAATTGAAAGACTCATTTTCCATCATCCCATCCTTAGATTAATTTTATGTGAAGTTAGGAAATCCATGGCTTCGCTCCATGAATGTCGTCTGTTCAATTGTGCATAAATGTTTAAATTTCCATTTGGAAATGAGATCATTACTATAAGCTATAGTGGCTTTCGTCCAGTGTCTTCCCATGGGAACTTCTCATTGGATTTATTTTGGCCTAAACTTACAGAATCATGAGGACTTCTTTTTCAAATCCTATAAAAAGTCCTTCCAAACATGCAAGACAATCCACCTATAGAGCCTTTACCTATTTCTTACAAGAGACCAAGGTACATGAGCCTTGTTGTGCCTCCTAAAGTTAAATAGGTTTATGAAGCTAAAGAGACAGTGGGTGAAAAATCCCCATGATTCCTTTCATTCTTCCCTTGAAAGAATAAAATAAACCTATGGTTGAAAAACCCACTCCTACACAATCACAACTTGAAAATCAAACAAGAAGAAACCAAAATGCTAGAGAGTGTAGGTGTAGATGTCGTGTATTGCTTGTACCTTAAAAACTCAAGATACATCTACAACTCAAGCAAAGCATGATAATTCTACACCTTTATTGCCAAAGCACAAACACAAACAACAAACCTCTATGGATATTATCATTAGACTTCCTATTGTGATAAACTTGGATGATGATTATGAAACTACTATGATTGATAAACAAGTGCATAAGGAGTTAAATTCATTGTTTTCTTCTTCTATGAGATTAAACGATGATTCTCCTAAGAAGAGTGTTGAACTTGGTTATTTTCCTGGTACAACACTTAATGTTGTCCCTTTGGCTAGTCATCTACCTTTCATAATTATTGAACAAGATAGGGATGTAGACTACCTACTCATAGGTTGACCTGCATGTGTCGTACTTGTATTTTCTTTTCTTTTCTTTTTCATGTTCTTTGTGTGATTGCATGTGTGTAATGTGATTCCCCATACTTTTCTATTTGATGTTTATCTCATATTGGTTACATTCTCCTATTTGTACCTTCAATCTTCTATATATCATAACATTTTCATTTTAGATCTTGTCTTGTGTTTTCCTTTTGGGGATGACACAAGGCATTAATACATTTATGTTCCTTCCATGTTCACCTGAAAGCTTTTCTTTGTTTTCACTCTCTATGTGTCATTCTTCCTTGATTTATGAGTTATTTTGGGAAAATGATGTTTATGAGCTCTCTAATTCATTGTAGCAAAGACATATGTTGACCCCAAATCCATGGATCCCTTATACGTTATTTTGGGATTTTATTTTGGGGGAAACCCCTCTTCATGGCACAGCTTCATTTGGAAACATATGACTTGGAATAGGGCTTTATGAGTAAGCTCTCATGTCCTATTTCTTATTAGCCTTTATCATTTTCTATTTTAAAGTAATTTCTCACAGTGTGGTGTTATCAATTTTTTTTAAGTGGGGGCATACATTGGCATTATCATTTGAAATTTTGCATTTTTATTGTTCGGTCTTCTTACTTCATATGATGCATCATTTTCTTGGTCTAGTGTCATTGTGTTTGATGTCCTTTGGGAGCATGACCTTTCTTAGCATATCATTTTCCTCTTAGTGGTGATGTGACACACTACATTCCCTAAGTTGTGAATCTTTTATCCTTTGACTTGTCCTCTTTTGGATACATTAGGCACGGTGTAACCTATGTAGCTTGACCTTACATGAACTAAGAAAAACCTCTTTAAACATGTAGTTTGTTCATAGGTGCTTAGCATAATGCAGCTTGCTAAACCTTATGGAGCTCAAACCTTTACCTTGTGGCCACCTAGCATAATGCACCTTGCTTTCCTATGGATTCGTTCCTTGTTTTTTCATAGGTGTTTAGTATAACACAATTTTTTAAACCCTATGAATCATGGAATCTCATGTTGTGGTGCCTTATCAAATTTTTCAGAGGTATGAATTTGGTATGGTATGGGAGCCTGATAAGATTATCTCATTTCCCACCTTTGGGGGCTCACCTAGTGGACATCATGTTCCACTAGCCCATGTGATTGTCTAGTTTTTTTTAATAGTGAACAACAGGTTTCACTTGTAGGCACTGTCTTCCTTTTGTTTTTTTTTTGTTTTTATTTCTTTAAGTCTTTAGTATTGTATGACTAAGTATCTTTGTAATTGTTGCATAAAATTAGATCTCTCTTAATTGGCTACTTTAGTGCGAGTTTGACATAGCTTCATCCTCTCACTGGGGCTAAATGTAGTGTAGGAAAATGTATCTCTTTACATTTTCATACTATGTTTAGGCCCTAACAATTAAATGGACTTAATGTTGCCTTAATTAAGAGTTGTTAAATGTATTTATTTACATTTTCTCACTTTTTTGGGCCCTCTTAAATAAATTGAGCTTAATTATGCCTTAATAAGCCCTTTTATGCATTTACAAGCCTAATTAATTGCAATTTTTGAAGGGGAAACCCAACAAAAATTAATTCCAAAACATTACACTTTACATTGGACAATGTGAGTTTCAAGTTTAGGGACCTGTGACCCGTTCACCCATGGGTGAATGGGTCCTCCCTAAGCCTGAGGAACCCATTTTAATTATGTTTTTGGTGGGATATTAATGTTTCTAAATTCAAATTCTTGTTGGAATGGCTTGTAATGCTTAATTTCAGGGAATTAAGGTTAGATGCCTATAAATAAGATGTCATTTCACTATGTTTCACCTAACAATTTTGAACTGAGCATTCGTATAGAAATTTTATGAGGTCAAGAGCATTTCAAGAGCATTATTATTAGATATTTATTGTAGTAATCAAGATCAATCCATCATGTCAAAGTATTCTTGCATCGTTCATGTTGTTTCAGCTAACAGTGTGATGTAGGTTTCATGGTCAAGTGAAGAATTATTTCAAGCACTTTCAAGTATCAAGATCCACATCCATTGAACTTCATAATCAAGCTTCTACAAGGGTGTTTTGAGTGGTAACATAGCATTGTTCATTGTTCATTCTCTTCTTTATTCTATTTCATTTCATTTCAAGGTTTAATTACCCAAACATGGTGTGACCAAGGCAAACCCCCATTCACCAACAACAAAACATTATTCTCCTTTATGTGTGTGTTGGCATACTTAGGTTGAACAAAGCTTGAAGATCTATTGAAAATATAAATTGAAGTTGTCAAAGTTGCAAATGTTGTCATCTTTTCATGGAAACTCATCTACAAAATTTATTTTTGGCTTTCCGACATTGACACCTAGGAAAAATAGAAGCTAAAGATCTACATTAGAAGCTCCTGAAAGTTGAGGAAAATCCCTAAAGGTGGAATCATTCTCCCTAGGGCGAATAAATCCCTATTCAGCCACCTAAAACTGCCTTTTGTTGATAGGTGCACAATGTTTTATCCTTCTCAGATATGCAGTTTATCATTTGTTTTAGTCTTTCATATAGTTTTTCTTCATATTGCAACTTTGAATTGGAAAAATTGGATTGATATGACACATTTTATTTACCTCCCAAAAGTGTTGTTTATCCCACTTCAAACTTTTACCCTCATCCCTCAAATCATAAATAAATCAACAGATTCCTACTTTGTGTTGATTCACCTAAGGGTAATAAGTCAATTCATTGTAGGGATCTCATTTCTTAATGAAGTGAAGGTTTTTGGGGTCCATAATACTTGCACTAATTGGTGAACCTATATATCCCCATACACCCACCATTTCAATGAGCCTTAGCATCTACCACCCCCTCAAATACTTGAAAGTAATAATCTTAGCCCAAGATTGATCCAAATTAGTGGACCACCTCCAATAAGGTTTAATAGCCAAATCCAAGACAATGAGGCTAGCCAAATGTAGTCCAAGACTACCTTCCTTCTACAGTCTGAAAATGGTATCCAATTTTACCATACTGCACTTCGACTTAGACATGTTACCAGCCCATATGAATTACCTTCCTAAAGAATCCATCTCTTTTATGAAACTAGAAAGACCCACCTAGATGAAGCATCTATAAATGGGAAGATCTCATACTACATATTTCAAAAGAATCACTCTTGCAGCAAAGGAGAGATACTTTAAGGTCCAATTGTTGACTCTCTTTTGAAACTTATCCAATACAATTTTCCAAGTTCCTCTAAGGAAGGAGCCACCAAAGATAGGTATACTAAGATATATCATATGGAGAGCACCAATTTGGAATCTTATAATTTGAGAAATCCAATGTTGGATAATAGGTGGAATTTTGAAGAAGTATATGAAGTATTTCCTTCATTGATTATTTATCTCGAGGAAACAAGATAAATATCCTTGACATATGCATGATCTTAGTCACCCCTCTTATTTTAGCAACTCTTATCAACATAATGTCATAAAAAAACTATAGATGAAACTCAAAGAGTATCCCATTTCCCCAATACTAACCTTGAATATAACCTTGGTTCACATGAAGTTTAATAATTCTTCCCAATATTTTTACCAATAAGATAGAAAAATATGGTACCAGTAATGCATCTCCTTGATGGAGGCCATGATAAGCACCAAAAAATATGAGGACTCACTATTGAAAAGAATTGAATAAGAAGTAGAAGCAAAACAACTCATCACCCAATTTACCTAGTCCACTCTAAACCAAAAGGTTAGGATAATTTTCTAAAGAAATGATCATTTGACTCAGTCATAAGATTTAGCCATATCCAATTTGATAAACATTTCCTTTTACTTTGAGCTAGCCATAGAATTCATGGTCTCTATAGTAATGACAACCCCATCCAAAATTTTCCTACCAACCACAAATATGCTCTCTCTTTAGAGATAATATTATTAATCCATGATTTAATCCTCTTCACAATCAATTTATAGATAATATTATACACAAAATTATAGAGAGCTATTGGTCTGAGCAAGTTCAATGAGTTAGCCCCTTGTCTTTTAGGAATAAGAGAAAGAAAATTAGTGTTCAATTCTCTCAACATCTATTTTATTTTTTGAGACTCATGTACTACCTCCAATAGATCAAATTTTATAGTTTCCTAAAAGTCCTAGAAGAATCCAATCAAGAAACCATTAGGACTAGAGACTTTCCCTATTTTCATCTGAAATACAACCTCCTCCAATTTCTCAAGAGATATAACTCTCATGATCATATCATTCATAAATCCCTAGTCACAACTAAAGGAATAACCTCTAGAAAATTATTTTCTTCTTCAATTGCAAGGGGTGAGTCTTCCATGAATAGAGCTGAGTAATACTAAGAAGCTTTCCTATAGATATATCTAAGGGAGGATAAATCAACTCCCTAAGATGATAAAAAATAAGTGATCATATTCTCATACCACCTTGCCTTGATAAACTTAAAGATGAAAGCCATGTTTTTTATCACCCTCTTGAAGCCATTCAATTTGGGATTTTTGTTTCCAAAAAAACTCCTCACATAATTCCAATTATTTGAATTCCATCAAGGCTATGACTTCTTCCATTAGAAACCCCTCTATAATTCCATAAAATCTCATTATTATTAGGTGCTTCAACATAAGGAAGAGCACCACACTCCTTAAGATGTTGAATTTTGTTGGTTAAATCCTTACATTCATTAGTAGCATGACCATGAACTCTATGATATGCACAAAATGAAGTCTTGTAGTAGAATTTATTTCATGTTCTTGGAGGAAGGGATATCAAATGATCTTGGAGGAGTCTTGACAAGATACCCTCTTGATCAATGGTAGAATGTTGTCCTTTATTATGCGACAAAAATATCTCTTGTTGAGTACAAGATGTCATACCTACGCAAGACTCAAATTGTGATATTTTGTTCTCTCCTTGAAAGGAGGATGTAAAATCTAATGAAATCAAATTATTATTATTTTGTGAGATGAAATTTACATTAAGAGACGATTTATTTTTCTATTTTGTTTCTTCCAAAGGATAAGGACCACTAGTGTCTATCAGTTCAGGATGCACTACTGTTAAAGTCAGCTTAAAAGAATCCTTTGTGATGGTGTTGATATTGAGTGAAGGGATGTTTATTTCTATCAAAGGAAAATAACCAAGACCATGAGTCATTTCTTATGTGCTAAGTTCTATAGGGACACTGATACCTTGTTCTTTAGCACCATATCCTTTTCCACTATATCCAAGTTGTTTCATAAGTTCATAGCGTTTACCATAAAACTTCTTCATCACTTTTGGATTTCATGGTTTTTCATGATTAAGTTCATCAAAGTTTGTCATGTAATTTATTTTTTCTTCTAAAGTGGTTGAGGTGGATGCTTTTGAAGGGTCATCTGAATTTTGTGTTGATAGTACCACTTTTTTTTGTTCCCTTTTCAAAGTCTTTGTGTATGATCTTATATTCTCCCAAGGATGTCGTTGTGAAGTCTAAGGAATCCCAATCATCTTCCAACAACTTTGTGATTTTCTCAATGTGTTTTTCTTTGTATTTCTATTGCATGGGTGTAGTTGGTGTAAATGTCTTTAAATGATTCTCTTTGTTTTTCTCAATGTTCAAACAACTATTTGGGTAGGGTTCAGCTTCAAGTATGTACACAAGTTGTTGTAAATGTATTTCATTTTATGATAAAGAGTAGAAGGCACACCATTCATTGCATGAATCCATAGGCTTCCTAAAATTAGATTATATGAAAGATCATTAGGCATAACATGGATTGGTGTTTCCAATGTGGCCTTCCCAACTGTAATAGGAAAAGTGATCACCCCAAGCAGTTGTTTTCCTACATTATCAAATCCATGGATAGACAAGGAATCAACTTGAATTTTTTATTTATCGACATGAAGCCTATCCAAAAGGTTTTCACTACACACGTTAAGGGATAAGCCATTGTCAATGAGGATTTTCTTTATCCCTATTAATTTGTATTGAGATATTATTATGAAAGTGGCATTTTTTTTTGCACTTCCAAAGGGGGGAATTCACTGGAAAACAAAACAATGTCGAGGGTTGTTTGGGAAAATAGGTTAAGTTCTTAGAACACGTCTTTGATCACAGCACTTTTAGAACCCACTATTTTTGAATACTAATTTTAACCTTTTACATAATTTCAATTTGATAAGGCTTTTTGGTTTTTATTTTAAATTCAAAAATTTAATTTTTATATTTATTTTTTATTTATGTCCAAAAAATACAAATGTTCTAATTTGTATTAAAATAGAAAATTCTAAAAAAAAAAAAAATTAAAATATTAGTGCACCAAATATTGAAGTCCTTGATCCAACAAAGAAATTTTTTTTTAATTTTGATACATACAAAAAAAGTTACCCGTTATATGGTCGCGCTATGTCTGAATTATAATTGGTTTGAATTTGAAACTTGATTAAAGAAAAAATATTCAATAAAAAAACTATCTAACAAAGTTGAAGCACTATATATCAGAGTTATGAATCTAAAATTGAAAGAATTAGAATTTTATCCTTAATGGAAAAAAAGTTATGCCTTATACAATGAGCATCACTTTTTTAAAATGTTGTTTTATGAAAAAAACTAGTTTTCAAGAGAGATGGAAAAAGTAGTGCAATCTGATTCCAAAAAATTTGAAAAAAATATATTTAGAATCTATAGAAAAAATTTCATGAAACTCTATTTTGCATCATCTTCAAATTCCTCATGCTTTAGTTGCTATAGGTGCCCGAAAGTGAAGATTTAGTTAAAAAAAAAATATTTCAGTCTCCAGTTTGGCCAAAAATTGTAAACTACTATTGTGGGATCACCCTCATTCAGTTGCGCATTAGAAGGGATAGGAACTTGTTGCAAGGAATTTTGAAGCACAGTGTGATGGTTAGGTGAATTTTTAATCAAGTCCCAGAGGGATATCTTTGCAAGAGTATTCTTAAGCTGTTCAACAAGATCATACTCCTTCCCACTATGTGAAGTTAAATGGGGAGCACTAGAAAAAAAGGGATTAGGAAAATATAAGGGTGTGAGGATTGGTAGTTGTGGTTGCACATTATTTCTAGTATTGCATGTATGAGCAATGCTATTATGACTTAGTTGTTGTGACACATTATTCTTAGGTGGGTAAAGGATAAGTTCAAGTTTGTTTTGAGTTTGTTGTTTGTTTGATGGTTGGTAAAGGATTAGAGGATTCATAGGATGTCCCATGGGGTATGTAGGAGTTCCATTGCTAAAGGGGGATCTAATGGACACTTGTACATTCATAACCTTCATGGTCTTGGTTTGATTGATTTCTAGTAAAGGGAAATCTAGAATCACCTATTTACCATTGCCTAAGGAAGGCACATTACTATTATTGTCATTTTCTTGCATCATGATATTCTCCTGAGGAGAGTGTTTAGGAGAAATACAAACCAAATGTTCCTGACATTCAAGGATTGGTTCTTCCAAAATGACTTAATCACAAGTAGGGGAATGATCAATGGTTGGATGTTCTTTCTCAATAAGGGTTTCCCCAGGTGAAGGGGGATAACTAAGATTTGCATGACTTTCATCAATAAAAGTATCTTCTTGACAATGAGGAGAGATACTAAGGGAAGGACAAGTATGATTTTCATGATCATTTATGATTTTATTCCTTTGTTTCCTAATATCTTCCAAAATATGACAAGTAGGGGAAGGATCATAAAGAGGGTTGTTGTAGACCTTAAAGATTGGATTATCTAAGAGAAATTCATCATCCTCATCATTTACAATCTCATTCTCTTGTGTTGTAATATCTTCCCAAAGGGGATTAGGAGAAGGACAAGCCAAATCTTCTTGATTCTCAATGATTGTACCTTCTTTCACCAAGATACCTTTGTCACTAAAAGGAGAGGTATCGGGAGAAGAAAAATTGTGATCATCATGAGTATCTATGTTTGTATTCTCTTTAATCACATCATCCTCACAAATAGGACAGATAAGATGGGGTGTATGTTTAAGGAAAGCATTAACATTTTCATTCTCTTTCGCTAAGAGACTCTCATAACTAGGGAATGCATTGAATGAATGACTAATTTGCTTATTACCTAACTTTTTCTTTGTTGGAAAGGATAGATAATAATTTTTTTGAATAACAATCTACACAAACTCAAAATACAATGTAGAGACCTAAAATGAAATGCAATTCTCAGATGATAATTGACTGATTATGCTATGCAACAATGTGGGAATGTAAATTTGAAATTAAGTAATGCATGAAATGAGCCAAATTAAGCTAGATTTAATGAAATACATGTAACAGGAACTTAATCGACTGATATATATATTTAATGGCAGCAAATAGAAGTGTAGAAATAAGGTTTTTAGTGCTATAAAAGGAAGTTTCAAGGGTGGAAAGGGATTGATTCGCCCAAGATGGCGAATGAGTCCCAATGGGTATATTTTTCAAAATTTGCTAAATTTTTCAATTGTTTTTTATGTTTTTTATGTTGTATGACCTAAATAATAAATGCAAATGTAATTTTTATATGATTTGAGATGATTTGAGATGCAACAATGCAAACTATATGCACTTTCATGAATGCAAACATTTGAAACCCTAGAATGCAAATTAACTAATGCAAAGTGCAATGCAATGTTAATGCAAGCTAAATCTAGGATGATGGTAGACTCCAAATTAGAAAAGAAGGTGTTTGAAATGCAAGTTTACCAAAATCTGAAGAATGGAAATGTAGATGCTTCCCACCTTGACCAAATGGAGTACAAGGTGAGAGATCTAATTTCACAATTGTCACATTCAAGGACACTTTAGAGATCTCAAATGAAGAATATGAAAGATCTAAGAATAAAGTATCCTAGGATATTATTGAAGCAAGAAAGGGGTTCACTACCAAGTGTAAACTTGGAAAACACGAAATGTTTGAAAACATAATGTGATATGCAAACATATGCTAAATGACCTAGAAATGCAAATGGAACCAAAAAAAGCTGAAAAATTGAAAGTGTGTAGCTAGAAACTTGTTAAGGATGGAATGGAACTTTGAAATGCTAAAGATATTAATTTTTAGGCTTGGTGGGACTTATTCACCATTCTAGATGAATTAGTCCCAATTCTGGAAAACTATATCAGAGCGCATTTTGCTCAAATGGGTATCCAAATCTATAAAGATCTCAGAAAAATTCCTATAGTGGGAATCATTTTCCACTAATGACGAATGAGTCCAGTTTGAATTTTATGGAAATTGAAACTTTGGATCTACTCTCCTCGATGTATTCAATTTGTTCCTCTATGTGTCCAAATTCGAAACCCCAATTTTCAAGGTTGTAAGTGACTTTTTGTGAAGATTTTGACCTTACAAATAGGGAGGTGACTCCAACAAGTTAGAATCTAATTCTTCAATCATCTCCAAGCCTTTGAAGCACCTATATCTGCAATCACACAAAGAAAGAGGGAGAAAGTGTTGATTGTTAGGGAATAGGGGTTTTCCTTGGTCAAACCCCTTTTAGGTAATTAAACCAAATGATGAAATAATGAAACAAGGACATGAAACATGAAACATGCGATATGAAACTTGAAAAATATTACCTTGAATTATGTCTTGTAAATGATGTCTTACAAATCTGCAACTCAACATGAAGTGGCCATGAAGGATGTAGATCTTGATCTTGACAATATGTGTAGAACAATGCTTGATCATGGATCTTCAATGATACATCACAACACTAGCTCACTAACATGCTTGATGCTTGATAATATTTGACATGATGATGGATCTTGAATTTCTACAACAATTGATGAAGAATATTGCTCGTGAATTCCTTTGAAATGATCTTGATTGATATCTTGATGACCTTGTAAAGACTTGAAATTTATAACCCTTCGCCACTTGACTTGATCTCATGAATGCATGATGAAATAATGATTTGAGAGCTCATTTATATAGGAAATCTATTCAAATGACCATTATTTTGATCCCCAATAATTTAAGTTAGGATTGCAATTTTCCTGCTCAAGTTTGAAAAATTCCCCAAAAGGAACTCATTCGCCATCCTAGGAAAATGGGTCCCACCTGAGGGGACTCATTCGCCCAAGGTGGTGAATGAGTCCCACCTTGAGGTTTTTGAGGTGGGTATTCAATATTTTTGGTTTTAAAGTGTTTTTGTCTAGATATTAGCCAAAACATGCCCTGGGATGCAAAAAAAATGGTCCTAGTGGCCTATTAATGATGATATAAAGGTTAATTAGAGCTAGGGACATAAATTTTAATGTGAAAGTGTGATTAAATACACTCTACACCATTAAAATGAGGTCCACATAGCCTATAAAGGCACAAGACCCAAGTGAAGGTGTAAAACACATTACAACACTAGATTAAAATGAGGTTTAGTTTACAAGCCTTCTAGATTTATGTGAAAATGAAATTAAATACATTTTACAACATTGAATTAAGGGAAATATAGTTCCATTAGAATTAAATGCTTAATAAAAGTCTAGAAAAGTGTGAAAGTGATTTACAACACTTTGCAACACCTTTACAAATCGATAATTGCATTTTATTTAGTTTGCAAGGGCCCAAGACCTAATGTGGATGTGTAAAACACCTCACAACACTAGACGAAGGCAACATTAAATCTAATTTATCATTAATTATTCCCAAATCAAGCAAGGAAAAAGCCATACTTTTTTTATTATTACAAAAATATATTACCAAATGACTATATGTTCCACCTCTTGAGCTCAAACTTCACAAATTGTAATCTTTTAGTGGAGTACATAGTTCTGCCATAAGCTAGACTTCTTCCTCTCAACCAAACAGTCGTGAGATTCTAGAGTGAAGGGTCACACAACCACATAAGTTGAAACTTAAAGGATAGATTCCTAGTGGTCCTCACTAAGGAAGCTAATAATTTGATAGGCCAATGGTATGAACCCCTCCAATCCAATATTTTAGAGTTGGTCGACTAGTTGTTGCTAAGCCAAAAAAAAAAACTAGAAACATTTCCAACCTATCCAAGATAAAATCCTTGCCACACCTTCTATTACTCTAGGTAAACAAACCATTACTAGGATTTATGTTCACTAAATTCAAGGATATGATATTGTCATTGAGAAGGATAGAAGAAATTTTTAACCTCACCATCCCTCCTTCATTTATATGTTTGTAATACTCCTGTAATAGTTTGATTTTAAAGTGTATTGTATTCCTTTGATTTATTTAATAATACACTAGACCACTTTGGAGTATGGGTTTTTCTTCCAATAGGGTTTTCCCCACATACATTTATGTTATGATATATTGTTAATTTTATGTTCATATTTGTTTCTACTTTCTGTAAGCTGAAATAATTAATTTTCTAAACACTCTCCTCATTGTATTAGTGTAGGAAATGTTTCCAAATACTTTTTTTCCTTTCAAAATTGACACATGACTAATTCACAAAGAATGTGTAGTTGTGAAACAAAACAAACTCAAATAGAATAATCCATAGAAAAATACTATATTCATTAATTTGTAAGAGATTAATTGATTCAAAATTTATTAATTAAGATTGCATATACAAGATAAGAAGGAAAGATAAATCTACTAGAAAATAAAAAGATATGAAATATAATAAAAATACATTTCATTCATTTGTAAATGAGATTAATAAAAAAATTGAAAGGTCAATTGCATAGTCATACAATTATTACTAATGAAGTTAAATAACTATAAAATATTATTCTTAAAAGACTTAGAGCACCAAAAATAGTAGAGCTTCACCAATAAATAAATTTCTCTCCCTTTTCTAATAAATATTAGATATAACTATATATATATAATATTTAAAAAAAGGAATTTAGAAAAATCAAATCTCACAATCTATTTTTTTCATTGCATTGTGGACAATCAAGATTTTTAATTGATTATTCTTTACACATTCACAGCTCTTCTTATTTTTACTTTGATATTAATGTATTTCTCTTTTCATGAAATTTAATAAAGTTCTTGCTTTAATATTTGATCATGTAGCTACCTAATTGTTTCCTTCTAAAGTCATTTGATTTTAAAATTCTTTTAATTGTATGGGCCCACTTACATCACCGATTTTCCTCATCCAATAAATATTTGAATAAAATTATTTAAATATTTATAAGAGATTAAATTTCATTTGAGCTAATTACTTAGGGTCTACCATCCACCACGTAAGTTGAAAATTCCTCAATTTCATAGTAGTGAAAGGACAACTAAGGTAGAGTTTATGTCCCATTTTATGGTTTCATTGTACATCCATCTCACAAGTTCATGTTCTCTAGTGATGTAATGTTTCACATTGACAACCATACAATATTTTAAAAATGTGGTGGTTTTTTGAATTGGAACAAGATAGATGGCTTTAAAGGGGTTTCTTCCTATGCTATTCCAATATTTCCACAATCATGGTTATGTATTATTATGTGTGAACATCCAATGGACATGAATCCAATTGTTTGAAGAGATGATCCAAACTATATTGTGAGTGGAACCATCTATGATTCTATAAATTACATGAAATATAAAATTCATGATTAAATCAAGATAACGTAATATCCCCTTGATACTTTGTTAATCATTTTGCATGACCCCGAGCCCCGATGTAATTTGGACTAGGGGTGGAACTTCAGACTTTAATGTGTTGACATAAATAATTATGTGTGTCTATGTGAGTGTGTGTTAAATATGAACCTTTATGTTATTATTATTAATGTGATTATCAATACTATTATGCTATTTTAATTTAATGCATTGAAGGTTTGGATTAATGTGAACTAATGATTTGGTTGTTATACTTGTGTGAGATATGGTGTTGGATGTAGGTACTAGGGGTGCAAAGTGAGATGCATTATGTGGTTCCATTGTATGAGAGAAAGGTAATTGGTATGTCATTCTAGTGTTGACCATGCCTATAGTTCTGTCAACCCAAGGTTCATTCAAACCCAGGGCCTTTAAAGATAAATAATAATTTCCATAGTTATTCATTTTTTACTAGGAAGAGTCATTAAGATAATCTAAATAGTTTTTTTTTAATTAAGGATTTTGCATGATATGGAAAATTCACTAGGAATGCCAATAGATATCATACTAAAAATAAAATAAAATAAATTAATGCTTAACTAGTTAAAAATAAATAAATACAACTATAAATGTATGGGCTAATTAAATAAATTACACCACCTAAATAAATTAGTTCACATTTGAAAACCTCGAAGTTGGGAACTAGATAAACCAAGATATAGGGAACAAAAAAATAAAATAAAATAATAAACCACCAAGTAAAGATCTATGCGATATTAAATTAAAAAATGATTTAAAACCACAAATAATAAAACATTAGTCATTTATATCAAATTCAATATGAAGGGGCATTGAATTGAACCATTGAATAAAAGAAATAAAGTTTTCTATTGGGAAAATATGGAAAGAGAAAAGAGAAGGATGCAGGAAAAAGAAGAGATGCTTTGATGGGAGAAGAAAACGACACAGGGAAGCAGTAAAGGAAGAATCTTGACCAAGGAGGAAGAAGCTTGGTGACAAGGAGGAAATCATAGGCATTAAGAGGCCTGGAAACCCCTGCAACTGCCACCAATGGCAGGAAGAAGCTTTGACCAACACGCCATGAAAAACCTTGTCCATTTCTTCTTTAACTAGACTAGTTGTGTCTCATTTTGGGTAGAGAGGATTTGGGGAAACAAAGAAGAAGAAACAAGGGTGTGGTTGAAGTGTGGACGGGTTTTGAAGAGGAGACCATAGTTTGGTGCCTAGGTAATTTCATTTTTTCTACTCAAGATCTCACCATCTCAAGTTTGAAATCCTTCTATTATGTAGTACCATTCTATGTTACAGCCTTTGTGAAAATTTATTTTTGGCTTTGGAATCTTGATGTAAAGTTCTTGAAATAATATGTTTGGAGAGCTCACCACATGCTCAAGTGATGAGATTTGTTTTTATTTTATAAATTTAAGCAAGTGTATAGGAAATAACTTAAGAAACTAAGAAATCAAAAAAAAAAACCTCCACACTAGCTATAGGATGGGGTGCTTGAATAGGGAATCTCTTCTTGCATATTATCAACAAAAAACAAAAACTAATAGGGAAATGAGGGCAGGGTATTTTGATTTGAGTAGATATATTTTAGAACCATAAAATCATATAGTTGTTTGGCTGCATAGGTATTAGAGAGGCTCAATAATTTAGAATTGTATACAAGTACTTTCTCATTGAGTTGTAATAGTTAGTTTTAGGTTCATTTCATTTGCATGAATGAGTCTCAATGAATGATAATTTGTTGATCTTGTAGTTAGAGGCATAAAGGGAAAGAAGGGTTTGTATGCATCCTTTTAAGAAAGCATTTATCCATAGAGGAAGTGTGATAGGTTTAGTTTCACGTTCACAACTACCTTACACAATTTTTGTGTTACCCATTGAGGTGTGAGCAACAATTTGAGGAAACATATAGCTAAGTGGTAAGTTGATAACCTACTGCCATGATAAATACAATAGTGTGTCTACTATCCTTTTGGGAATAACTAGATTTACTGCTCTAATAGCTTCATTTGTTGGTTACAACTACACATTAATTAACCATACGGAATAGTGAGTTGTTAGTGGGTATTAGTTTCATCTTTTTTTTCAACAGTGAGTAAGACTTAATAATGGTCAACTAAAACTCAAATGTTGGTCTGATTTTTATTTACTAAGCTAGTTGGTCAAATTTGATGCAAAGGAGTTAAAATATATCTTTCAATCATGGTCTTAATGGTCTAATTTTTATTTAGTAAGCTAGTTGGTCAAATTTGATGCAAAGGAGTTAAAATATATCTTTCATTCATGGTCTTAATGGTTTCATTTTTCTTTAGCAAGTTAGTTGGTCAAATTGATGGAAAGGAGTTAAAATATCTCTTTCAGTCATGGTCTTAATGGTCCAATTTTCTTTAGCAATTAGTTGGTCAAATCTGATTGACATAAGTTAAGATATCTCCTTCTTTTATTGTCATAATAGTCTAATTTTACTTTAGAAATGGTGTTGGTTAAGTCTAGTACTAAAAAATAGATTAAGATAACTCCCTTAGTTATTGTTTTATTGGACCAATTTCACCTTAGAAATGGTGCTGGTCAAATCTATTAAAAATAAAATGAAAATATGTAGGATGATAACTCTATGTGATACCTACACATTGTATAATCTCTGCCCAAAATAAATTGTGGCAAGGTATTTCCCCTTCATAGAGGTTCTGCTAAATTTGAAGCAATCAAACAATATTAATGAAAAAAAAAATCTTTCACGACTTAAGGCTAAACTAAGATGAAGACATGGTAGAATGTAAGTAACACTTGGGGAAGGTGAATTGATTTATCATTGTTCCCAAGACAACCATCTATACGTGGGTTGTTTTTTATGAACGAGCTAAAAGGTCTAGTCATTCTCCTTTAATGGAGTGCTTGAATTGTTGTAGTGTGGAACTACCATCTCTACAACGTCATGTCTTGAAAATTAATCTTGAAGGAATGAATAGAATAGGTAACCACCTCAAGCTATCTAGAGATATAGAGTTACCTTCTCTCTCCCATATGGTGTCTATGAATATGAGGTGCTCTTCATGAAATATCTTTTCATGCCATGGTTGGTTGTAGCTATGATGGGAGACTATTGATCCTAAGTTGGAATCTACTAGTTTGTGTTGGAAACCTACTTCTGGTCCAATGCTAAGTCTAAGCCAAGGAATAGTACTACTTGAGATGGACAGTAGTCTAGGAGTAGAACTAGGCTCGAGATGGAAAAAAGACTAGGGTAAGTACTATGCTTGAGATGGACCATAGTCTAGGGGAAGTGCTAAGCTCGAGATGGATGAAGTTCTAGGGGCAGCACTAAACTCGAGAGGGACAATAGTCTAGGGGAAGCACTATGTCTGAGATGGACAAGAGTCTAGAAGCGGTACTAGCTCAAGATGGTCATTAGTCTAGGGGCATTCCATGCCAACAATGGCTACTCTTGGTTGGTTAGCCAATAGAAGGACATCAAGAAGGAAAATTCCCTAACAAGCTCAAGTAGGTAGAACGAACTCCTTGTGTAACCCTATAGCCATTAAGGGATCCTTAAGCTACCATAGCTAGGTATACCATGGAAAGAGGGTCGCTAGGAAGACAATATTACACATAGTTTAAGGGATTAAATGACACTCTCTCTCTCGCACCACGGGCCACATAATCTGCTTGGAGTGGTGGATAGGGTTTGAATCCACTTTGGTTGGGATCAATTTGCACCCCACCATGAGTAGAGTAAGTAGGGCCATGAAGATAACTTGAACTCAATCATGAAGGTATGTACTTGAGCCAGTTAGTAGCTTCCTTATGGTTTAATGCAACAAGTTGTACTAGTGGATTATGTAACTGACATGATATGATATTGCTTAAGCTAATCTCCATTATTGTTTATATGATTCTAACCTTCTATGTGATGAAGAAAAGAAAAGAAAATGTGCAAAAAATCTCTTCATTGGGGAAGTTTTTACATTGGTATCAAAGCTTAGAACTTGACACTAGGACCTAGGTGCTCTCTCTCTTTCATGGTACTAATATGACTATTTGGTAATGGCAGTCATGGGTCGAGTGAAGCAAGGAAATGGGAAGAAGAAGGCCTCGAGGAAACATCCCCAATGAAATAACCTAGAAGGATCCAACACCATTACTACCACATGGCCAAAAACTAAAACTGAACCATGTTTGACATAGAGCCATTAGCAAAGACTATTAAGCAACTAAAAATCTAGAAGGGAAGGAAAATGGCCAAACCAGATGAAAGTCATGAACCACCAATGGGATGCCCACAACCAAATCCAAAAACCAAACCCTCAGCTAATAGGGACTACCCTTTTGGTTGTGGATGCAATGCTCCAATCCTCTCTAAGGAAGTAATTGCAGAATACAACCATGTCCATGCTAATATGTGTGTAACTATGGGGACCTCCGATGAGGAAGAACTCGAAGGGGAGGAACCTACTTTGTAACTGGAATTATGTACAAGATATTGAATAAGTACTAAATAAACGTCATCTCAATTTTTTTTTAAATTTTCTAAATATTAAAGATATATATATATATATAGACTTAATTATCAAGGTGTTATGGTGAATGAGAATGGAATATTTAATGATGTGAATCTTATGTTGAGTATGAATTTCTCCTTGATTTTAAATATGATATAAGACAATGTTTAAACAAAATAAAAATGACACTTAAATAACACTCTCTTTTCCCTCGCAAAACCAAACAAATTCAATTAAGAGAACTTTGAGGATGGGAGAAAGCCCTAGCCTCCCCGAAATGCTATGTGCAAGTAGGGGTGCGTTGTCTCCATCTCCTACCATGCATGAAGAGTTACAAGTTGAACTAAATGCACTCCATGCAAAAATAGCATCACAAGAGCAGCAAATCAAGGAACTAACAAGGCAAAAGGAGCAAGGCACTAACCACAACACTGGCCTAGAAACTAACAACAACACTGTTATTGGAACTAAAGAGTTAGATAGGGAGCACAATGTGAATACAAGTCAGGAACATTAGAGAAGCTCCAAAAATCCCACCTACAATCACTCACAATCAGAGTTACAACAAGGAGTGGGAAAAGACCCGTTTATTCAAGAATTGATGAAGGTGCAATCCCCTAAGTTTGATGGGATTGTGGGTGGGGATGTTGTTGAAGCATGACTCATAGGAATGAGCAAGTATTTTGGGTTGATAGAATTAAGTTCCAACACTAAGGCTAGGATTTCCATTTTTCACCTGGAAGGAGAAGCCTCGCTTTGGTGGGAACATTTGGCTGAAATAAAAAAATATGATATAATTCAACTAACTTGGGACAAGCTCACCAAGCGGTTTCATAGGGAGTACCTTTCTGCTCATCATAAAGACCAAAAGATGACTAAATTCCATTCACTATGCCAAGGGGGAATGGTGGTAGCTGAGTATAAGTCCAAATTCATGGTCCTTTACTCTATCATGTGCCTTATATGAAGAAACACAAGGATCAGGTGAACAATTTTATCTTGGGATTGAATAAGAATATTTTGTATGAAACCAAGTAGTGGAGGTAGCTTTGGTCACTGAAGAAAAGCATAAGAGCAAGTAGGAATACAAACAAAATCCATACTCTTCCAACTACTTAGATAATAAATAGAGGGTTAATCAAGAAGCTAAATCTAAAGGAAAGGCTTCTCAACAGGCTAAGAGGTGTCAAAATTATAGGGAAAATTGTGGGTCAAAAGGTCAAAAGGATAAAGGAGACAAAAGACAAAAATAATTTAGGCATCAGGCACTAGGTGATTCCAAGAGAGGTAAGGAAGACTAAAAAGGACCTGTGATTGGATGTTGGACATGCGGAGGTGATCATTATATGAGCAAGTTTCCTAAGAATATGAAAAAACCCACCAAACCCACTGCCAAAATTTATGCAGCCATGGATAATCGTCAAGCGGATCAACAAGCTCCATTGATAGAACTTCAAGGTACACTTTCAGCCAACCCATTTCTATTATGGTAGATTTAGGAGCCACAAATAGTTTTATTTCATCCCATGCTATTCAAAAATGTAAAATTAATCATAAGAGTCTTAGTAGAGAGGAGATGGAGGCTGAGTTTTGGGTTGGGTAAGACACAAAAAATCAAATATTTCCTACGAGGAGATGAGATTGACCTAGGGATTATAAGCACCAAGGTGGGTTTATGGGTCACTCCGTTAGGGTCTTATGATTTAATCCTTGGGATGGATTGGTTCCAAAATCACCAAGCCAATTTAGATTGCTACAACAAGAAGATTGAATGTCTAGATGACCAAGGGAGGTTAGTAGTTCTTCAGGGAATTAGAAGATCAGTGATGGTAAGAATGATCTCAACCATGCAAGTAAAAAGGGCAGTGAGAAAGGGGATTAAAATCTATCTAGTAGAGGTAGAAGAGGGTAATGATGATCCCACACCTAGTATTGAAGACCACCCCATTCTCCAAGAGTATCGTGATGTCTTACCTAAATAATTGCCAGGATTACCTCATAATCGATAGATGGAATTCACAATAGATCTCGTTCCAAGGGTCGAGCCTATCTCAAAATCCCCCTATAGAATGAACACAATTGAATTATAAGAGCTTAAATTTTAGTTGCAAGATCTAATGGAGAAAGGCTTGATATGACCTAGTGTGTCTCCTTGGGTAGCTCTAGTGTTGTTCATTAAGAAGAAGGATGGAACACTGAGGTTGTGCATCGATTACAAGATGTTGAACAAGGTAACCATTCAAAATAGATATCCCCTACCTAGAACTAATGACTTATTTGACCAAATGAAGGGAGCTACAATATTATCCAAAATAGATTTCAGGTCAAGTTATCACCAGTTAAGAATCAGGGAAGAAGATATTCCAAAGACATCCTTTAGATCTAGGTATGGCCATTATGAATTTTTGGTGGTGCCTTTTGGCCTAACAAATTCCCCCTCTGCTTTCATGATCCTCACGAACCATATTTTCTATGACTATTTGGAAAAATTTGTACTAATGTTTTTGGATGACATTCTAATCTACTCTAAAAATTTGCAAGAGCACGAGGAGCATTTAAGAGTAGTCTTGTAAAGGTTGAGAGATCATAAATTATATGGGAAATTGTCCAAATATTCTTTCTTTTAACTTAAGGTAGACTATTTGGGACATATTACATTGGCCCAAGTAATTGTAGTAGATCCATCTAAGGTGCAAGCAATTGTAGGATGGCCTATTCCTAAAAATGTGACCGAAGTAAGAAGCTTCATGGGTTTGGCATGATATTATCGATGGTTTGTAGAGAACTTCTCCAAGATAGCTAACCCCATAACCTCCCTTCAAAAAAAGGGAAAGAAGCTTGAATGGAAAAAAAATGTGACATTGCATTCTAGAAGTTGAAGGAATGTCTTACTACTGCACCAATTTTGCAAGTGCCTGATCTGGAAAAAGAATTTGTAGTTTGGACGGATGCTTCATTAGATGGGCTAGGCAGAGTGCTAATGCAAAATGGGTGAGTGATTTCCTTCAAGTCCAATAAATTGAAGTATCATGAACTCAATTATCCCACCCATGACCTAGAGCTAGCAGGAATCGTGCATCCCTTAAAGGTATGGAGACACTACTTGGTAGGAAGACCCTTCAAGCTGAACACTGATCATAAGGGACTTCAATATCCATTCACCTGGAACCAAATTTCAATGCACATCAAAGAAGGTGGTTATAATTCTTAAGAAACTATGAGATAGATATCTCATATGTTAAAGGAAAAGAAAACCATGTTGTAGATGCCTTAAGTCAAAGGGCTAAACTAGTTGCAATCTCATAGCTAAAATTTGAATTTCCAAAAAAGATCAAGAAAATGCAGAAACTAGATTCCTTTTGTCAACAAATGAGGGTAGAAATACAATGAGGGATTAATCCAACCAAGTACCATGTGGAAAATAATGGAATTGTCCATTATTTGAACCAAATTTATGTGCCGGAAGAGGGTGGTTGAGAATGAAAATTCTCACAGAATGCTATAATGTGCCTTATCAAGTACATCCCAGGGTGACTAAGATGTATGCAGACCTAAAAACTCATTACTTTTGGCTAGGAATGAAAAAGGAATTACCTTTCTATGTCACCAAATTTCTTGAATTTCAACAAGTTAAGGCAAAGAATTTTCATCTCGCGGGAACAATATATCCTCATCATATAGCACATTATAAGTGTGATAATCTCCATGGATTTTGTGACAAGATTTCCTAAAACTCAACATCAACACAACAATATATTAGTGGTGGTTGATAAACTAACCAAGGTAGCACACTCCATACCAGGAAATGTGAAGGATGATGCCCCACTTTTGGCTAAAATACTCATAAAGGAAGTCAATAGGCTACATGGGATGCCTGAGGTAATCATTTCAGATAGGGATAAGCTATTTACTTCCAGGTTTTGGACCTCTCTTATGACCACATTAGGAACCAAACTCAATTGTAGTAAGGCTTACCACCCTAAAATAGATGACCAAACTGAAATATCTAACCAAGTTATGGAGGACATGCTAAAAATGTATGCCATGGATCAATCCTCTAAGTGGGAAGAGTATCTATCGCTAGTAGAATTTGCATATAAAAATTCATACCATTCTTCAATCCAAATGGCACCATTTGAAGCATTGTATGGTAGAAAGTGAAGAATTCCTATAGGTTGGGACAATTTAGAAAATTGAGTAACTATAGGGCCATAACTTCTTCAGGAATGGGTATGTGTAGGATCATCATGGAAAAAACATGCCCTTGAGTGGCAAAAAAATAAGAAAAACCAGATTTAGGAAACTTGACGTAAAAATTTGATTAACTTATCTATATTATTTCAAAAATATGTAAGAATAAAATCTGTAGCAAATTGAATGTAGTTTCTAAACTACTAGGTTTGTTTAAAAAAAAATCCATTTGGTGAAAATTTGAAATTTCAATGCAATAGTACTTAAATTTTAGGGAAAACAAGAAGTAGGTGTCTTTCCGACCACCCTAACCACAATAAAATGATAATATTTTTTTATAATATTTTAGATATAAGTAGAGGACCCATGCCCCGATGTGATGCATATTTTTGTAATTTTTTCCAAGTGAATAATTAATTATGATTTTTTATTACAACTTTTAAAAAATATAAAAACTGTATGTCTGGACCACCTTAACTTGGTCAAAACTTCATGAAATTCATTTTTCTTTTTTTAATCCTATAGTATGCGAAGAATAGAATGTGACACATGTTTTGGATTCAAAAATGTGATACCATTTGAAAGTTGTAGATGTTTTCAATCATCCTATCAATCACAACTTTAGTTGTAATACAAATAGAAAATAAATAATAATTACATATTAAATTCAAAGTAAAGCATAATTTATATTGGTGGAAAGCTAAGAATCTCCTTGAAAAACCCTTTTGGTTTCATCAATTTTGGGTAAGAAAAAATCATCAGCCACATACCCATCATATTGCCACTTTTTGGCCCATCATGATCCTGCACATACCCGAATATGACACTCAGGTGAAAGTTATAAGAGAAAGACTAAAGGAGGCTTTAGATAGATAGAAAAGTTATACGAATACCAAGCAGACACCAAGGGAATTTTTAGTAGGAGACAAGGTGTTCCTACATGTTAAACCACACAAAAGCTCAATAAATTTTGGAAAGGCTGCTAAACTATCTCCATGATTCATAGGGCCTTTCTAGATACTTGAGAAAAAAAACCATGTAGCTTACCGACTAGCTCTTCTGCCATCTCTATCTCGCATACACAATGTATTCCATGTATCCTTGCTTAAGAAATATGTTGATGACCCCTCACACGTAATTGATTGGAAGGTACTATAGGTAGATGACACTAGACATATCCACCTTGAACCAATCAAAATCATAGACAGGCACAATCTACAATTGCACAACAGAACTATCCAACAAGTTAAGGTCCTATGGGACCAATATGGGGAACAAGGAGCTACTTGGGAAGATGAAAATGTAATGAAACAAGAATATCCATACTTGTTTAATTAAGTTGAGCTGACTTATTCTAAGGGGGGAAGTATGGCATATCCCCTCGATACTTTGTTAATCATTTTGCATGACCCCTAGCCCCGATGTAATTTGGACTAGGGGTGGAACTTCAGACTTTAATGTGCTGACATAAATAACTGTGTGTGTGTGAGTGTGTGTTAAATATGAACCTTTATGTTATTAATATTAATGTGATTATCAATCCTATTATGCTATTTTAATTTAATGCATTGAAGGTTTGGATTAACATGGAGTAATGATTTGGTTGTACTTTTGTGAGGTTTTTCATTGGATGTAGGTACCAGGGGTGCAAAGTGAGGTGGATTATGTGGTTCCACTGGATGAGAGAAAGGTAATTGGTATGTCATTCTAATGTTGACCATCCCTGTAGTTCTGTCAACTTGAGGTTCATTCAAACCTAGGGTCTTAGACAAATAATAATCACCATAGTTATTCATTTTTGACTAGGCAAAGTCATTAAGATAATTTAAATAGTTCAGGTTAAATTAAGGATCCTGCATGATATGGAAAATTCACTAGGAATAGCAACATATAGCATACTAAAAATAAATTAAATTAAATTAATGTGTAACTAATTAAAAATAAATAAATACAACTATAAAGGTATGGGTTAATTAAATAAATTATGCCACCTAATTAAATTAGTTCATATTTGAAAACCTTGAATTTGGGCGCTAGATAAACCAAGATATATGCAACAAACAATAATAATAATAATAATAAACCACCAAGTAAATAGCTATGAGATATTAAATTAAAAAATGATTTAAAACCATGAATATTAAACATTAGTCATTTATATCAAATGCAATATGGAGGGGCATTGAATCGAACCATTGAATGAAAGAAATAAAGTTTTCCATCAAGCAAATATGGAAAAAAAAGGAGGACGCGGGAAAAAGAAGAGGTGCTTTCACGTGAAAAGAAGGCGGTGTGGGGCAACAATAGAGGAAGAATATCGACCAAGGAGGAAGAAGCATTAAGAGGCGTAGCAACCCCTACAACTGCTGACCAATGGCAAGAAGAAGCTTTGACCAACACACCATGAAAAAGCCTATCCATTTCTTCTTTCACTAGACTAGCACTGTCTCATTTTGGGCATAGAGGATTTGGGGGAAAAGAGAAGAAGAAGAAACAAGGGCGTGGTTGAAGTGTGAATGGGTTTTGAAGAGAAAACCAGAGTTTGGAGGCTAAGTTATTTCATTTTTCTACTCAAGATCTCACCAACTCAGGTTTGAAATCCTTCTATTATGCAATACCATTCTATGTTATAGCCTTTGTGAAATTTTATTTCGGCTTCAGAATCTTGATGTAAAGTTCTTGTAATAATTTGTTTGGAGAACTCACCACATGCTCAAGTGCTAGGATTTGTTTCTATTTTATAAATTTAAGCAAGTGTAAAGGAAATAACTTAAGAAACTAAGAAATCAGAAAAATAAACCTCCACACCAGCTGTAGGATGGGGTTCCTGAATAGGGAATCTCTTTTTGCATATTGTGAACACAAAAAAAAGCTCATAGGGAAATGAGGGTAGGGTATTTTGACTTGAGTAGAGATTTTAGAACCATCAAATCATATAGTTGTTTGACTACATAGGTATTAGAGAGGCTCAATAATTTAGAATTGTATACAAGTACTTTCTCATTGAGTTGTAATAGTTAGTTTTAGGTTCATTTCATTTGCATGAATGAGTCTCAATGAATGATAAATTGTTAATCTTGTAGTAAGAGGCATAAAGGGAGAGAAGGGCTTGTGTGCATCCTTTTAAGACAACATTTAGCCACAAAGGAATTTTGATAGATTTAGTTACACCTTCACAACTACCTTACACAATTTTTGTGTTTCCCATTGAAGTGTGAGCAACAATTTGAGGAAACATATAGCTAAGTGGTAAGATTTATGTTGATAACTTGTTGCCATGATAAATACAATAGTTTTTCTACTATCCTTTTGAGAATAACAGATTTACTACTCTAATAGATTCATATGTTGGTTACAACTACACATTAATTAGTTCCATACAGAATAGTGAGTTGTTAGTGGGTATTAGTTTAATCTTTTTTTCAACAATGAGTAAGAATTAATAGCAATAAGGTATAACTCAAATGTTAGTCTGATAATAAGCTAGCTAGTCAAATTTGATGCAAAGGAGTTAAAATATATATTTCAGTCATGGTCTTAATGGTTTGATTTTTATTTAGTAAGCTAGCTGGTCAAATTTGATGCAAAGGAGTTAAAATATATCTTTTAGTCATGGCCTTAATGGTCTATTTTTTCTTTAGCAAGTTAATTGGTCAAATTGATGCAAAGGAGTTAAAATATCTCTTCCAATCATGGTCTTAATCATTTGATTTTCTTTAGCAAGTTAGTTGGTCAAATATGATACAAAGAAGTTAAGATATCTCCTTTTGTTATTGTCATAATAGTCTAATTTTACTTTAGAAATGGTGTTGGTTAAATGATGAGGGCACAGCCCGAGACACAGAAAATAACCCACAAACAAGAGAATAATTTTATTATTCAGAAAATGGAGCTTCTTACATGCAGAGGATCTCAAATCCCCAAGTTCTAAAACACATGCAAGCTACAGAAAGCTACAGAATAACCCCTTTCGCAATATGCGAGCTTGTCCCCAAAAAGTTACCCGAAAATATTAGAAACCCGCCCATAAATAGAGATCCTCTTTAGTTTGGAGCCAAAACAACATTAAAATTTGAGTTTAGGCAGTTTGGTGCCAAAAATTACAACTTGAAATTCAAATTTCAAAAGAACATTTGCAATTGTATCTTCTAGAAAGTGCGCAAACTTCCCGGGGCCATAACTTTTGATCCGGGGCTCCGATTTGCGAACCATTTGAAATGTTGGAAAGGTCTCAAAGTCAACAAAGCGCTTGAAATTGGCTATGCTGATTTTGACAAGTTTCGGGGCCGTTACGGGAGCTATAAGTGCCTCAAATCCAACTCAGAAGATTTTTAGGTGAAAATCTGAGAAACTAAAACTGCAATATCTTTCAACCCAGGAATAGAAAATAAAAACCGTAAATTGGGAATTTCATTATGACGAAAAGGGTATCCAAAAATGTAAAAACATCAAAAAACTAAAAAACTTGAAATTTAACTATTTTTGGGTGATGCAAGATTGCCCTTACACCACTGGATGCTCCCGCATTAGACACGCAGGGTAATTTGAGAAGTGACCCCATCACATTTTAGATGGTGGAGGAAAACCCAAACAGTCAACCTCTACCTTAGGCAACCAGGATGAATCTTCCACAGGCCTTCCTTTCCATTTCACCAGATATTCTTCATATTGCCTATTATTGGTACTCCTTCCCACACGACTATCCAAGATTTCCTCAATCTTCTCCTTTTCTGAAGTAGGTGCTGGAATGTCATACGACCCTACTACTGGTGCTTCCTTCGTTCCACCTTCATGATACTCTATCAAATCTGAAATGTTGAACATAGGGGAAATGTTGATTCCATCAAGAAACTCTACCTCATATGCATTCCCTGAATCATGCTTCTTCAAAATCTTACAGGGACCGAATTTCTTCATTTTCAATTTATTATAGGTTCCCACAGGAAACCTTTCTTTCCTCAAGTGGACCATTACTTCATCGCCAATCTGAAACTCCTTATACCTCCTCTTCTGATCTGATGTAGCCTTATACTGCATATTCATCTTGTTAATACGTTCTCTTACCTTCCCATGTATATCCTTGATGTGCTCTACAAAATATTCGGCTTCAACACTTATTTTCTTCTCTTGGTCCATCTTCCTCAATTCTGGAGCTGTTCTGGGGCTACCTCCATACACAATCTGGAATGGTGATCTACCAGTGCTTTTGTTGACAGAATTGTTGTAAGAGAATTCTGCCTGGGGTAAGATCAAGTCCCATCCCTTGGGTTTATCTCCTACCAAACATCTCAGTAGGTTACCCAGACTCCTATTAACAACCTTTGTCTGCCCATCTATTTATGGATGGTGTGTAGAACTGAACTAAGCCTGTATTCTGGCTCACTCCTTTATCCATCTGACATACCCTGCAGCTTTGTACAAACTTCTTCACATCCTGTGACAACTGAGGCCAATAATAATGCTCACTGATAATGACAATGGTCTTATCCCAACCAAAATATCCTACCATTCCTCCACTATGCTTCTCCTTTATCAGGTTCTCCCTCATAGAAATCCTCGAGATACACAATTGAATTCCCTTAAATAACATGCCATCCTGGATTATGAAATCCAGCCACCTTGTCCTGTCCACTGTAATAGGTTCCTTGCAAGCTTTCCAAGCCTCTGCAAAATCAGGATCTTCTGCATACAGTGTCTTGAGTTCATTGAACCCAACCATGTCAATCTGCATCTTTGTCATTAATGCATGCCTCCTACTTAAGGTATCTGTAACCCTATTTGACTTCCCACTCCTATGTTTCAAAACAAAGGTATAACTCTGCAAAAACTCTACCCATTTCATATGTCTCTGATTTAATTTTCCCTAACTATTTAGGTACTGCAAGGCCCGATGATCAGTATATAGAACAAATTCCTTCAGCAACAAATAATGTCTCCATTTCTTTAATGCTTGAACTATTGCATAAAACTCCTAATCATATACAAAATACTTTCTCTTGGCATCATTTAACTTTTCACTGAAATAGGAAATGGGCTTAACTTCTTGGCTCAATACTGCTCTAATGGCACAACCATTAGCATCAAAATCCACCTGAAACACCTTGTTGAAATCTGGGAGGGATAGAACAGGTTGCTCTGTCACCTTCTGCTTTAACAGTTCAAAACTTTTTGCTACTCCAGTGCTCCACTTGAATTCTTTTCTATCCCCTCTCATTGTTTCAGTCAAGGGTCCACCAATACTACTGAAGTTTCTAATGAACTTTCTATAAAACTAGCCAAACCATGGAAAGATCTCCTCGGTAGTAGTTCTTGGGGTAGGCCATTCAAAATAGCCTTCACCTTCTCCGGGTCCATCTTAAAATCTTTGTCGACAACAAACCCCAAGTACACTAACTCCCTCTTCACAAACTGCACTTCTTTAGATTAATCAGCTTTTCTTAACTTCTCAAAGTCTCCGAATATGCATGATGCTCATCCAACGCCTTACTAAAAAATCAAAATATCATCTAAATACAATAACAAAACTTCCCAGAAATTCTTTTAGTACTCTTCATGAGCCGCATGAATGTGCTCTGCATTGGTTAGCCAAAAGGCATGACTAACCACTCGTACAGGCCCTCTTTGGTCTTGAAGGCAGTCTTCCATTCATCTCCCTCTCGAATCTGGATCGGTGATATCCACTCTTCAGATCAATCTTTGTGAAGTACTGAGCTCCACTCAAATAGTCCATCAGGTCATCCATCCTTGGTAGGGGAAATATGTACTTGATTGTTATCTTGTTTATGGCTCGGGAATCTATACACATCCTCCACTCCCCATCCTTCTTTGGTGCTAGTACTGCAGGTACTTCGCACATGGACTCAAACTCTCTCATATCAAACCCTTTCTCAACAACTCTTGAACTTGTCTGTTCAACTCCTCATTTTTTGCTGGAGTCATTCTATGAGCTGCCTTATTTAAACCGGCTCTAGGAATCAAGTCAACCGATGGTGATCTTCCTTATTGGTGGTAAACCCTCGTGTACATTACTCGTAAACAATATCTTGAAACTCATCCAACATCCTTAAACTTTCCGAACCTTCTCACTATCCTCATTACTCACTCTAGGAATCATCAATGCACCACGCTCATGCTTCATACCTTCTAAAAATTTTCTTCCATCTACATAACAAATTCTAGCACTACTGCATACCTTTTCTTGATCTCCTTTAGGGGTTTCAACTTGTGACGAACCCCATCCTTTGTCAAGGAGTAAGTATTCATCATATAGTCACCTATCGAACTTCCACGCCTCCCCAACAACATGTGACATGCATCCATGGGGATGATATCACAGAGTACCTCATCATAGTAGCTCCCGATCTTGAACTTTACTAGGCACTGCTCATTGACCAAAAACTTTGTGGTCTTTCTGCAACCGGCAACCTACAGGATGCGGGTGCCTTTCCCTTTTCAAATTCAACTTTGTGACCATCTCTTTGACACCACGATTGCTCCCACATCAATGACATCACAACATTTTCCTTCACACTTGCACCTTGTGTGAAACAGATTCTTCCTCTGCTCGTTCCTTTCTCACTAGGGCTCTCACTAGGCCTCCTAATCACTAGGGTTTTCAAAGCATCATCTGGCTCGATTGGGCCTCCTCTTTATCTACATGTGCAACCCTTCCAGACCTTATGGCCTTTTGTCCGGCTCCTTGGTGTTGTGGACATTCATAGGCTCGATGCCCTTCTTCACCACACCGGAAACACGTTCCTTTGAAACCACCTCTTGCAGATCCTTGTCCATATCTCCTTCGTCCTCTACCTCTTTGATCACCATTATTTTGATCACGAGGGCGGTAGTTGTCATTCTTTTGGCTTTACTGGTACCCACATCTTCACTTTTCTTTTCATCATCATTTCGGCTTCCTGAAGGTCTTCCATTGCCCCTTCCGCTTTGACCTCCTCATCCTTTTTGCTTGCCATCAAATCTTTTGTTCAACTTCTCTTCCACCTTCAAAGCAAACTGATACATATCCTCAATGGTGGTCATTCTGACTAGGCTTAACTCCTCTTGAATGCTTGGTCGTAACCCATTAAGATATCGCTACCTTCTCCTTATTGGCCTCTATGTGACCCATTCTTATGATTATCTTGTGAAAATATTTAGTATATTCTTTCACAGATCTGCTTCCTTGCTTCAACCCTTGCAATTTATTCAACAAATCCAACTTATAGTCCACTGGTATGAACTGCTTCTTCAGTTTCTCTACCATACGATCCCATTTGGTGATCTTGACTTTTCCTCTTTGATTTCTTTCCAACTGGACGTCTTTCCACCAAATACTGGCATGGCCCTTCAGCTTCATTTTTGCAAACTTAACCCAATCTGGGTCCTCTATTTCCTCATACTCAAAATATTCTTCTAGCTCGTTGATCCAGTCGATCAACTCTTTCGGGTTCAGACTTCCAGAATAACTAGGGACTTCTACTCTGGGTCTTTTCCTGATCTTCGAAATGGCCCTTATTAGCCGCATTTCATCTTGATCAATTGCTTCTTCTTCCTCTCCCTCATCCTCACTTTCCTCCCTCAGGTTTAACCCTCTTCTCAACTACTCTTGTAATGAATCAATCTGTCTCTGGAGGGCTGCCAGTGCATCTCTTCCACCAGCATCTCTGCCGCCTCAACCACCTCTGGCACCACCATGCCTACCAGGCATCACTCTTGTAGGCATCTTTCTTGACCTCGACCCACAACTACGGTCCTGGTGTGAACTGCCTCATGATCGGTGATCTGTCCATATGCTCAAGAAAACCTCGCTCTGATAGCACTTGATGAGGCCACAGCCCAAGACACAGAAAATAACCCACAAACAAGAGAATAATTTTATTATTCAGAAAATGGAGCTTCTTACATGCAGAGGATCTCAAATCCCCAAGTTCTACAACACATGCAAGCTACAAAAAGCTACAGAATAACCCCTTTCGCAATATGCGAGCTTGTCCCCAAAAAGTTACCCGAAAATATTAGAAACCCGCTCATAAATAGAGCTCCTCTTTGGTTTGGAGCCAAAACAACATTAAAATTTGGGTTTAGGTGGTTTGGTGCGGAAAATTACAACTTGAAGTTCAAATTTCAAAAGAACATTTGCAATTGTATCTTCTAGAAAGTGCGCCAATTTTTCGAGGCCATAACTTTTGATCCGGGGCTCTGATTCGCGAACTGTTTGAACCGTTGGAAAGGTCTTGAAGTCAAAAACGTGCTTGAAATTGGCTATGTTGATTCTAGAAAGTTTTGGGGCTGTTCTTGGAGCTCTAAGTGCTTCAAATCCAACTCGAAAGATTTTCAGGTGCAAATATGGGAAACTAAAACTGTAATATCTTTCAACCCAGGAATAGAAAATAAAAACCATAAATTGGGAATTTCATTATGACGAAAAGGGTATCCAAAAATGTAAAAATATCAGAAAATTTAAAAATTTAAAATTTAACTATTTTTGGGTGATGCAAGATTGCCCTTACACCATTGGATGCTCCTGCATCATTAAATCTGATATAAAAAAAATAGATTAAGATAAATCCCTTAGTTATTGTCTTATTGAACCAATTTCACACTAGAAATGGTGTGGGTCAAATCTATTAAAAATAAAATGAAAATATGTAGGATGTTAACTCTATGTGATACCTGAACATTGTATAATCTTTGACCAAAAGAGATTGTGTCAACGTATTTCCCCTTCATAGAGGTTCCCCCAAATTTGAAGTAATCAAACAATATTAATGAAAAAAAAAACTCTTTCATGTCTTAAGGCTAAACTAAGATGAAGATATGGTAGAATGTAAGCAACACTTGGTGAAGGTGAATTGATATATCGTTGTCCCCAAGACAACCATCTATATGTGGGTTGTTTTTATTATGAACGAGCTAAAAGGTATTCATTCTCCTCTAATGGAGTAATTGAACTATTGTAGTGTGGAATTATCGTCTCTACAACTCCATGTCTTGAAAATTAATCTTGAAGGAATGAATAGAATAGGTAACCACCTCAAGCTATCTAGAGATGTAGTGTAACGATAAAAAAGACACATTAATTTCATCATTAAAACCAAATGAAATAACATACATCAATGAATCAACATATATTGAAACAAGACGGTGCCCACATTAGATTTAGCCATTCAATCTTACACATGAAATATCATCTCATCAATGCATAAAAAATTGAAACTTGTAATGCAACTTAAAAAAAATAGCAAGAATATAAATGCATCCACATAGAAACCATAACATAGAGATTTCATGAGTGGAAAACCCCATATGGGTGAAAAACCACTCGTAAAAGTCCCTTAGTGGCTTAGTAAAATACCTCGTTGGCAGAGCCTTATTGGCTACAAATTATCAATGGTTACAAGAAGCCTTGCAGCCAATGGCCATACTGTCTCACTGACATGACCATTCATTACATATTTCTATATCCCAAGGAACGTATTGAAGTTCCTTACAAATCATATAAATCTATAAGTAATATTCTCAAGTTCCACTAATGCATTATCCTTGCATAAGTAATTAAGGTAAAACCAACACTATCATGAATCGTTCCCAAGTATTTGCAAAATAAACAATTCTACTGCCAATGACCTCTCATTTATCACACTAGTGTACTTGAAAAACATAATCAATCATGTAGGGCTTCATGAAAGTAATCCCAGTCTTGCTAGAATGAACACATGCCTATGCAATTATTAAAACAAATGTTTACTTCTGAATGCTATGATTCGTAAAGGTTTTATCGAAAAGAAGATAATACTATAATTATATAACGGTAGGAACAAAGAGGAATAATTAAATAAGTTTCAATCACTTATGCATTACATAGAAACCAAGGTATATCAAAAGAATCTTAGATAAGCGATTTAACAGTATAAGTGAGAATCATCTTAACTAAAGTAAATAACTTATAGGCATGTTGACAACATAATTGACCAATCTATTGGTGCAAACATAAGTAAATTTCTCTCATCCATGTGTCCACCACCTAAACCTATAGGGAAATGTTAGTGAATAGGGTTTTGCCACTGTCACACCCTGTTTTGGTATTCAAACCTTGAAATGAAACGAAATAAGATACATGAATGAAGAATGATCACATTGTGATATAAAAACTCACTAAAACTCTAACATTAAGCTCTTACTTGATTGTGCTTTGACTTGAATTCTTCTTAAATCATGCAATCTTCATCTCAAATGTTAGCTCATATACAAACATGATACATGAATGATGAGTAGGCATTGTGGGTTATTTTCTCAGCAATGGCATTATGAACCTTTCACTCATAAAGGAATGCTTTATAAGAGTTATTCATTTATTTCCTAAATGTTGTGAATACACTTGACTCTCAAGACATTTAATAATCATTCTTTCTTCCCTATAAAAAAAATACATGTATAAATACTAAAACCTCTATAACAATCAACTCAAATGAGGCACATACTCCCTAATATGTCCCTATAGGTGATTAGACCTAATGGGGTATAATAATAATAAAAGTTCTTTATGGAAAACAACACCCTCAAATGAGCCAATTCAATAGCCAATGAGATTCTCAATCACCAATAAAACTTCATTTTATTTAATTTCATTATTTAATTCTCAATTATGACACAACAATCTATCTTAAAACATTTCTTAATCATGTTATCCCTATTTACTCACTGAATTAGGAAATCTAAAATCAATAACAAAGTTGACAAGTAATCTATGCACAAAAGAAGCAAAACTTAAGATGTGGGTATGTGCAGGATCATCATGGAAAAAAAAGGCCTTTAAGTGGCAAAAAAATTAGAAAAATAAGAGTCAGGCAACTTGACATAAAAATTTGAATAAGTTATCTATACTATTTCAAAAATATGTAAGAATAGAATCTATAGAAAATCCAATGTAGTTTATAAACTAATAGGTTTATTTTAAAAAAATCAAAATCTATTTGGTGAAAATTTGAAAGTTCAATGCAATAGTACTTAAATTTCAGGGAAAAATAAGTAGGTATTTGTCTGGCCTCCCTAACCACAATAAAATGATAATATTTTTTTATAAGATTTTAGATATAAGTAAAGGACTCATGTGCCAATGTGATGCATATTCTTTTATAAAAAAATTCCAAGTAAATAATTAATTATGAATTTTTTATTACAACTTTTTAAAAATATAAAAACTCATATGTCTGACCACCTTAACTTGGTCAAAAATTCATGAAATTCATTTTTTTTTGTTTAATCCTATAGTATATGAAGCATAGAATGTGACACATGTTTTGGGTTCAAAAATGTGATACCGTTTGAAAGCTATAGATGTTTTTCAATTAGCCTATCAATCAAGACTTTAGTCATAATTCAAATAGAAAATGAATAATAATTATTTATTAAATTAAAAGTAAAAAATAATTTATATTGGTGGAAAGCTGAGAATCTCCTTTAAAAACCCTTTTCATTTCATCAATTTTGGATTAAAAAAATGTCGTCAGCCACATACCCTACAAATAACCATCATATTGCCACTTTTTGGCCCATCACGATACTGCACATACCCACATTTAATACCCAACTCAGGGGCCTGAATTAAACTGAAGATACTAAGACTAGGAAATTTCAACTCACACTAACTAGATGTAAAAGAGCGTGATTTATTCTGGAAAAGAAATTTAGAGTTTTCCCTTTAGATGAACTAAGCAATGCAGGAGATTAGCCCTTAGTTTGATTTGCACAAAGATTGAAAGCATGAGACTAATTAAAAAGGGTGCACCTAATACAAACATCTAAGGCCAGTGGGTCATAGAAACACAAAGGGCCACATAGTTTGATTGGGATTCGCTCCTATTTACAACAATTCTAGTTCACATTTGAGTTAATTTTACAAGGTTAGGAATGAGGCATTTAAAACTAATGAAGCAAAGTCTTAAATGTTGGAAAGACTTTCCCAAAATGTCCTTTGAAGCACACTTAACTGAAATTCACAAGGCAAGTGGTTGAGATGGGATGAGTAGGTAGACATGAATGCAAGAGTTCAAGATTCTCTGATGGTGATGGTGAAGATGATTGTAACTCAAAAAGTAGGGGAAGATACAGAAGAGTTAGGGATGCTAGAAAGCCATTTGGATACACTATATCAGAAAAAGTAAAATATTCTTGTAATGCACTTCGAGTTTTTTAAGACTAAAAGTTTTCTTTTAGAAAAGAAACATAGCTTCAAAAGAAGGAAAGCAATTGAGCTTCCTAACTTTTTATGTCTTCCCTTTTTATGTTTCTAGTGGAGCTCTTTTGCATTTCTCTATCATTTGAAGTTTCACTAATATATTTGAAACAAATCTAAAATAATTATCTTACTTCACAAAAACAGTGATATAATCTATGCATAGAAAAATCTCAGTAGGATCATTAAATATAAACATTTTAAGTTAGAAGAAAACCTCTTGTAGCATGTCTTGAACAGTACACCTCTGAATTTGGGAAGTGATTTTTAACAGGGGAGAATTTTAGTGTGTTACCGACTAAGATGCCACTTGAGCTTCCCTCCGCAGCAATGCCCATCGCCATAACAAATACTTCCAAAATAGCGTGTAGCTAAAGCATTATTCCATGGCATCTTACTGAAAAGTAGGCTTTGAGGTCTTAACCTCCACTGCGGATCGATCCCATGCCCCCATACACTCAAATGTCTAGAGTTCTTCATGGGTTAAGTGTGTACTATAATTTGGAGATGTGGGTAAAGAACGGGCCTGGCCCTGTGTAAACAATGGCCTAAGCAACCTCGCATGCTTCAATTTCTCCAACTTGTTCACTGCCTCCTCCAACCATGCATTCCATTCCCTTGCTCATTATCCCTCAGATTGCACAGCTCAAATTGCATGCAATCATTAGTTGTTGTATTGTAATGTGGACATCAATAGGTTGTTCATACAAAACTCTGCCATTCCTTTTTAAAGTTTTCTTTTACTTTTCGTTAAAGATTTCTTTTCAATTTCTAGTAATTGAATCTTGGAGATAAGTAATTAAAAATAATGTTTATATGTATATTTTATGCAACATATTTATCTTCCATCTATGTTAAAAAAATAGAAATACCATTTTAACTTCAATTAAAACGAATGTTGAACAACAATTATGGCTTATTGACTTAACATCACGATTATCAATAAATTTTAATTTTAATTTTCAAATAAAATCACTAAATGATTTAAAATTATATTTATTTCTTCTAAAAGAAATTAACATTAACTAACAGTTAATTAATTTAGCAACTTTAACAATAATTCTACCTTATTAAATAAAAATAAGGCGTAACAATCATTAGTCTAGTGTTATTGAATTATAATTTACTTTTAAAAATTAGGGGTTGTGGTATGTAGAGTTACCTTCTCTCTCCCATAAGGTGTCTATGAGTACGAGGTGCTCTTCATGAAATATCTTGCCATGCCATGCTTGGTTGCAGCTATGATGGAAGACTATTGATCCTAAGTTGGAACCTACTAGTTTGAGTTGGGAACCTACTTTTGGTCCAGCACTAAGTCTAAACCAAGGAATAGTACTACTTTAGATGGATGGTAGTCTAGGAGTAGAACTAGGCTTGAGATGGAAAAAAGACTAGGGGAAGTACTATGCTTAAGAAGGACCTTAGTCTAGGGGTGGTGCTAAACTCGAGATGGACGAAGGTCTAGGGGCACTGCTATGGCCGAGATGGACAATAGTCTAGAAGCAGTACTAGCTCGAGATGGTCATTAGTCTAGGGGCATTCCATGCCAATGATGGCTACTCTTGGTTGCTTAGCCGATAGAAGGATATTAGGAAGGAAAATTCCCTAACAAGATCAAGTAGGTAGAAAAAACTCCCTGTGTAACCTTATAGCCATTAAGGGATCCTTAAGCTACCATAACTAGGTGTACCATGGAAATAGGGTCACTAGGAAGACAATATTAGTTTAAGGGATTGAATGACACACTCCCTATCTCTCTCTCACCATGGGCCACATAACCTACTTGGAGGGGTCCAGATAGGGTTTGAATCCACTTTGGTTGGGACTAGTTTGCACCCCACCATGAGCAGAGTAAGTGGGGGTGCAGAGATAACTCAAACTCAATCATGAAGGTATGTATAATCCAGTTAGTAGCTTCCTTATGGTTTAATGTTGCAAGTTGTACTAGTGAATTATGTAACTGACATGATATGATACTGCTTAAGTTGATATGTTTCTTCTTATTATTGCTCCACCAAAAATATCATCTAAACATAAGATATTGTTTGAGGCTCCTTCAATATGGTATTGAAGTTCCTTTATAATATTTAAAAATGAGTTTATATGTTTGTACAATGAAAATTATATCATTTGAAGTTTAATTCATTGGAGTGAATGATAAATATTTTATCAAAAATGGCATGTATGTATGCTTCATGCCTTGGTTAATTAGTTTTCCTTGAAAAGCTTCCTTTAACTCAATAAGGGAGTTGATGTTAATTTCTTCCAATAAAGGAGGTGAGGAACTTTTGCTACCATTTTCATAGTTTTCACCCTACCATATTGAAATACCCCGAGGAGAACAATCTTGTCTTTATGAACTTGATGACTTGTTATATCTTTATGAGATGAATCTTTTGTTGATCTTGAATTCATAACCTTAGCTTATAATGTTTGGAAAGGGTAAGAAATTCAAGAAAATGTTTAAAATACTCTTCTACTTTATCACATATTTCAAGGCTTCCTCTTTCAATACCCTACCATCTTTATTAATACAAGAAATATCCTGTAAAATGTTGCCATACTCCTTTGCCATATGATGAACTACAATTTAGCAGACAATACACTTTCCCTATTTTCTATGTTATTTGAAGACACTCTAGAGTGTGAACTAAATTGTTGTGATTCTATGGAGGGCCCCTTTATTTCTTCAAAACTTATTATAGAATCATAATTTTCATCTACAATTAATTCCACAAATGTTTCTACAACCTTTACCATTTCTCGAAGAGAATCCAACTCATTAGACATTTGGCGTATGGGACACATTATATATGAATTCCACGCCATAATTTGTGCTATGATTTCCCATGTAATGTCGGGACGGGTGGTGGACGTTATGCTGAAAGTCTCTGGTCAATTGATTTTTAGACACTCTTAAACTGACTTTGCAGTCAAGACAAGACATGAACGCTCCCACTCACTACCGACCTTTCTACACAATGTCTTTGCTAAGCGATACCTGCGTGCTTTCGTAGTATTGCTGCTATATATGAAAGACATGAGCCTAGAGAGTATGGTGAGCGTATATTTTGGGGTACGACACTTTTTAATGGTGAAATATTTTTGTAATTTTATAGTTTATAGTAAATATTTATTTTATTTTTATTAATCAATTTTTTTTAAATGTTAAATTTTATCTGGTAGGGGTTTTAAATATGTTTTGTCTTGTCTATTCATTTATTTAGAATTTCTATAAATTAAAAAATATATTTAGAAGATGTTATTTATATATTACTTTTCAGAAAGAAAATTGTATAAGAATTATAAATAATAGGAAAGAGAATTGGGATAAAAAAAAGTTAACAAGGGATATATAAAATAAAAGGAAAGGGAAAAACAAAAACATCATTCTAAAGTCTAACTCCTAGGTGTGGAAGGGGAATTTCTTATGTGTTAGACAATGGTTCTCATGTCTTGACTCTTGAAGTGACTTGGTTCATACATCTCCAATATTCTATATTAGGTTATTGTATTTGTGACTAAAATATTGGTTTCCCATGTGGTTGATTGTCATTGCTAATGTCTTAGAGAAACTTATATGTTTAGCTAAAAAATCTACTAACAAAACATAGAAGATTTTCCCAATTTTATTTAGAGATGGAACTTTCAAAAGAACACTCTAAAGAAGTCAATCTGAAGGTTAGAAGTAAAGTCTACAGACAACTAGTACATTATGAGATGTTAGATTTCAACTGAAATATTGCTTCATTTGAGGGCAATCTACCTTTGAATATAACAAGAGGGGTATGCATAAATCTAAATTTGTTGACTTTAAGTTTCCCTACAAGCCCACCTAGTGGGATGGAGCTAAATCAAAACATCATTACCTAGTTGTTCCACATAATGTGGAATGGGTTTAACCTATTTCTCAAGATAGGTGTGTGTTATTTCAAGGTGCCCTCAAGCCCCTCTCCTCTCTCTTAAAGTGGTCCCTATCTACCAACTCAAAAAAAAAAAAACAAGGATATCGTCTTAATTGGATTGGATTTTGGTTCTTTTATTCCTTGGAGTGAAAAGGTAACCACTTATTACATGGTGAATTTGTATAGCGCTAATTCTATGTATGGTGTTGGTAAATCTAATTAAAATAAGACAAATCTTTATTGTACTAACCCTTGTGATAAAAATGTAATTTATGATTCAAAGTTGGAAGCTTCTATAAGTAATTTAGAACCTAAATAATATATCTTAATGATTCTTATGTTTTAGATCCAAAAGATTTTGAGTGGATTTCAATTAAGAGAAAGAAGAAGGAAACTCCTTAGAATAACATTCTGAATTAGATGAGTCAAACATTGAAACATGTACATATAGGTTCATGAGAAATCTTGCACAACCAAAACTATTTTTTGAGTTTTACTTCATTTTGTAATCAATTGGTGGCTTTTACTACTGGCTAGTTGTGGCTTCCAAATAATTTGTTGAAGTTTTTTAGGAAAATTTTCATGGCTTATGTTTTCAAGTATCCCTAATAATGTTGCAAATAGATTTGACTGTTAAATTTATCAAACAAGAAATTTAGCTCTAGTTTGATTTTCATAAGAGAAAATTGTAACATATTGACGAAAAAAACCTATAAATACTAATTTTAAAAACTTTTACAAGTGTAAAGAGCCATATGAATCTCGTCTCTGAATTTAAATTCAATTTAAAAAAAATTAACCTATGATGCCTATGATAGGGAATTTATGTTTAAATATCATTTTAATCATCATTATTTGGATTTAGGCATAAGAGGTCATCTCATAACATGTCATAAATAAAAAAAAATTCAAATATTGGTAATGAGATAAACTTTATTCAATTTATAAAATCCCAACTATAGTTTCATTATTAAATAAAAATATCTTGTCTTTTATTTTTGAAATATATTTTCAAATTGATTTTATTTGCTAAAGGAAAGCACTGTATTCCCTTTGAATACACCAATGTTAATAATGACCTTTCCGAGTTTGATAGTGATTAAATTCTAAATTGAATTAATTATTATTTATTTATCTTTTTCTCCATGATTACACTATCCAACACATGAAATGCATGAGTAGACAATATGATGATATCTACTAAGAATTTTTTTTTTTTTTTATGGAGACAATAAGTAAAGTTGAATTTTTTTTTTTTAAAAAAACTTTAATCATTTCTAATATAATAATGATACATATTTTTTAAATTTTAAGTATGCATGTAGATATATTTAAATATATTGAAAATATTTTTATAGATTATATGAAATCGTGCAAAAGTTAAATATGAAGGTTTTAATTTAAATAAGAACACCTATTTTCTTATTTTACTATGATTTTTTTTCTATAGCTTTCTTTTTTTTGTGCATAGATGTCCTTGAAAAGAATTGTGAGGACTTATAAATTTTAGGGGCAATATTGATTGATAGAGATATGATGTTGAAGTTATGGGAGAGAGATGATTATCATGTATGGAAAGGTGTCCACTATGATGAAATAGAATCATGGGTGAGCATGTTACTAAGTTGGATAATAGTAATTGTGATCTTAAATTTTAATTTATGAATTTAGAGAACTGTCACATTTGAAATCTCAAATAGTTAGATTTAAGTGGTAATTTTATCTCTGTTTCTTTGTCTCCCTAGAGGACTTATCATATCTAAACATAGATAGAATGAAACTTTTTGTTGCAAGAGCTTCACCCTTGGTCTCCTTATGTTGTGCAACGTAGCGCTTGGGTTTGTGACATGGCTTAACTACCTCTTGTGGATCTTGGATCTTGTATAAATTTGGTGATTGTATCAGGCATTAATAGGTCAATCCTTTGGTGCAACAATATCTTCTTGTTCAACAATTGGTATCAAAGCCGAGATCATAGGTTTGAATCCCTCGCTTGTGTTGGAGGTGATTGTTGCAAGATTTTTTCCCATTGTCTCCTTGTGTTGTGTAGTGCATCACTTGGGTTCATGGCATGGCTTAACCACCACCTATGGATCTTGGATCTTGTATAAATTTGGCGGTTGTATCAAGCATTAACAAGTTGATCTTTTGGTGCAATAATAGCTACCTATGCAACACTTTCAGGATATTCTACCTCAATTTGGAAAATTTTCTTCCTTGTGTTACTAGGATATAAAAGATAACATTTTAATAAATATCAAAAGTTATAATAAAAAACCTTGTGCAATAGAAGGCATACAATATAAATTATGAGCATCCTTCAAAATTTTGTAATGAAGAACTTTGTTTCTAATCTAATGATCAAATAACACTCACCACCTCCTATACATACCCTACTTATGTGTTTGGTATCACCTAGGCTAACTTAGATACCAAATTATAACACCTAGTCCAACTTATTTAAGTAGATAAGAATATTTAATAATGATCGCATGAATTAATTAAGAGCTATGTTATCCACAACTTGACTAATCGTAATCCTATACACTTTATAATGTAAAAGGTGTGCTATCCTTTATCATTAGAGAACTGTAGTCCTCAATGTTGAACAATTGTGGATTCTTGAACAAAAAAATATTTCCATGTGACGTCTTTGATCAAATAATTTTTCCCTTATATGAGGACTTGTGTGATTGTGTAAGGCCCCAACTTTGGATCCAAAATGATGCAAGAGCATCCAATGATGCAAGGGCAATCTTACATCACCCAAAAAAAGAGTTTCATTTCAAGTTGGTAGTTTCTTATATGTTTTTACATTTTTGGATACCATTTTCATTATAATGTAATTCCCAACTTACATTTTTTCTTTTCTATTTATGGGTTGAAATATATTGCAGTTTTAGTCTCCCAGAATTGCACCTGAAAACCTTCTAGGTCAGATTTGAGGCACTTAGAGGCCCTAAAATGGCCCCAAAACTTGTCAAAATCGGTGTAGTGGATTTCGAGTGTGTTCTTAACTTTGAGACCTTTCCAACGGTTCAAACGGTTCGAGAAACAGAGTCCCGATCAAAACTTATGGCCCCCGGAAGTTGGTGCACTTTCTAGAAGATATAATTTCAAATGTACTTTTGAAATTTGAATTTCAAGTTCTAATTCTCGGTGCCAAACTACCAAAAACTCAAATTTGAATGTTTTTTTGGCTCCAAACTAAATAGGAGCTCTATTTATGGGCGGGTTTTCAGATTTTTGGGGTGGCTTTTTGGGGACAAGTTCACATTTGGTGGAAATGGGGTTTTTCTATAGTTTAGTAGTTTGCATATTCCAGAACTTGAGGATACTAGATCCTCTGCATGTAATAAGATCATTCTTAGAATAATAAAATAATATTCTCTTGTTTTGTGAGTTATTTTTTGTGTCTTGGTTTCACCCTCGTTAGGTGGTATCAGAGCGAGGTTTTCTTGAGCGTGTGAACAAATTGTCGATTGTGAGGCAGTTCACACCAAGATCGTGGTCATCGGTTGAGGTCAAGAAAGATGCCTCCAAGAGTGATGCCTGGTAGGCGTGGTGGTGCCAGAGGTGGCAGAGGCGGAAACAATGCTGGTGGAGAGATCCATTAGCAGCTGATAGTTTCAGAGCCCTCCAAAGACAAATTGATGCGTTGTAGGAGCAGTTGAGAAAAGGGTTAAACCTGAGAAGGAGAGAAGAAAGTGAGGATGAAGAAGAGGAGGAAGATTCAGATGCAAAAGAGGAAAAAGAAGCAATTGATCAATACCAAATGTGGCTAATAAGGGCCATTTCAAAGATCGGGAAAAGACCCAGAGTAGAAGTCCCCAGTTATTCTGGAAGTATGAACCCAAAAGAGTTGATCAACTGGATTAATGAACTAGAAGAATATTTTGAGTATGAGGAAATAAAGGACCCAGATCGAGTTAAGTTTGCAAAAATGAACCTGAAGGGCCATGCCGGTATTTGGTGGAAAGAGGTCCAGCTGGAGAGAAATCGAAGAGGAAAAGGAAAGATCACCAGATGAGATCACATGGTGGAGAAATTGAAGAAGCAGTTCATACCTGTGGACTATGAGCTAGATCTACTAAAGAAATTGCAAGGGTTGAGGTAAGGGAGCCGATTTGTGAAAGAATATATAGAATATTTTCACAAAATTATCATCAGAATAGGTCACACAAAGGCCAATAAGGAGAAGGTAGCCTGATATCTTAATGGGTTATGACTGAGCATTCAGGAGGAGATAAGCCTAGTTAGAATGACCACCATTGAGGATGCATACTAGTTTGCTTTGAAGGTGGAAGAGAAGTTGAACAAAAGATTTGACAACAAGCAGAAAGGATGAGGAAGTCAAAGTGAAAAGGGTAGTGGAAGATCTTCTAGAGGTTGAAATGATGATGAGAAGAAAAATGAAGTTGTGGGTATCAGTCGAAGCCAGAAGAGTGATAACTTCTATCGGCCTTGTGATCACAATAGTGGTGATCAAAGAGGAAGAGGACGAGGAAGATCTGGACAAGGATTTGGAAGAGGTGGTTTCGAAGGAACATGTTTACAGTGTGGTGAAGAAGGGCATCGAGCCTATGAATGTCCACAACACCAAGGAAGGGTTGACAAAAGGCCATAAGATTGTGGAAGGGTTGTAAATGTAGACGACGAGGCCCAATCCGAACATTCAGATGATGTGGAAAGGGGAGAAGCCTTAGTGATTAGGAGAGCCCTAGTGATTGAAGAGAAGGAGCCAAAACAGAGGAAGAATATGTTTCACACAAGGTGCAAGTGTGAAGGAAAATGTTGTTGTGATGTCAATATTGACAATGGGAGCACTGATAATCTGGTGCTCGAGGAGATGGTTACAAATTTGAAGTTGAAGAGGGAGAGACATCCACACCCATATCGTATTTCCTCGCTGCAGAAAGATCACAAAGTTCTGGTCAATGAGCAATTCCTGGTGAAATTCAAGATCGGGAGCTACCATGATGAGGTACTCTGTGATATCATCTCCATGGATGCATGTGACATGTTGTTAGGGAGGTCGTGGCAGTTTGACAAGCGAGCTATACATGATGGCCATGCAAACACTTATTCCCTGACGAAGGATGGAGTTCACCATAAGTTGAAACCCCTAAATGAGACCGAAGAAAAGGTATACAATAGTGCTAGAATATGTTGTGTTGATGGAAGGAAATTTTTAGAAGGTGTGAAGCATGAGTGTGTGTGCTATGCATTCATTCCTAGAGTGGGTAAGAAGGATAGTGAGAAGGTGCCAGTAGAATTTTTTGGGTTGTTGGACGAGTTTCAGGATCTTGTTTTTGATAATGTACCTGAGGGTTTACCACTAGTGAGTAAGATTAGTCATTAGATTGATTTGATCTCTGGAGCTAGTTTTCCAAACAAGGCATCTCACAGAATGACTCCTACAAAAAATGAGGAGTTGAATAGACAAGTTCAGGAGTTGTTGAGAAAGGGTTTGATACGATAAAATTTGAGCCCATGTGTAGTACCTGCAATACTAGCACCGAAGAAGGATGGGGAGTGGAGGATGTGTACAGACTCTTAGGTCATAAACAAGATAACAATTAAGTACAAATTTCCCCTGCCAAGGATAGATGATCTAATGGACTGTTTGAGTGGAGATCAGTACTTCACAAAGATTGATTAGAAGAGTGGTTATCACCAAATCCAAATTCGAGAGGGAGATGAATGGAATATTTCCTTCAAGACCAAAGAGGACTTGTACGAGTGGTTAATCATTCCTTTTGGGCTAACCAATGCATCAAGCACATTCATGCGGCTCATGAACGAGGTACTGAAAGAATTTTTGGGAAGTTTTGTCATTGTGTATTTAGATGATATTTTGATTTTCAGTAGAACTTTTGATGAGCATTTGATGCATATTTGGAGAGCCTTTGAGAAGTTAAGAGAGGAGAAATTGTTGATCAATCTAAAGAAGTGTAGTTTTGTAAAGGAGTTAGTGTACTTGGGGTTTGTTGTCTCAACAGAAGGTCTCAAGATGGACCCGAAGAAGGTGAAGGCTATTCTAGAATGGCCTACCCCAAGAACTGCTACTAAGGTGAGATCTTTCCATGGTTTGGCTAGTTTTTATAGAAAGTTCATTAGAAACTTCAGTAGTATTTGTGAACCCCTAACCGAAACAATGAGAGGGGATAGGAAAGAGTTCAAGTGGAGCACTTGAGCAGCAAAATTTTTTGAACTATTGAAGCAGAAGGTGACAGAGCAACTTGTTCTTGCCCTCCCAAATTTCAATAAGGTGTTTCAAGTGGATTGTGATGCTAGTTGTTGTGCCATTGGAGTAGTGTTGAGCCAAGAAGGTAAACCCATTTCCTGTTTTAGTGAAAATTTAAATGATGCCAAGAGAAAGTATTCGGTATATGATCAGGAATTTTATGCAATAGTTCAAGCATTAAAGAAATGGAGACATTATCTGTTGCCAAAGGAATTTTTTCTATATACTGATCATCAAGCATTACAATACCTGAATAATCAGGGAAAACTAAATCAAAGGCATATGAAATGGGTAGAATTTTTGTAGAGCTATACATTTATTCTAAAGCATAGGAGTGGGAATTTGAATAGGGTTGCAAATGCCTTTAGTAGGAGGAAGACATTGCTGATAGAGATACAGATTGAAGCGGTTGTGTTCAATGAACTCAAGACATTGTATGCAAAAGATCCTAATTTTGCTGAGGCTTGGAAAGCTTGCAAGGAGCCTATTACAGTGGATAGGACAAAGTGGCTGGATTTCATAATCCAGGATGGTATGTTGTTTAAGGGAAGTTAACTGTGTATCCTGAGGAGTTCCATGAGGGAGAACCTGATAAAGGAGAAGCACAGTGGAGGAATGGCAGGACATTTTGGTCAGGATAAGACCATAGCCATTATCAGTGAAAATTACTATTGGCCTCAGTTTTCACAAGATGTGAAGAAGTTTGTACAGAGTTACAGTGTATGCTAGATGGCTAAGGGAGTGAGCTAGGATACAGGGTTGTATTAGCCCTTATCTATACCAGAGAGGCTGTGGGAAGATATAAGTATGGACTTTGCTCTTAGTTTTCCAAGGACACAAAGAGGGAATGATTCATTCTTTGTGGTGGTTGATAGGTTTTCAAAGATGGCACATTCCATTCCATGCCAAAAGACCCATGATGTTGTCCACATTGTTGACTTGTTCTTCAAAGAGGTGGTGAGGCTACATGGTCTGCCAAAGAGTATTGTCCCAGATCATGACACCAAATTTGTGGGATACTTTTGGAGGACCTTGTGGAAGAAGCTAAAAACGAAGTTGAAGTTCAGCTATGCACACCATCCATAGAAAGATGGGCAGATGGAGATTGTGAATAGGAGTCTAGGTAACCTACTAAGATGCTTGGTAGGAGATAAACCTAAGGGATGGGACTTGATCTTAACCCAAGCAAAATTTTCTTACAACAATTTTGTCAACAAAAGTACTGGTAGATCACCATTCCAGATTGTGTATGGAGGCAACCCCAAAACAACTCCAGAATTGAGGAAGATGGACCAAGAGAAGAAGATAAGTTCTGAAGCTAAATATTTTGCAGAGCACATCAAGGATATACATGATATGGTAAGAGAACATATTACCAAGATGAATATGCAAGATACGACCAAGGAAGATCAGAAAAGGAGAAATAAGGAGTTTTAGATTGGTGATGAAATAATGGTCCACTTGAGGAAAGAAAGGTTTCTAGTGGGAACCTATAACAAATTGAAGATGAAGAAATTTAGTCCCTGCAAGATTTTGAAGACGCATGATTCAAGGAATGCATATGAGGTAGAGTTGCCAAATGGAATGAACATTTCCCATGTGTTCAACATTTCAAATTTGACAGAGTATCATGATGATGGCACAGAGGAAGCACCAACAATAGGGTCATATGGAATTCCAACACCTACTTCAGAGAAGGAGCAGATTGAAGCAATTCTAGATAGTTGTGTGGGAAGGAGTACCAAAAACAAATAGTATGAAGAATATCTAGTGAAATAGAGAGGAAGGCATGTGGAAGATTCATCCTGGATATCTAAGACAGAGGTTGACCATTTGAGTTTTCCTCAACCATCTAAGATGTGACGGGGTCACTTCTCAAATTACCATGGGTGTCTAATGCAGGAGCATCCAGTGGTGTAAGGGTAATCTTGCATCACCCAAAAAAAGAGTTTCATTTCAAGTTGGTAGTTTCTTAGATGTTTTTACATTTTTTGATACCCTTTTCATCATAATGTAATTCCCAACTTATAGTTTTTCTTTTCTATTCCCAGGTTGAAAGATATTGCAGTTTTAGTCTCCCAGAATTGCACCTGAAAACCTTCTAGGTCAGATTTGAGGCACTTAGAGGCCCCGAAAGTTTCTAAAATTAGTGTAGCTAATTTTATGCACATTCTTGACTTCGAGACCTTTCCAACAATTCAAATGGTTCGAGAAACGGAGTCCCAAATCAAAAGTTATGGCCCCCAAAAGTTGGTGCACTTTCTAGAAGATATAATTTCGAATGTACTTTTGAAATTTGAATTTCAAGTTGTAATTTTTAGTGCTAGACCACCAAAAACTCAAATTTGAATGTTTTTTTGGCTCCAAACTAAAAATGAGCTCTATTTATGGGCAGGTTTTCAAATTTTTGGGGTGGCTTTTTGGGGACAAGTTTGCATTTGGCGGAAAGGGGGTTTTTTTGTAATTCAGTAGTTTTCATATTCTAGAACTTGAGGATATTAGATCCTCTGCATGTAAGAAGATCATTCTTAGAATAATAAAATAATATTCTCTTGTTTTGTGATTTATTTTTTGTGTCTTGGGTTTCACCCTCGTCACAAAATTAATCATTCCTTTTTATCTAGATCTTGTAAGAATATCTAGGGTAAAAACCTTTTTTTAATTAGCTTCCACCACGATAAATACATGAAAGATCAAATGCCATTTTGTTTACTTAGGTAGCTCTAATTTGTATAATGTATTTTTAGTTCTCTATGAACTTGTATAAGGCCCATAAAAACTAGGTGAACACACTTGGAATCAAAATTTTGGTGTTTTATAAATGACTTATATGGTACTTGATGGTACTAAATATAGTTGTTATCTAATCTCACATGATTGTGTGCATGTAAGGGAGACATGAGTAATGCTATTCTTTGGAAATTGAAGCCCTTGACCTTGATCACTATTGGGAAGCCATAATTTTGGAATATCTCCTAAAAATATAACTTCTTGGAAACTAGATTATATAGGAATCTTTGGTTACACCTCCAATAATATAATTTGAGCCACACCTCTATCCACATGTTGTCTAGGAAACCTTTTTTGAGTTGTGAGTGTACCATCTATGGACTATTTACACATAATTATCCTAGCTCAATTTTTTTATGCACTATGTAAAAACATGTGAACAATTCATAGAAATTCATCATTGTTATGTCAAAAGTAGTGAGTTCCTGAATATCCAAAAAAATATCTACTCTTGCCATGGGTATAGAAAAAAAAGGAGAATCTACCATGTAGTCTCTCATAAGGAGCTTAATACTATGATATTTTCTTGAACAATTAATTGTACCATAATTTGGAATCATAACCTAGAATTATAGGATTAGTTAGATAAAGTAATTTAATTATTTTTCCATAATTTTCATTTTGAAGTTATGGAGATGACATGGAATATTGTAAGCATCTTAAACATCATGTGCAAGACCTCATTAATTTTGGTTGTCTATCCATTGCAAGTGTTAATGATCAAGGTAATAAGTTTGTTGCCCCTCCAAATCAAAACTTGCAAATTTTCACTAATCTAATGCCAAAACATAATATTTCATTTGTCAAATCTAGTGAAACTACAAAGAATGATGTAATGAATTTTGATATAGATGATGACCATCGTGATCCTATCCTACATATTACCCATGTTAATCTTATGGATGAAATGGTAGGTGCGATAGAAGTTATCCTTCATAAAGGAAAACCTAAGAAATATCCTGATATTACTTTCTCCCTTAAGGACATACTTAAAAATCTCCCTGATGGTCCTCTTTAAATAGATAGTCATATCTATGACAATCCCACTAATGGGATACTAATAGATCTTTCCTGTGGAGAGAACATGATCACCAAGGAATTTTTGGTATTACATGACCTTTATCAAGATGATTATGATAAACTGAAAGCATGGATCAAGAAACATAATGGTTTTACTTTCCCTATGATAGGATTGATTATCCTTCCATTACAAATAGGACCAAAAACATTGGATGTCACATTCTCCATCACCCATAGTCGAACTAGTTTCATTTGAGGCTAGGCCATCTATGGCTTCACTCAATGAAAGTTGTCACTTCGGTTATCCATAAATGCTTAAAGTTTCCATTTGACTATAATGAAATACTCATTGTCCACCATAGTGGCTTTAACCCATTATCTTTCAAAAGAAACTTTTCCTTAGAATCCTTTTGGCTCGCACCCATGGAACCTATAATGCCTTGAAAAAAATTCTTTTTCATAGCTTACAAAAATTAAAAGCAAAGAAAATAACAAAATTGTCTCTCTGCAACATGTCCCCATCCGCTTCTGACACTCCTATCCTAGACAAAAACATGCTTCAACTTGAACAAGATCCAAACAACAAAGACCAACCAACACCAGAAACTTCCTCGACATCATCCAAGATACCAAGAGAAAATGAAAATGACTCTATCATACCTTCTTAAATAAAAGTCTACAAAGCAAAGGAGAAAGTGGATGAACAACCTTCCATGGTTCCTTCTGTTCCTCCCCTTAGGGAAGAAAAGAAACCTATGGTTGATCAACCGGCTCCTTCACAAACACAACTAGATAATAAAACCAAAAGAAATAAAAGAGCTAGGGAGCGTAGGTCTAGACTTTGTGCACTTGCTCACAAGTTACATGAAGAATCAAACAAGGAAAATAAAAATCCACACTTGACAAAAGAAATGCATTATGACCCTCCTCCCCAACCACAACAAAACGATCCCATATAACAATCAAAACAAGAGGTACACTCTTCTATGGACATTTTCATTCATCCTCTTGTTGTGATTAATTTGGATGACGATGACGAGATCACTAAAATTGATGAAGAGGTGCATAATGATTTGAACACATTGTTTTCCTCTTCCATAAGCTTAAATGACAAATCTCCTATAAAGAGTGTTGAGCCCAATGCTTCCCCTAGTTTGACACTTACTCTTGTCCCTTTGGATAGTTTCCCGCCTTTGGCATATCATGAACATGACTGAGAGGTAGATGACTTGGTTGACGGTTGACTCGCATTTTTCTTACTTGTCTTTTTCATTTTCCTTAAATTCTTTTGTGTGTTTGCACATGCATAATGTGCTCCCCCATGATATTTTGTTTCATGTTCTCTCTCTTTGTGATATTCCTCTATTTGTACCTTCATTCCTCTCTATGTCATACACCACTTTCTCCTTTTCTTTTGTCTTTTCTTGTGTTTTCCTTTTGGGGATGATGCAAGGCATTGAGACATTTATGTCACTTTCATGTTGACCCAGAAGGCCTTTTTCTTTGCCTTTTCCTTTTCTTTTATTTTTTCTTGTGTTTTCTTTTTGGGGATGATGCAAGGCGTTGAGACATTAAATAAATGTCTCTTTCATGTTAACCCAAAAGGATTTTTTCTTTGTCTTTGCCTTTTCTTTGTCTTTTCTTATGTTTTCCTTTTGGGGATGACACAAGGTATTGAGAAATTCATGTCTCTTTCATGTTGGCCCAAAATATTTTCCTTTTTTCTTTCCCTTTTTCATTTTCATTTGGCTTATAATTTCCTTTCGAGGATGATGCAAAGCATTGAGACACCCTATATCTCTTCCATGTTGACCCAAAAATGTTCTTTATTTTTCTTTCTTTTTTCACTCTCTTTGTGTCATTCTTCCAATTCTATGTATTTAGGGGATGATGATAGTTTTGAGCTCCTTACAAAATATTACAACAAAGAACATACTGACCTGAAATCCATAGATCCCTTGTGTTTGGTGTTTTCATTTTGGGGGAAACCCCTTCCTTTCCTATTTCTTTTTCCTTTCCTTCACACGACGCAACCTTACTAAGAAATATATGACTTGGCATAGGGCTTTCCAAGTTGGCTCTCATGTATTCTTCCTTGTTTTCATTGTTCATTTTCTACTTTAAAGTAGGGTATGTGTAGGATAATGATGGGCCAAAAAGTGGCGATATGATGGGTATTTGTAGGGTATGTAGCTGACGAAATTTTTTTTACCCAAAATTGATGAAATGAAAAGGGCTTTTAAAGGATATTTTCAGCTTTCCACCAATATAAATTATTCTTTACTTTGAATTTAATAAATAATTATTATTCATTTTCTATTTGAATTACGACTAAAGTCCTAATTGATAGGCTGATTGAAAAACATCTATAGCTTTCAAATGGTATCACATTTTTGGAATCCAAAACATGCATCACATTCTATGCTTCAGATACTATAGGATTAAAAAAAAAAATTGAATTTCATGAAGTTTTGACCAAGTTAAGGTGGTCAGACATACAAGTTTTAATATTTTTTAAAAGTTGTAATAAAAAGAATTATAATTAATTATTTACTTGGAAAAAATTACAAAAAAATATGCATCACATCAGACATGAGTCCTCTACTTATGTCTAAAATATTATAAAAAAATATTATCATTTTATTGTGGTTAGGGTGGTCAAACAAACACCTACTTCTTATTTTCCCCTAATATTTAAGTACTACTACATTGAAATTTCAAATTTTCACCAAATAGATTTATTTTTTAAAAATAAACCTAGTAGTTTAGAAATTAAATTCAATTTTCTACAAATTCTATTCTTACATATTTTTGAAATAATATATAACTTATTCAAATTTTTATGTCAAGTTTCATAACTCTGATTTTTCTGAGTTTTTTGCCACTTAAGGGCCTATTTTTCCAAGATGATCCTACACATACCCAGTAATTACTCATAGTACGGTGTGTAGCAATTCCTTTAAAGTGGGGGCATACATTGACATTATTCTTTTGCATTTTTCCTTTTCTTGGTTCTTAGTGCAACCTTCTTACTTCATACAATGTGTTTGTCACTTTGTGGATGACATTGGGTGTGATGTCCTTCATGAGTGTGATTTATCTTAGCATATTGCATTCCTCTTAGTGGCTTGATGCGACACATTGTATCCCCTAAGTTGTAAATTTTCTATTCTTTGATTGGTCCTCTCTTGGAGATATTAGACACAATGTTGCCTAAGTTAAAGACCTCACATGAACTAAGAAAGACTCCTTTGAACATTCTTTACATGTTGCATTTTGCATTTATTATATGGCCACCTTGCATAACATAGCTTGAATTCCTATGGTGCCATCACATTTGTTCATGAGCTCTAAGCATATGAAGTTTTGCTTGTCTCGTGAAGAGCTCAAAAAGTCATTTTCTTTTGTGGTGCCTTATTAAAGTTATCAAGAGGTATAAATTTTGTATGGTTGAGTAGGAATCCCATTTTGAGGCATGACTTTCCCCATAGCCACCTGCATGTGTGTGAGTGCATACCAACCATGAGTGTATGTTTCTCACCTTTTTAGGCCTTGTCACCCGACAAACAAACATGAGTTTCATTGCCTCAGAGTGAGTATGGATTTTTTAGACAAACAACCTAGATCTGATCCACAACGGGATGGGAAAACAATCGAAGCTTGATTTGATTCCCTCTTTCCTTTTCTCCCTTTCATTCTCTACATCATTCTCTTGTGTTTTCCTTTGTGTTGATGTTTGGTTTTCCATGGGATCTTGATCCTAGGAGTGTGATCACCCCTCTTGATTGTTTTTGTCTCATCTTGTTAGGATGGGTGCATTTGGATACCTCTTGATGTGCATGTTTGGCTACTTTAGTGTGCTTTTAAATCAAGTTCATCCTCTCACTAAAGTTGGGCTAAATGTAGCATAGAAAAATGTATCTTTTGGACATTTTCATGCTCATTTGGGTCCTCTTATGGATGTTGGCCTATTTTTTCCTATATTTAATGTTGTAATATGGTTAACACATTCACATTAGGTCTTGGACCCTTTTGAATCAATAAGAACTTTATGATGCCTTGTAAAAGTGTTATGAAGTGTTGTAACTCACTTTCACACTTTTCTAGGACCTTATTAATATAATTCACTTAAATAACCTCTTTTTATCACTTACCAAGTCTTATTTCAAAGTGTTGTAAAGTGTTGTAACAAACATTCACACTTTTCTAGGCTTGTCATCAATAATTTAACCCTTTTTTATGTTTAAATGGCCTCTGTATACACTTGTAGGCCCTACTTAAGTGTATTTTTTAAAATAATCCCATTAAACATCATTTAATACACTTTAATTCCTGACACCCACTTAAATTTCCCTAGTAGGACCAAGTCACCACTAGGGTCAATGTAGTCCCACTTGGCTCAAAAATCAAAATTACTTCAAAATTCTGGTGGGATATTATTTTCTAAACCTTAAGGTTGGCCTGTGATATGGAATTTTTGGGAAATTTTGTATAATCATGTATAAATATAGGGTTTTTCCTCTCATTTCACCCCCCATTCATTCACTTAATCATTCAAGCAATTATCAATCATTCACTCTTACATTCTAGGAATTCTTAAGCATACATCCATTGGAGCTTCTACTTGCATATCTTCAGATTTCTACTTCAAGGGTTTAGTGAGTTGTAGCATTACATGTTGTTCATTCATCAATCTATTTTTATTTCATTTAATTTTCAAGGGTTTAATTACCAAATCAGGGTTTGACCAAGGAAAACCCCTATTCACTAACCCTTAACACTTTTTCCCCTCTTTGCATGTGTTTTACAGGTCTTGTGTGCAAATTTTTCAAAGAGAATGGTGTCAAAAGTTTTCATCAGTTCATAAAAGTCATTCAAAGTCAAAAAAACCTAAAAGATGCTTGGAGGACACCTACATGTCAGATTCTGTAGATTTGGATCTAGAAACTTGTCAGGAACTGTAGTGTAGACCGATAACTACATATCACATATTTGAATTTCCCAAAATTTGAAGGTGGACTAAGTCACCATCAATGGTTAATTAGTCCTAATACTAGGCCTGGAAGGTGTTTCCTACAATTCTAGATACCCTTTTGGTTGAAACTTGTTCTAGAAAAATTTCCCAAAAATAGGACTAAGTCAACCAACTTGGCCTAAGTGTCCCAATTGGCTTGAACAATGATTTCTGTAGGAATCCAAAGCTCCTCTACATCACTTTCCAATTTCTAGGTGTACCTCTCCAATCTCATTAATTTATGTTATAGTTTGTTTGCATTTTTTAGTTCATTTTCAATATCACAATGTGTTTTCAAACAAAGTGCATTTTCTTAGTTTTTCATTAATAATCCATCTCTTTTATTAGTTATTTGGATCTAGGACATTCTATTAAGACATATTTCAATCATATTTTCATTATTCTTGAGTGATCCATCAAGGTTTTTAGGATACTTCTCTCCTTTTAGGTGTAAAACCCTAAAAGTGTAAGAGAGTCCCTTATCCCAAAAAATCTTTTTTTAAGGAACACTATGCCTAATGTTTCCAAGAGAGGACAAGTCAAAGAAATATCATGCTCTTGGATGAAATTAGGCCCAATGACACCACCAATAAAAGGACACATTACAAGAAGAAATAAAATCACATAAGGAACATGGGAACAAATGCAAATGAAATCATGCCAAAATCATGCCAATGTATGCCCCCATTTTAAAGGAATTGCTAACACCTTGCTGTGAGCAATTACTTTAAAGTAGCCAAAAAAGAAAAATAAAAAGATGGTTTCCCCCAAAATGCATAACTCAATACGTCACATGCAAGCCAACTTAAGGCATGTCATCCACATCCCAAGCTTGCTATTTACATATAAAAAAAAGTCAATCAACTAGATGAAAGTGGCAACAAGTGACATACGAGGACAAGGATTCCTAACCCCTTACTCCCACTTAGTGTTGGATAACGATGAGCCAAGATGATTGATGAGAAACATGCTAGAGTGAAAATCAATATCAATAAGAGGAATTAGGTGCCCCCCACATAAGGAAGAACACCAAAATCCTTAAGATGTTGAATATTTATACTCAAATCCTTACATTCATTAGTTGAATGACCATGAATTCTATGATATGCACAAATGAAGTCTTGTAATAGAATCTCTTTTGTGTTTTTGGAGGGAGAGAGATCAAATGATCTTGGAGGAGTCTTGTAAAGATACTCTCTTGATCAATAGAAGATGTTTCTTTATTTTGTGACAAAGATATCTCTTGCTTAGTACAAGATGCCATACTTATACATGACTCTTTAGATTGAGAGATTTTGTTCTCTCCTTTACTAGAGGGTGTAAAATATAAAAAATTTGAATCATTAACATTTTGCGTGATGAAATTTACATTAAGTGAGGATTTATTTGTTTATTTTATTGCTTGCAAAGGATAACCGTCAAGACAACTATTGTCTATCAGTTCATCATACACCACTATTAAAGTCGGGTTAGAAGGATTTTTTATGATAGTGTTGATATTAAGTGAAGGCTTGTTTGTGTCTTTTGAGGGACAATAACCAAGACCACTATTCTTTTCTTGCATGTGTGGCTCTATAGGGAAATAGATACCTTGTTCTCTAGCACCACATCCCTTTCCACTATATCCAAGTTGTTTCATAAGCTCCTAACTTTTTTCGTAAAAAAATTTCATTTCTTTAGGATTTGGTGGTTGTTGATAGTCAGTTTCTTCGAAGTTTTTTGTGTAATTTGTTGTATTTTGTTTTGAAGTGGTTGAGGTGGATTTTTGTTAAGGGTCTTCTAAATTTTGAGTTGACAATACTGCTTCTTCTTTTTCCTTGTCTAAATATTTTCTTATGATCTTGTATTATCCCATGAATGTATGTTTGAAATCAAAGGAACTCCAATCATCTTCTAATAGCTTTGTGACTTCTTCAATGTGTTTTCTTTTTCTTTTTGTTGCATGGGTTCAACTTGTGCAGTTGGTGTTGATTTTTTCAAGGTTTTTTCTTTGTTTATCTCAATCTGTAAGACACTATAAGGCTCATTATCAATGTCCAATGTGTACAGTTTGTAATTATTGACATAATTCATTTTACGATGAAGGGTAGAAGGCACCACATGCATCTCATGAATCCATGACCTTCCCAAAAGGAGATTATATGAAATATTGTGAGGCATAACATGAATAGGGGTTTGTAAGGTAGCCTTTCCAACTATAATAGGTAAAGTGATCACTCTAAGTGATTTATTTCCCACATTATCAAATCCCTTAATAGACAAAGAGTTAGGTTGAATTTTTGATTTATCAACACCAAGTTTATACAAAAGGCTTGCACTATAGACATTTAAGGCTGAGCCATTGTCAATAAGGGTTCACTTTATCCCTTTGGTATTGTATTGAGTTATGATCATGAAAGAATCACATTGTTTTTGCACTTCCAAAGCAAGGAGCTCACTAAATGGTGGAAAACAATGTCAACATTTATTCCTTGAATCATGGATGCTATGTCATTTGGTTGTGTATTACAATGGATATGAATTTGTTGTAAGGAACTTTGAATCATGTTATGATAGTGGGGGGAGGCTTGGATAATGTCCCATAAAGATATCTTAGCAAGAGTATTCTTAAGTTGTTCAACAAGATCATACTCCTTTCCATTTTGTGAAGGAAAATGAGGGGGACCTGGAAAGATAGCATTAGGCATTGGGAGGGATGTTGAAGGTGTTTTTTTGTTGTAGATTGTTCCTAGTGTTATATGTATGAGAAACAATATTGTAACTCATTTGTTGTGAAACATTGTATTTAGGTGGTTCAAGGATAAGGATAGGTTTGTTTTGAACTTGTGGTTTGTGAGAGGGTAGATAAATGATAAGTTTAGGTTCGGGAGAGTACTCCAAGGGATATCTAATGTGTATAACCTCAATAGAATTATCAATATTTTCGTGTTCTATTAGTGAAGAGGAGTCTAAGGTTAGTTCATCATCTTCATCTAAGGAATTACTATTGTCAATTTGCTCACTTTCTTGCACAGTGATATCTTCCCTAGTAGGAGATATTTTAGAACTACAAACCAAATGTTCTTGATATTCAAGGGTTGGTTCTTCTAAAATAAATTCATCGCATGTAAGGGAGTTATCAATGGTTGAATTGTCTTGTTCATGTTGGGTTCACCAAAATGATGAGAAGAAAAATGGATACCTAAAGATATCACACTTTTTCCACTAATCATTCACTAGTGTCCTAGGAGTCCCAATTGGATTGACTAACAACCTCACAAGGTGAGTCAATTCACAATTACGAAGGACCTAGGAGGGAATTATTTTAGCCTTAAAGGGGTTCACCACCAAACAAAAGCTTGGAAAAGACACTTTAACTTTTAACTCACAAAATCAAGAAATGCAAGCAAAATAATGAGTGCAAATGATGAAATTAAGGTAAATCAAGTTAGAGTATGTGTACCTGGGAAGCTTAGAGATATTATGACGATTTTGGAAATGCATAGAAGCTATCAAATATGCTTGGGAGGACTAAGATGACAAAAATGGTGTATTAGTCCCACTACTATTTTTTGAGGCAGATGTAGAGTCTTTGAATGTCAGAACAAAACCCTAAAGAATGTCTAAAAAATACCCTATGCAGGACTAAGACACCCAAGGTGGTGTATTAGTCCCATTCTGAATTTTTGAAGACTCTAAATGTGGTCTTGAGGGATGATGTTTTCACATGCTTCTCTCTAGATCCGAGTTCCTAAAACTTCCAGTTCTAACCTATAGGTGAGTTTCTGTGAAGATGACAACTTTGCAACTTTGACAACTTTTCACTCTAATGGATCTTCAAGTCTTCAACCTATATCTACAAATACAAACACACAAGGGAGGATAAACTATTTGATTATTACTGAATGGGGGTTTTCCTTGGTCAAACCCCTTGTAGGTAATTAAACCAAATGATGAAATGAATGAAAGGAAGCATGAAACATGAAGCATGTAAATGATATCACCTTGTATGATGTCTTGTGAATCAAATTTTCAAGCTATCATGTAGTGGACATGAAAAATTTAGATCTTGGATCCTTGGATATGATGTGAACAATGGTTGCAAATAGATCTTTAATGCTACATCCACAATCTTGAATCAACAACATGAATGGATGCACTAAACCCTTGACATGATGCTTGAATCTTGATGATGACTCCAAATGCTCAATGAATGCTCTTGAATGCTATTGTGAACTTAATTTTATATGATGAATGCTCTCACAAAATACTTGATTGTAAAAGAGTGAAGGAACCTTGTGTTTGTTTGGAAAATATTGATCATCTTAGAAACATCCAAGATCACTAGTGCCTTTGAACGGTAACTTTATTTCATCAAATTGCCTGAAAGACACAAACCTTTATGCCAAAAAGTGGAAGTAGACATAGTTTATTTCCCACATTGACCCTTAGAGAAAAATTAATATTAATTAAACTAGTTCCAAACAACACCATTAAAAAAATTCAATGAAGTAGAACCATTGAACATGAAAGATGGAACAAAAGACATGAACACATAGATATACGTGGGGAAAACCCTTTCGAGTAAAAATCCCCACACTCCAAAAGCCAAGATCACCATTGTATTATTCAACATCAAAAAATAGTTACAATACAATATCATCCTTAGAGCCTTTACAAGAGATTTATATCTTGTTCCATTCTAGAGAGAATCTAGTAGCATAACCCCATTCTATTTTTCTTCTCTCTCTCTCTTCAACAAAAAATGCGCTATGGTTTAATAACATTCATTTTTAACCCTAACCCTAGTTACAACATTCCAACAAGAAACAGTTCAGTTCAACTTCCAACAAGCAACTACAGTAAATAGTCAAGAGCATTCCATATAGATAACAAAATATCGAAGAGTCAATTGCTCCAACCACTTCACAACAACCATGTGAAGCAAGCAATATATCACCATATCGATGGGACATATGATCACCTCCTAATGATACAAGATAGTCACTCTGTTGTTCACTGTATGGATCCACATGCTCCCCACTTCAACATTATTACCAAGTCAACCTCATCACCATATCTGTGAGACAACATACCATCTCCCACTGATATAATGAAGTCACATCGATGTAGTCTATATCACTCCATGTGGTCCCTACTATAGATTCAACATGGCTTGTGCTAATTATCACTTCCACCTTGATAGCTCAGGTCCCACCATAATCATCAATCCATTGAGGAGACCTCACTCTGAGTCCCATTGATTGCTGCAAGTCTTGTTGATAATAGTTATCATCGGTCCATTAGGGAGACACAAGGAAAAGTCCAACCAATGAGGCCAAATCACACTGACAAGAGTCACCAACATGCTCACCATAGCCCATTGGTCCATTGGGGAGACAAACTTTAAAGTCCCACCGAAGTAGCCACGTTCCACTGATGAAGCACCAATCGCTAATTCACTCAAAACATAAACTTTAGAATCTCATTTTGGAGGTTGCAAAGTTCTTGACTGCCATAGAATTCTGACAAAAAATACATCTCTTTGTCGCTTGAAAATTGAACTTTAGAACCTCATGTCAAAGGTTGTGAAGTTCTCAAAAGCCATGACATGCCAACAACGAAGAGAACCACAAATTTTCTAAGTTGGGAGGTTATGAAATTTCAGAACCCTGTGACTTAAGTTAGGAAAACTTAGAAACTTGTGACTTAAGTAAGAAACCATTTCCTGCCAAAAGAGATTTTGATCAAACTAGTGACTTTATCCTGGTGATGTTCAACTATTTTTTTGACAATGTAGACGCCCGAACACCAATAAATTTCAGGCACCATTTCTCAACAATATTTATACTTATTCATGCTTAATAAACTAAAATTACACCAAAACAAGATGACATATGAACTCATTAAATAGAGGAGGCTAAATCCTACAAGAATTTGAAATTAAGTCCCAAAAATAATTCAAGGAGGACAAAAACTCCCTAGGTGGTGTCTTAGTCCAAAGGCTCAAATTTCAGGGAACAAACTCCAAAAAGGGACATTTTCAGGTGTATTCAAAATCAAGGTCCCTGGACTCATGGAGGAAAAAGATACCCTTGGTTGCATATTATTCCTTGTCCACAAATTAGGGACATGTAGACAAAAACATTAAATGATCATTTATCTTTTGATGTTTGTAGGGATTTTCCATAAAAAGATATAGTTTATTAGGCTCTTCGATGTAAAATAGGACCAATTAAGCCATAAAGAAGCATAAATAAAGCAATGCAGGCCCAAACAAGTGTGAAAATGCAAGGGTGTGCATTTTACTACACTACATTACCTAAAAGGGTTTTGAGCAAGGAAAACCCCTATTCACTAACAATCAACAAGTTTTTCTCCTCTTTACATGTGTGATTGTAGATCTAGGTGGATTGCAGCATGGAGGATCTTTGAAGATTAGGTTACAAGATTGAAGGAAGTTGTTGGAGTTTTCTCCTCACTTGTAAGGTCATGGAAAGTCTTTTATAGGTCTAAAATTAGGGTTTTAGATCTAGAAACAAAGTGTGGCCTAGAAAGAGAAGAGATTAGAGAGCAGAATCAGATCTTAATCATCTAGAAAAGAACACAGGGATTGATACACCAACTTGGGTGTATGAGTCTCAGTACAACCAATTTTCAAGGTTTCAAGAGATTCAAAATAAGCACTATCAGATTCCAATTTTGGTGCAAAAAACCTAGAATGTGACTAAATCACCCAGACTGGTATATGAGTCCCACTCAACATTAGAATCAACATTTCTAGTCCTTATTCAAGCCTTTATAGGTTTCCAGGTACACACTCCCAATTTTATAGTATTCTATTTTGATTTATATGCATTTTTAGGTCATTCATTCAAGTTTCATTAATCACTAGGTTTAAGCATTAGATCTTGCATCTCATTAGTCTTTCCAATCCCTAGCTTAGTGGTGAACCCCTATTTAGTTTCTACTCAGATCCTAGGGTAACCCTATTACAAGATATCTTTCTCCTTTACATACTTTAGATTGAGATCTCTAGGGATTTCCTTGAATGTAGAGTATAGAAGATTATTGTTCTATGTCCTAAAACCTAGGAACGACAATTTTCTATCTTACATTTTGGTGAACCTGCATTTAAAACATCATAATTCTGATTTGGAGTGCATTACCATCCTATATCTTGCTTGCATTAACATTTCATTAACTATGAAAGTGCATATAGGTTGGATTTTTGCATCTTACATCATTCAAAATATTCTAAAATATGTATTTTCATTTAGTCTACAAATCATCCAAACTAGAAATCATAAAAGCCACTTAAAAATTTCTAGAAATTGTGCAAAAAAAACCCTCACTGGGACTCATACACCCCTCTGGGCGATTTAGTCCCAGTGCAGATCTAAATCTACATTTTGCAACATTTAAAACCTTGTTTCTACACTTTTATTTACTTTCCTTAATTATTTTTTTCAGTTGGCTGAATTTATGTTACATGCATTTCGCTAGATCTAGCTTAAATTGGTGCATTTCATGCATTGCTTAAATCCAAATTTGTATTATAAAATTTCATTGCCAAATTGTTGCATAGTGTAATCAGTAAATTATATTTGTTTAAAATCTGAAAATTGCATATACACATTTCATTCTAGGTCTTTACATTGCATTTTAAGTCTCTTTCCATTTTAATTTTGCATAGAATACATTTCACAAATTTTATTATCTGTCTTTTCCAAGTTCACAAAGAAAACATTGGTCAATATGCATGATAGTCATTCATTCAATACATTTCCTAGTTATGAGAATCTCTTAGTGCAAGAAAGTGAAAATGCTGACACTTACCTTAAATATATACCCCCTCCTATCTCTCCTATTTATGGGAATGATATGATAGAAGAATCTGAAAGCATAGATAATCATGATAATCATAATTTCTTTTCTCTTGATACCTCTCCTGCTAGTGACAAAGGTATCTTGGATGAAATCGTTGAGAATCATGAAGGTCTTGTTTTCCCTTCTCCCCATTCCCCTTGGGAAGATAGTAGAACAACAAAAGATGAAATCATTTCCACCACTTCGGTTAGTTTACATTCCTCTTCCAACACTTCCCCTACTTGTGAGAATGCTACAATTGTGAACGACCATGAAAATTACATGTTGGTGTTAAGAGATCTAATGATTGAGAGCTTTGACAATCCTACCTCTCCCACTTGGGAAGACATTATAGAACCTAGGGATGTAATTGTAGATAACCATGATGATCACATTGGTTCTTCTCCTAATACTCTTCCTATTAATGAAGAAGATAGTTTAGTGTTAGAAGATACACTTGAACATCATGAAAATCTCATTTCTCCCTTTCCTAATGCTTCTACCATTTGGAGAAATCTATTTGAGTGAAAAGACCCAATCATTGGAAAGCATGATTCTCCTTCTCTCGATGTCAAGCCCTAATTTGTGATGAAGCTACTTTACAAAATCTTACCATGGAATGTGATGAACATCTTATTTGTTACTCCTCTAAAAGCTCTCCTACTAGGGTAGATATTAGGGCACAAGAGAATGAGACCTTAGAAAATGAGAATGAAATCATGGAAAATCATGATAATCATAGTTATCCTTCTCCTTATATCTCTCCTATTCATGAAGAAGATATTTTAGTGTTAGAAGATCAAATCAATGAGAGTGGCCTGAATCCTATTTGCCTCTTTCCCCCTAGGGAAGGCATTATTCAAAAAGAGAATGCCATCATTGATAAACAAGAAAATAAAACCATTGATAAATCCCTTACTTGTGATGAAGTCATTTTAGAAGAACCAACCTTTGAGTTTCATGAACATCTAGCTTGTAGTTCTCCTAAAAACTCTCCTCCTAGGGAGGATATCATGGTGCAAAAAAGGATAACATTGACAATAGTGATATCGTTTCCTTAGATGAAGATGATGAAGTAATATTAGAATCTCCTTCACTAAGGGATGTTAATATTATTCAACCTCAACTCATCCTTTACCCACCTTCACACAAACCTCTAACTCAAAATAAACCTAAAATTTTCCTTTATCCACCTAAGAATAATGTTTCACAACAATTGAGTTATAATACCATTTCTCATACATATAACACTAGAAAACATCCACAACTAGGGCAAACACCTTCAACATCCCTCCCATTTCCTAATCGTAGCCTACATAACCCCATCTTTTTGGGTCCTCCTCGTGAAAAGGAGTATGATCTTGTAAAAATACTAAAGAATACTCCTACTAAGATATCATTATGGGACCTTATTCAAGCATCCCCTATTATCACAACATGATTCAAAGTGATTTACAACAAGTTCATATCCCTTCTAATGTGCAACTAAATGACATAGCAGCCATGATTCAAGGAATAAATTATGACATTATTTTCCACCAAAGTGACCTCCCTCTTTTGGAAGTGCAAAAACAAAATGATGCTTTCATGATAATAGCTATACATAATCGACCGGGGATAAAAATAAGCCTCATTGACAATGGCTCCACCCTTAATGTGTGTAGAGTATCTCTTTTTGATAAGCTTGGTGTGGAAATATAAAAAATTCAACCTGCCTCTTTATCTATCAAAGGATTTGACAATGTAGGAAAATAACTACTCGGTGTGATCACTTTGCCTATTACAGCAAGAAAGGACACATTAGAAACACTGATCCATTTTATGCCTCACGATCTTTCATATAATCTTCTTTTAGGAAGTCCATGGATTCATGTAATGAATGGGATTCCTTCTATTCTCCATCATAGAATGAAGTATGTATATAATAACAAAGTGTTCACACTCGAAACCACCCCTAAACCAAATAGTTTTTTGAACATTGAGAAAGGTAAGGAAAATACTTTGAAAACATTGACACCAACTACACAAGTAGAACACATACAACCAAAAGACAAAGAAAGACACATTAAGGAAGTCACAAAGATATTAGAAGATGATTGGGGTTCCTTAGATTTCAAACCAACATTCTTGGGAGAATACAAGATCATAAGCAAAGACTCTAAAAAGGGAAAAGAAAAAGTAGTAATTTCAACAAAAAATTCAAAAGACCCTTCCAGATCATCCACCTTAACCACTTTAGAAAGTGAAACAAATTACACAACAAAATTTGATGAACTTGACTATGAACAACCATCGAATCCAAAAGAAATTAAAAAGCTTTATGGAAAAGGGTGTGAACTTATGAAGAAACTTGGATATAGTGGGAAAGGATGTGGTGCTAGAGAAAAAGGTATCTATAATGCTATAGAGCCTCACACACAAGAAAAGACTAATGGGCTTGGTTATTTTCCCTTGAAAGAAATAAACAAGCCTTCACTTAATATCAACACTATTACAAAGTGTAACACCAAGAAAGTGCACAAGAATAGATTAGAGCAAACATGCAATACACATCTGAATGCAAATCTAATGCTAAGAAACAAAGAACAAAGAAAGTCAAAAACGTAAATAAAACTTGAACAATCTCACCAAATTCATACGTATTTCCATGATTCATCTCGATTGCCCTTCTCCATTTTGCTGTTGTAGTATAATTGCCCTCAGATTTCTCGTAAGTTCGTGCAAGTATAGCCTATGATAGTGATTTAGCAATACATCGAAGTTTCAAGATAAGTGCTCCAAAAAGTCATAATATTTTGAGAGAGATATATGATTTCGAGAGAGATATATGATTTTGAGAGAGATTGGAATGAAGAATGACAAATCAATTTATAGAAAATTGATTATTCAAACGACAAGCCAAGATCGAAAGATCAATGAATGGTTGAGGTCGACTGATTAGTCATGCATTTTCATAACAGTTAGTAATGACATGAGTGATATAAATTAGAAATAAAATTAAAGATTAAATAAATGATTTAATCTTCCACTTTGGTATTCGAAAACAAAAGAATTATCTTTGCATGACAAAGATGAAGATTGATTAAAGCAACTGTTGTTCGAATGCACACACAAGGTTTAATTAATTAAATAGGAATATTTAATTAATCCACATGTACATGCAAATGAATTAGAACTTGATGATTGAATGATTTGACGAAGAGATTACTCGAGAACGCCATTCAAACATTAAATCAAGAGTTAACTAAGCGATTTGTATAGATCTTTGAGTTGAGTAAAAGTGAATACTTAGATAACTCACACAATTATCTAAATATAGAGGAACACGTTAAAATATAATTCATGAATTAAATAATTCATTTAATTCAAGATTTGATATTTGAAGAATAATTAAATAAATAAGATTTATTTAATTAAGTGATGAAGGGATTTAAATGAATAATTAAATAAATAAAGAATTTATTTAATTATAGTTGAAGTAAGATAAAGAGTCAATTAAATAAAAATTTATTTAATTTAACAAGAAGGATAAGTTTAATTAGTAACATAATTAAATAAAAATTATTTATTTAATTAATCAAATAGAATAAAGAAAAGTGTGAATTAATTAAATAATTAAGATTATTTAATTAATAGAAGAATTAACAAAAGATGAATTAATTAAATAACTAAAACTATTTAATCAATAGAAGAATTAATGTTAAGATGAATTAATTAAATAATTAAGATTATTTAATCAATAGAAGAATACAAATTATGAAGAATATTGAAGTCGCAAGTTTAAACCCAATTTTAGTGTCTACATTTGCCCCTCTTTGATACAATGTCATTTTGTGTTGTGTCAAAGAAAATTGATAAAAATATGCCCCAATCATGCCCCAGTGTAAAACAGGTGAAGGTATACCCCCTCAGGAGGACATGCGGGTTCAAAGAACATCAGTGTGCTCTCGAAATTGATGAGAGAACTAGAAGATGAAAGAAAAAAAAAAAAGATAGAGGAAAATAGATAAGGGTGGTGAAGATGTAGAAAAGAAGAAATGTTAGTGCGAAAAGAAAGATGAATAATAAAAGACATGGATGTTAGTATTAGCAATCTTCGATGTTTCATCATATCACAAAAGGCATTGCACTTTATCATCATTGGGCGGGACTAATACAAATGGAGAAAAACACCATGATATGACATAGATCAAGGTGTGCAAGTTCATCCACTTGCTAACAACAAACAGTCGCAGACAAGGATTGTCGTTAACTCATACTAAGGGCACAAGTTGCCCCAGTCTTTTTGTCAAGACAAACCATAGACAAAAAACAAAATAAAAGATAGGTCATGAGATGTCATCGCTCCTCTAAATCCTTCATGGGACATCCTTGAGGAAACTAGTAACATGACTCAATAAATCAAAGTTAAAAGACAATTGACATACCAGGGCATTACTAGGGCATATTCTTATTGATTTTCTTTGACACAATGCCAAAATGACATTGTATCAAAGAGAGGCAAATGTAGACACCAAAATTTGGTTTAAGTCTGCAACTTCCATATTCTTCATAATTCGTATTCTTCATGGTCATGATTAAATAATGTCAATTATTTAATTATTCTCTATAGTCTTCAATTCTTCTATTGATTAAATAATTTTAATTATTTAATTAATTTATTTTTTGTTAATTCTTCTATTAATTAAATAATCTTAATTATTTAATTAATTCACACTTTTCTTTATTCTATCTGATTAATCAAATAAACGCTTTTTATTTAATTATGTTACTAATTAACTTATCCTTCTTGTCAAATTAAATAAATTCTTATTTAATTTACTCTTTATCATATTTCAACTATAATTAAATAAATTCTTTATTTATTTAATTATTCATTTAAATCCCTTCATCACTTAATTAAATAAATCGTATTTATTTAATTATTCTTCAAATATCAAATCCTGAATTAAATGAATTATTTAATTCATTAATTCTATTTTAGTGCATTCCTCTATATTTAGATAATTGTGTGAGTTATCTAAGTATTCACTTTGACTCGACTCGACATCTATTTCAAATCGCTCAGTTAACTCTTGCTTTAATGTCTGAGTGGCGTTCTCGAGTAATCAGTTTCATTAGATCTATCGACTATGCAGATTGGATTTCTAATCTTGTTCCAGTCACTAAACCAACTGGGGGCATTCGCATCTGTACAGATTTTAGAGATATCAATGAAGCTTGTCCTAAGGATGAATTCCCTTTGCCTAACATAGACATGATAGTTGACATGACAACAGGATATGAGATGTTGTCCCTTATGGATTGATTTCAAGATATAACCAGATTAGAATTGCAACTGAAGACAAACCTAAGATGGCTTTCACTTGTCCTTGGGGAATGTATTGTTGGAATGTTACACCCTTCAGACTCAAGAATGCTGGAGCAACCTATCAACTTGTCATGACTACTATCTTTCATGATCTAGTACACACTCTTATGGAGGATTATGTCGATGACCTTATTGTAAAATCCAAGACAAGGGAAGAACATTTATAGCTTTTAGACAAGATATTTCAAAGGCTGGAGAAGTATAAAGTTAGACTCAATCTAAAGAAATGTGTGTTTGCAGTCAAGTCAGGAAAGCTATTAGGTTATATCATTTCTAGATGAGGTATTGAAGTGGATCCGGCTAAGGTAAAAGCAATCATGGACATGCCTCCACCCACTAATCTTAGTCAACTAAGGACATTATAGGGAAGGCTGCAATCTATCAAAAGATTTATATTGTAGTTAGTAGATATGACACATCCTTTTCAACATCTACTTAAGAAAGGAGTACCCTTTGCATGGACAGCTAGGTGTGGAGAGACTTTTCAACTGATTTAAGAATATTTACTCACACCACCTATCTTAATGCCACCTGTTGAAGGAAGACCATTGATTCTTTATATTACGACAACCCATTCATCACTCAGAGCATTGCTTGCATAGAATGATGATGAAGGTCATGAAAGGGAAATCTATTATATCAGTCAGACTTTGGTAGGTTATGATCTCAACTATAGTACCATCGAACGTGCCTGTCTTGCAGTAGTATTTGCTACTCAAAAATTGAGGCACTATATGCTAAACCATCAACCAATGCTAATTGCTAAAATAGACCCTCTAAAATATCTTCTCAACAAGGAAGCATTAACAGGGTGACTGGCCAAATGGGTTATGATACTTAGTGAGTATGATATCCAGTATGTAGAAAGAAAAGCTATTAAAGGACAGGTCATTGCTGATCAGTTAGCTGACGCACCCATATAGGCAGATCACCCATTAGTTGTAGACTTTCCTGATGAGTTCATATTCACAATTGACACAAACATAACATGGAAACTATACTTTGATGGATCACATACAAATCATGGTTTAGGGGCTGGGATATTGTTTATCACACCATAGGGTGATTCCATCCCTAAGTCATTCAGGATTGCATTTCCATGCACTAACAACATGGCAGAATATGAAGCTCTAGTGACAGGGTTACGTATGGCAGTCAAGTGGAAAATTAAGGTTTTACAGGTATATGGGGATTCTCAACTAGTAATCAGACAGGTAAATGATGATTATGAGACTAAGGATGAGAAGCTTGCTCCATAACAATTTTTGTGATTTTTTGATTTTTTTGTATTTTTGCTAATTAAGACAAAGGCTCGTAGAAGCTATGCATAGAACTTCTTTAGATGCAGACTATTGATTGGTGGGGACAATGGTTCCCCTTCAAGATTAGAGAGTTGGTACGCTCCCGATCCAAAAGCTTATGTAACAACATAAGGTCCTAACCAATTAGGTTCAAACTTTCCTAGTTTGTCTCTTTCTGCTTGATTCTTTGGGTTCTCCATTAAAACTAGGTCACCAATGTCAAAGTTTCTATTCAAGACCTTCCTATTATAGCTACGATGAAGATGATTCTGATATGCTTGGAGATGGTCTAGTGCCTTCTGTCTTTGCTCATCTAAGAATTCTAGCTCATGGAGTCTCAATACTCGATACTCTTCATCATCAATGTGGCCTTTCAGGGATACCCTTAGGGAAGGAATCTTGACCTTAATAGGTAGAATAGCTTCAGAACCAAATACAAGTGAATATGGAGTAGCACCAGTGGGAGTACAGATACTTGTATAATAATCCCATAAGGTAGGGTTAAGTTGTAAATGCCAGTCACAACCAACATCATTAACAGTCTTCTTGAGGATTCTAATGATGGTCTTGTTAGATGCCTCTGCTTGGTCGTTACCTTGTGGGTAGTATGGAGTGGAGAAGTGATGTTGGATATGAAATTCATCACACAGATGGTGGACTTCTTGGTTCTTAAATGGGCATCCATTATTAGTGATTATGGACTGAGGGACACCATATCGACAGATGATATAGTTCAAAATAAATTTAGAAATTTGTGTGCCAATAATGTATGTCATAGGAATGGCTTCAATCCACTTCATAAAATACTCAGTGGTAGTGATAATGAATTTGTGTCCATTAGATGAGGTGGGGTGGATCTTACCTATGAGGTCGAGTCCCCATTGGGAAAAGGGCCATGGTGATGTTATAGGATGAAGCTCCTGTGCGGGGGCATGTATCAAGTCTCCATGAACTTGGCATTGGCGACATTTTGTTACAAATACATATGATTCTTTTTCCACAGTAGGCCAGTAATAACCCAGTCTCATAATATTTTTGGCTAAGGTAGGATCGCTAGAATGGGAACCACATATACCCTCATGCACCCCATGCAAGGTTGCTTGTGCTTCAGTAGAATCAAGACATCTCAGTAGGGTATTATCTAAGGCATGTCTATATAGGGTGTCTCTGATGATGGTGTATTTGGATGGCATGCGGAGGAATGTCCTACATTGGTTATTTGATAGGCCAGTGGGTATGACTTTGGCATGAAGGTAATCATAGATTTCTCTGTACCATGGGGAATCAGGACCAACAATGTTAGACACCATTTTAGAATCTAGGATATCATAGGCTGGAACCAAAAGCTATTCTACCAAGAACTCAAACTTAGGCACATTGTTAGGAATGTCAAGAAGTGATGCAATTGTAGCCATAGCATCTTTTTCCCTATTTAAAACATGAGGGGGCATTCCCTCTTTCCAGTATGGCAATCAAAATCCATTCACTCAGATTCTGAATCAGAATCCCTTTGCCCAGGAAGACAATCAGAATCCCTTTTCCCAAAGTGGTACTCAGAATCCATTTACACAGATCCTAGGTCAACATCAACTTATTCAGATTCCTGACCAGAACACATTTACCAACATTCCAAATCCAAATCCACCTCAGATGCCAACATTCAATAGAAACCCGTCACAAGACTTTGGATTTCAGAACACATACACGGATCCGCATAATCCCCCTAGCACATCTTTGACCCAAGTTGAAGTCTTACAAACACAAATTCATGCATTACAAACACAAATGGATAACATGTCAGTGTCAACTAAGAAATCATTTTGAATAATGGATATATGCCCATTCCCCTTTGATAGATCATTGTGCATGACCCCTTTCCCTCATGGATATGTCATACTGAATCTCCCTAAGTACAATGGCAAACAAAATCCAATAGAACATATAAGGGAATTTTCTACCATATGCATAGATGTCGCTTATGACCCCATGTATCTTATGAGGCTATTTCCAAGAAGTCTTGTAGGAATTGCACTAGAATGGTTTTCGGGTCTAGATTCTGGCATTAGATCTTGGGGTTAACTAGTTGAGAAATTTGTGGAGCAATTCTCCTTCAACATAGACCACGAGATAAATATAACAACCTTGTGTCACACAATGCAAGATGAAGGGGAAACATTCAATGCTTTCTTCTAGAGATGGAGAACCATAGCTAGTAGGTGTCCTGTCGAGATACCCGAAAAACAAAAAGTTGCAATGTTTCAAGAAAACCTTCATGCAAAACTTAGGAGTAACTTAAGGGTACATTATTGTACATCTTTTTCGGAACTAGTGGAAAAAGGGGTTATAATAGAGAAGGATCTCATTGAAAAGGGAGAACTCAAGACATCAACATCTAATAGAAACCCGATCGTACAAAACACCCCCACTGATAGAAACATATTTTGGTCTCGCAACAAAAATGTCACCAATGATTGGGTGGTTGATGCTAAAATGCTACAAGCAGGACCCCTCCTCACATTACAAGGACCTAATACTTTTTCCAACATGCTTAATACTCTCAATCAACTTCCTAACGTGGTCCAAAAGACTCAACACCCACAACAAAGGAGATTTCAAAAATGTGAGTTCACTCCCTTAGGAGAACTCATTGAGTTGGTGTTCAAACAATTGTTACAACATAATCTTATACAGCTGCAGGAACCAAGACAATACGATCCAGGACAATTTAAACCAGCTTGGTGGGATGACAATGCCTTTTGTGATTATCATAGGACTAAGGGACATAACCTACAAAACTATCAACAACTGAAGAATATCATACAGGATCTTGTCGAAAGGAGAATTATTGAAGTTAGTGGACAAAACCAAAAGTCATCAAACACTGATCATCAAGTCTTTTCTGACCCACTACATGACCATGGGAATGGAACTGTCCCTAGTTCGAGTACTAAGACCCATATGTCAGCCAACTATGCGAGTATCAAGCATGATTATAATAGTGGAAAAATCATTCACTACCTTCGCGCTGCAAATGAGAATATCAATACCATTACTATCAATACTAATCTTGAGTGTACGGTCAATACTCGTCGTACTAAGTTCACTATCCAATGCCCTCCATCATAGAAAACACCCCAACCTTCCAAGTTACAATATAACCTTCTTGACCAGTCGGGGAAGACACCAGCCCAAATTTCAATCTTGGAATTGTTGCGTATTTCCCTTGAGCATCGATCTATCCTCGATAAGGCTTTACAGAACACCACGGTCCCTAATGACCTTGATGTCAATTGTTTCTAGGAAATGGTGGGCTACTTGACCAATAATCACCATGCCATGTTTTTTGAACAAGATTGTGCAACTGAAAAGATGAACCACAATGACCCTTTACATCTAGAAGTCCTTGTTGATGACACCAAAGTTAGACGAGTTTTGGTAGATGAAGGAGCAGGGTTAAATCTATGCACTTTAAAACTAATTAAGGCATTGGGTATCTCAGAAGTATGCGTAGACACGACCAAAAGTATTGTCATAAAAGCTTATGATGATGAGGAACGAAAATCAAAGGGGGTGGTAACACTTCCTATCAGAAATGGTCCTATAGTAATGAAGACAAAGTTCCAGGTCTTGGATCTCACCCTTCCTTATAACCTTTTGCTAGGTAGACCATGGATTCATGCCATGAAGGCAGTCCCTTCCACGTATCATCAGTATCTTAAATTTTCTTACAATGGCACATAAATAACTATAGATGGTGATCCTGATCCATTTCAATATTGCACCAATCTAAAAGAGATCCCCCAATGTCAAGTGCCAGTGAACCGGGAGGCTTCATCATCCAATCCATCTTCCTATGTTGATCCATCCACACTCACTCAAACATTTGTTTCACCCTCAATTCCTACCACTCCTAGGGTTCAAATCCAAGACAAGGGTTGTGAAGAGTATTACATGAAGACTTCTTATTGTGTTAGCCATTTGATCCCTCCTAAGACATATGGTTTAAATACATCAAATTGGGAAAATTATATGATCACTATACATGTTCCTCCCACAACAAATTTCACCAAATGGGAAGAATTAAGCAAAGAGGATGTAAATACGGAAGATGTCACTTCTTGGCTATATAGGGAAGATGATGAGGAACCCCTCTTACTTGCTCATATTCCTACAAATCTATATGGAAAGGGTTTCAAAATCATGCAAAGCAAAGGATATGATGGACAAAGTGGTTTAGGCTTAAACCAAGAGGGGAGGATTGAACCAATATTTGTTTCTTAGTGGCCAAAAGGAGTAGGGCTAGGGTTTCAACCAATTTAGATTGGTGTTCCTAGTACCCCATTACCCTTACTTGAGGAAGTAAGTGCTTCAGAAGATATTAAGACATCTCACGAACTAGTGGACCAATATCATTGTGACTCCCCCAACTCTAACGATTATGAGTGGGATTCCCTATCCTCTACTTCTTCCATGGACCTTGACAAGTTATTTGGAGAACTTGACTTGATGTTAAGTTCCTCACCAAATCCCTTAAATTCATGTCCACCAAAGAAAATGAAAGAGGAGTGGTTTAAACACTACTATTGGGAATCACTTGATCCTACCTTTTGGCAACCTGAGCGATCTATTTCAGATAGTCAAACCTTGGCATTAGGCCCACCTATCAATCCACCTAGACCCAAACCTAAGAGCAAAAAGGACTTGGTACAAAACTTTTGTGACCATATGAATAACTCAATCCTTACCTTGACCCCATTAAACTTTGATAACTCCGATGATGACATGCCCTTAGTCTATCCCCAACTCATTGATTGGGATCAACAAGACACACCCGTCTTAGAAACTTTTGAGAACGACGAAGCAATTGCTGAGTTCCTGGGATTATGAGAAGGCATACATATTGGGGATTATAAGGCTGGTTTTACCATTGACTTGGACAACAAAGCATATTTTGGGGAATCTGTTCAACCCTCTAGTCGCAAAAATGAGAAAAAGAATAAAAAGGATGAGTCTCTAGGTGAAAACTGAAAGGCACCTCTAGACAATGAAAAAGTAAAAAGAAAGGACGCATCCGAAGGTGAAAACCTCTGTGAGGCACCTAAGGATGGAGGTTTGAACATTCTCCCCGTTGCATAGGAAAAGCCACCCATGCTTGTTGAAGAATCCATAGAAGAAATGTTAGTGCAAAAAGAAAGATGAATAATAAAAGACATGGATGTTAGTATTAGCAATCTTCAATGTTTGATCATATCACAAAAGGCATTGCACTTTATCATCATTGGGCGGGACTAATACAAATGGAGAAAAACATCATAATATGACATAGATCAAGGTGTGCAAGGTCATCCACTTGCTAACAACAGACAGTCACAGACAAGGATTGTCGTTAACTCATACTAAGGGCACAAGTTGCCCCAGTATTTTTGTCAAGACAAACCATAGACAACAAAAAAAATAAAAGATAGGTCATGAGACATCATCGCTCCTTTAAATCCTTCATGGGACATCCTTGAGGAAACTAGTAACATGACTCAATAAATCAAAGTTAAAAGACAATTGACAGACAACAGTGAAAGAAAACAGAATTGTGATACATCGTTGCTTCTCTAAATCCTTCTTGGGACATCCTTGAGAAAGCTAGTAACATAATTCCGAGTCATCAAGTCAAATAAAATGATAAGATAAATAAGCCATAAAGTCAAAAATCTAATAAAATATTTGCCAAAACTTGATTTGTTTGTTTGATTTGTTTTGATTGATAGAGCCTGATGTTAGGAGATACACATATTGGATAAGATTGTGAGTCTGGTTTTGATGTTATGACTATCTGTATAAGGCATGACAAAGCTTGGTTTCAGAAAGACATGTATCGTATAAGACATTGAATCAAATGTCGTTGATGTGATAACTTGTGTAAGGCTATGTTTGATTTTTTGACAATGTCAATATGCAGGAAGGACTCATCCTGTATAAGACATAAATTGTTTTGTTGATATCAATATTCAGGAAGGACTCATCCTGAATAAGACAAAGGTTGATTTTTTTGATGATGTATGTCTCCAGGAAGGACACATCCTGTAGCAGACATCAATTGATCCATATTGATTGTTTCCTTGGCAATTTGGTTGATTTGACTTAGGGACATTGTTGACTTGTTCACCGGATTAATGCATGACTTGATATGATGTGCTAACAATTGACTTGTGTGTGATGACAAACCCTAAAGGACTAACCTAGTGCGGCCTCGAGGGCTCATCGATTGATGGCCTTGCCTACGTTATACATGCAGAGACCTCGTAGTTCGACTTGACTTCGACTGACAAGATTGACTACAAATAGAAGACGTGTGTGAAAGTGAATGTGACGAACCCTAATGGACTGAACTAGTTTAGCCTTGGGGGCTCATCGATTGATGGCCTTGCCTACATTATACACACAGAGACCTCGTAGTTTGACACGACCAATGACCTTGTCATATAGACATATGGATTGAATCATGATTTTATACAGACAAACCCAAATGGACTGACCTAATGCCTCGGGGGTACATCGGCAGATGGCCTTGCCTACGTCCAGTCGCAGAGGCAACGTAGTTCGACAAATGATAAAGACTGACAAGTGCGACTAACTTTGACTCTGTTTTTTGGATTTTTGAAATGTTTTGATTTTTTTGTCCATTTTCATTTTGAAGTTTTCTATTTTTTTTGTTGTTTTCTCAGGTCATTTTGTGATGTTTGTGGATTTTCCATGGTTTTACGTCTTCAACCTAGCCAATGTAAGAACCAATATGACACATGTCAAGTGTTTGCCCCTAGTCGAGTATAAGACCAATTGACTATGGATAGGGTAAAATGGAGGATATGAAATGCACTCAATGTCAACCATTCCAGGTTATGGGAAAGACTACCACTTATTACGAATGGTATATACAAGCGATGGTGATGAAAGATAAGGGATATGTATAGGGATAGGCAGTATGTACAAGGATAGTGTACTATGTACAGGGTAGTGGACTATGTCCATGGATAGGTAGATTAGAGTAATAGTAGACAAAGGAGCAGAGTCGAGTACACATGGCACCTGTTTGCCAGGTTTTCACCATGGTACCTGTCCAAAGCACCACCAAAGTGGTTTTCACTATTGGACAAATGATTTTTCTTTACTATTTTCTATATTATATAATTTATTTTTTTTGGTGTTACCAAGACGACTATTTGCCAGGTTTTCACCTTCATAACGATTTTTGTGATTTTTTGATTTTTTTTGTATTTTTGCTAATTAAGACAAAGGCTCACAAAAGCTATGTGTAGAACTTCAGATGCATACTATTGATTGGTGAGGAGAACGGTTCCCCTTCAGGAGTAGAGAGTTGGTACGCTCTTGATTCAAAAGCTTCTATAACAACATAAGGTCCTAACCAATTAGGTTCAAACTTTCCTCGTTTGTCTCTTTCTGCTTGATTCTTTGGGTTCTCCATTAAAACTAGGTCACCAATGTCAAAGTTTATGTTCAAGACCTTCCTTTTATAGTTATGACGAAGACGATTCTGATATGCTTGGAGATGGTCTAGTGCCTTCTGTCTTCGCTCATCCAGAATTTGAGCTCATGGAGTCTCAATACTCGATACTCTTCATCATCAATGTGGCCTTTCAAGGATACCCTCAGGGAAGGAATCTTGACCTCAATAGGCAGAATAGCTTCAAAACCAAATACAAGTGAATATGGAGTAGCACCAGTGGGAGTATGGATACTTGTACAATAAGCCCATAAGGTAGGGTTAAGCTGTAAATGCCAGTCATGACCAACATCATTGACAGTCTTCTTGAGGATTCTAATGATGGTCTTGTTAGATGCCTCTGCTTGGCCATTACCTTGTGGGTAGTATGGAGTGGAGAAGTGATGTTGGATATGAAATTCATCACACAAATGGTAGACTTCTTAGTTCTTAAATGGGTGGCCATTATCAGTGATTATGGACTGAAGGACACCATATCGACAGATGATATAGTTCAGAATAAATTTAGAAATCTATGTGCCAGTAATGTATATCATTGGAATGGCTCCAATCCACTTCGTAAAATACTCAGTGGCAGTGATAATGAATTTGTGTCCATTAGATGAGGTGGGGTGGATCTTACCTATGAGTTTGAGTCCCCATTGGGAAAAGGGCCATGGTGATGTTATAGGATGAAGCTCCTATGCTAGGGCATGTATCAAGTCTCCATGAACTTGGCATTGGTGGAATTTCATTACAAAGACATATGAGTCTTTTTCCATAGTAGGCTAGTAATAACCCAGTCTCATAATCTTTTTGGCTAAGGTAGGACCACTAGAATGAGAACCACATATACCCTCATGCACCCCACGCAAGGTTGCTTGTGCTTCAGTAGAATCAAGACATCTCAGTAGGGTATTATCTAAGGCGCGTCTATATAGGGTGTCTCCGACGATGGTGTATTTGGCTGACTTGCGGAGGAATGTCCTACGTTGGTTATTTGATAGGCCAGTGGGTATGACTTTGGCATGAAGGCAATCATAGATTTCTTTGTACCATGGGGAATCAGGACCAACAATGTCACACACCATTTCAGAATATGGGATATCGTAGGCTAGGATGAAAAGTTGTTCTACCAAGAACTCAAACTTAGGCACGTTAGGAATGTCAAGAAGTGACGCAATTGTAGCTATATAGCATCTGCTGCTCTGTTTAAAACATGAGGTATTTGATGAAATTCGACTTTGTCAAAGTACTTTTTAAAGCTATCACCCATGCGCTTGTATGGAGCAAGCTTCTCATTCTTAGTCTCCTAATCATCATTTACCTGTCTGATTACTAGTTGAGAATCGCCATATACCTGTAAAACCTTAATTTTCCACTTGACTACCATACGTAACCTTGTCACTAGAGCTTCATATTCTGCCATGTTGTTAGTGCATGGAAATGCAATCTTGAATGACTTGGGGATGGAATAACCCTGTGGTGTGATAAACAATATCCTAGCCCCTAAACCCTTATTTGTATGTGAGCCATCAAAGTATAGTTTCCATGTTATGTTTGTGTCAATTGTGAATATGAACTCATCAGGAAAGTCTGCAACTAATGGGTGATCTGCCTATATGGGTGCGTCAGCTAACTGATCAGCAATGACCTATCCTTTAATAGCTTTTCTTTCTACATACTGGATATCATACTCACTAAGTATCATAACCCATTTGGCCAGTCACCCTGTTAATGTTGCCTTGCTGAGAAGATATTTTAGAGGGTCTATTTTAGCAATCAACATTGTTTGATGGTTTAGCATATAGTGCCTCAATTTTTGAGTAGCAAATACTATTGCAAGACAGGCACGTTTGATGGTACTATAGTTGAGCTCATAACCTACCAAAGTCTGACTGATATAATAGACCGCCCTTTCATGACCTTCATCGACATTTTGTGCAAGCAATGCTCCGAGTGATGAATGTGTTTCCATAATATAAAGAATCCATGGTCTTCCTTCAACAGGTGGCATTAAGATACGTGGTGTGAGTAAATATTCTTTAATTAGTTGAAAAGCCTCTCCACACCTAGCTGTCCATGCAAAGGGTACTCCTTTCTTAAGTAGATGTTGAAAAGGATGTGTCTTATCTGCTAACTGCACTATAAATCTTCTGATAGATTGCATCCTTCCCTGTAATGTCTTTAGTTGACTAAGATTAGTGGGTGGAGGCATGTCCATGATTGCTTTTACCTTAGCCGGATCCACTTCAATACCTCTTCTAGAAATGATATAACCTAACAGCTTTCCTGACTTGACTCCAAACACACATTTCTTTGGATTGAGTCTGACTTTATACTTCTCCAGCCTGTGAAATATCTTGTCTGAAACCTGTAAATTTTCTGCCCTTGTCTTGTATTTTACAATAAGGTCATCGACATAATCCTCCATAAGAGTGTGTACTAGATCATGAAAGATAGTAGTCATGGCACGTTGATAGGTTGCTCCAGCATTCTTGAGTCCGAAGGGCATAACATTCAAGCAATGCATTCCCTAAGGACAAGTGAAAGCCATCTTAGGTTGGTCTTCAGTTGCAATTCTAATCTGGTTATATCTTGAAAATCCATCCATAAGGGACAACATCTCATATCCTGTTGTCATGTCAACTATCTTGTTTATGTTAGGCAAAGGGAAGTCATCCTTAGGACAAGCTTTGTTGATATCTCTAAAATCAATACATATGCGAATGCCCCCAGTTGGTTTAGTGACTGGAACAAGATTGGAAATCCAATCTGCATAGTCAATAGATCTGATGAAACCAACGTCTAAGAGTTTCTTGAGTTCTTCCTTGACTAACAAAGCAATCTATGGGTGAATTTTTCTCAATTTTTGTTTCACTGGTTTGGCACCTAGTTGTAAGGGAAAATGATGTAGAACAAGTTCAAGATCCAACCCTGGCATGTCTGCATATGACCAAGCAAAATTTATCTGTCTCTGTGCAAAGAAGTTGTGGAATTTTGGTTGCTCTTCTATTGTCAATGATGTTGCAAAATAAACCAATCCAGGATTCTCTTTTGTGCCTATGTTGACTTCTACGGATTCTTCAATGAGCATGCGTGACTTTTCCTATGCAACAGGGAGAATGTTCAAACCTCCATCCTTAGGTGCCTTAGAGAGGTTTTCACCTTCAGATGCGTCCTTTCTTTTTACTTTTTCATTGTCTAGAGGTGCCTTTCGGTTTTCACCTAGAGACTTGTCCTTTTTATTCCTTTTCTCATTTTTGTGACTGGATGGTTGAACAGATTCCCAAAAATATGCTTTGTTTTCCAAGTCAATGGTAAAACCAGCCTTATGATCCCTGTTAGGTACGCCTTCTCGTAATCCCAGGAACTCAGCAATTGCTTCATCATTCTCAAAAGTGTCTAAGACGGGTGTGTCTTGTTGATCCCAATCAATGAGTTGGGGATAGACTAAGGGCATGTCATCGTTGGAGTTATCAAAGTTTAATGGGGTCAAGGTAAGGATTGAGTTATTCATATGGTCACAAAATTTTTGTACCAGGTCCTTTTTGCTCTTAGGTTTGGGTCTAGGTGGATTGATAGGTGGGCCTAATGCCAAGGTTTGACTATCTGAAACAGATGGCTCAGGTTGCCAAGAGGTAGGATCAAGTGATTCCCAATAGTAGTGTTTAAACCACTCCTCCTTTGTCATTTTCTTTGGTGGGCATGAATTTAAGGGATTTGGTGAGGAACTTAACATCAAGTCAAGTTCTCCAAATAACTTGTCAAGGTCCATGGAAGAAGTAGAGTATAGGGAATCCCACTCATAATCGTTACAGTCAGGGGAGTCACAATGATATTGGTCCACTGGTTTGTGAGATGTCTTAATATCTTCTGAAGCACTTACTTCCTCAAGTAAGGGTAATGGGGTACTAGGAACGCCAATCTAAATTGGTTGAAACCCTAGCCCTACTCCTTTTCGCCACTGAGAAACAAATATTTGTTCAATCCTCCCCTCTTGGTTTAAGCCTAAACCACTCTATCCATCATATCCTTTGCTTTCCATGATTTTGAACCCTTTCCATATAGATTTGTAGGAATATGAGCAAGTAAGAGGGGTTCCTCATCATCTTCCCTATACAGCTAGGAAGTGACATCTTCCGCATTTACAGCCTCTTTGCTTAATTCTCCCCATTTGATGAAATTTGTTGTGGGAAGAACATGTATAGTGATCATAGAATTTTCCCAATCTGATGTAGGTAAACCATATGTCTTAGGAGGGATCAAATGGCTAACACAATAAGAAGTCTTCATGTAATAATCTTCACAACCCTTGCCTTGGATCTCAACCCTAGGAGTGGTAGGAATTGAGGGTGAAATAGATGTTCAAGTGAGTGTGGATGGATCAACATAGGAAGATAGATTGGACAATGAAGCCTCCTGGTTCACTGGCACTTGACATTGGGGGATCTCTTTTAGATTGGTGCAATATTGAAATGGATCAGGATCACCATCTATAGTTATTTATGTGCCATTGTAAGGGAATTTAAGACACTAATGATATGTGGAAGGGACCGCCTTCATGGCATGAATCCATGGTCTACCTAGCAAAAGGTTATAAGGAAGGGTGAGATCCAAGACCTGGAACTTTGTCTTCATTACTGCAAGACCAATTCTGATAGGAAGTGTTACCACCCCCTTTGATTTTCGTTCCTCATCATCATAAGCTTTTATGACAATACTTTTGGTTGTGTCTACGCATGCTTCTGAGATACCTAATGCCTTAATTAGGTTTAAAGTGCATAGATTTAACCATGCTCCTCTGTCTACCAAAACTTTTCTAATTTTGGTGTCATCAACAAGGACTTCTAGATGTAAAGGGTCGTTGTGGTTCATATTTTTAGTTGCATAGTCTTGTTCAGAAAGCATGGCATGGTGATTATTGGTCAAGTAGCTCACCATTTCTTGGAAATGATTGACATCAAGGTCATTAGGGACCGTGGTGTTCTGTAAAGCCTTATCGAGGATAGATCGATGCTTAGGGGAAATATGCAACAATTCCAAGATTGAAATTTGGGTTGGGGTCTTCCCTAACTAGTCAATAAGGTTATATTGTAACTTGGAAGGTTGGGGTGTTTACTGTGATGGAGGGCCTTGGATATTGAACTTAGTACGATGAGTATTGACCGCACACTCAGGATTAGTATTGATAGTAATGGTATTGATATTCTCATCAACGGCGCGAAGGTAGTGAATGATTTTTCTACTATTATAATCATGCTTGATACTCGCATAGTTGGCTGACATATTGGTCTTAGTACTCGAACTGGGGACAGTTCCTTTCCCATGGTCATGTAGTGGGTCAGAAAAGACTCGATGATCAATGTTTGATGACTTTTGTTTTTGTCCACTAACTTCAATAATTCTCCTTTCGACAAGATCCTGTATGATATTCTTCAATTTTCAACAGTTTTGTAGGTTATGTCCCTTAGTCCTATGATAATCACAAAAGGAATTATCATCCCACCAAGCTGGTTTAAATTGTCCTGAATCGTATTGTCTTGGTTCCTGCAGCCGTATAAGATTATGTTGTAACAGTTGTTTGAACACCGACTCAATGGGTTCTCCTAAGGGAGTGAACTCACATTTTTGAAATCTCCTTTATTGTGGATGTTGAGTATTTTGGACCACATTAGGAGGTTGATTGAGAGAATTAAGCGTGTTGGCAAAAGTATGAGGTCCTTGTAATGTGAGGAGGGGTCCTACTTGTAGCGTTTTAGCATCAACCACCCAATCATTGGTGACATTTTTGTTGCGAGACCAAAATCTATTTCTTTTAGTGGGGGTGTTTTGTACAATCAGGTTTCTATTAGATGTTGATGTCTTGAGTTCTCCCTTTTCAATGAGATCCTTCTCTATTATAACCCCTTTTTCCACTAGTTCCGAAAAAGATGTACAACAATGTACCCTTAAGTTACTCCTAAGTTTTGCATGAAGGTTTTCTTGAAACATTGTAACTTTTTGTTTTTTGGGTATCTCGACAGGACACCTACTAGTTATGGTTCTCCATCTCTGGAAGAAAGCAATGAATGTTTCCCCTTCATCTTGCATTGTGTGACACAAGGTCGCTATATTTATCTTGTGGTCTATGTTGAAGGAGAATTGCTCCACAAATTTCTCAACCAGTTCACCCCAAGATTTAATGCTATAATCTAGACCCAAAAACCATTCTAGTACAATTCCTACAAGACTTCTTGGAAATAGCCTCATAAGATACATGGGGTCATAAGTGACATCTATGCATATAGTAGAAAATTCCCTTATATGTTCTATTGGATTTCGTTTGCCATTGTACTTAGGGAGATTCGGTATGACATATCCGTGAGGGAAAGGGGTCATGTAGAATGATCTATCAAAGGGGAATGGGCATATGTCCTTTGTTGAAAATTATTTCTTAGTTGACACCGACATGTTATCCATTTGCATTTGTAATGCATGAATTTGTGTTTGTAAGACTTCAACTTGGGTCAAAGATGTGCTAGGGGGATTATGCGGATCTGTGTATGTGTTCTAAAATCCAAAGTCTCATGATGGGTTTCAATTGAACATTGGCATCTGAGGTTGATTTGGATTCAGAATGTTGGTAAATGTGTTCTAGTCTGGAATCTGCATAAATTGGTGTTGACATGGGATATGTGTAAACAGATTCTGAGTACCACTTTTGGAAAAGGGATTCTAATTCGACATCTGCATAAATGGATTCTAGTTGTCTGCCTAGGAAAAGGGATTTTGATTCAAAATCTGAGTGAATGGATTCTGATTTCTAGTCAAGGAAAATGGATTCTGATTGCCATACTAGAAAGAGGGAATGCCCCTTGTTTGTGTAATCCGTGGTATAGTACTAGTGACTTGAGCACTAGGTATGGCCATCGACTGTCGTATGGTAGTCGTGATACTAGTAGTAGGTATGGTTGTTGATTGTGAACTTGTGACACTGCCATAAGGTGTAGGGGCTGACATTTTAGGTCTTTTACTACCAGCAAGAGGACCAAAGGGAATAGATGATGAAGCCCCTACAGTGAAATTAAAGCCTGATGTCATGCCGGATGTACCAAATAGAGACGTATGGACTTTCATACTCTATGTGGGTGTGCCAGATGGCATAGTTGTGTTGACCTGAGGTATAGTTGTACTAGCAGTCATTGTGTTTGTCCCTTGTGTAGGCTAAGTTTGCAAGGTGCTAATATCAAATCCTACGGGTAAGGTAGTGCCTTCAGCTAGCAGTTTGGCTAAATATCATTGACGATCGTTTGCTAGGTATTCATCTACAAAAGAGGCAAATTCAGGGTCCTATGTGGTAGCCTCTATGTCCTCTACTGCAATATGTCCTTGAGTGTTTCTAGTGGTGAATTTGTCTAATAGATTCTTATGAGGTCTTGAATAAAATGGATTGATGAATTCATTTGGGTTTGACATGTTTTATCTTTCTCTTCTCTTAGACCTAGTTTCAAATATGTAAGACAAGCTCAATATGCGGGAAATGCAAAACTATATCTATGAACAGTATGACTCTAGTCTATGTTTTTGGGATTTTCATATGCAAATTAAGGAATGTTCTAGGATGACACTAGCCTAAAATTTAAAGATGCAAGGCCTAAGCAAGGTTCTAAAATAATCAATTCTATAAACCAAGGACGAAGGGACCAACTACCTAAAGTCTAACCAAGGCGTCAATTTAGTTTAAGTCAAGGAACCAATGTAGGACAAGGATCAAAGACAAGTTGAGTTTCCTAACTAGACTAATGAGCTAGGAGGACTCTCTGTAGGACAAAGGATAAACTGATAAAACTAGGTTCAATGACAGATTTCGTTGACACTATGACTTTTCTCGAATGTAGATGGTGGACTAATCCTAAAGTTTGTAAAAATGACCTTTCTAGAATTTTAATGCAAGGTAATATGTATTCTAAGATGAAACTAAACTCTGAATTAAAACAACTATGGTAATGACTGAATGAACCTAGAAGATGCAAAATTGAGCAAATCATTTTAGGTTTCTGTTCAAGGACTGTTTGTGTAAAGACAACCGAAACTGGTATAATTGTGTTGACTGGACAGTGACCGTGAATTCTGGTTTTCTAATAATTAGGCAAATGCGTCATGGGATTTCACAGATGCGGTTCAAGTTAACAGTTGTGGTTTTTTGTTTAACAGTTGCAGTTTTCCAGTGATCAATTGCGTTTCTCTAGTAAATTTTAATGTGTGACTCTGACAGATGCCATTAACCTTCTAACAAATGCAACTCTAATTGACCAATGCGACCTGAAGTTAAACAGATGTGACTAGTAATAATAGATGTGACTCAAAGTTAAATAGATGCAACTCGTAATAACAGATGCGACTCAAAGTTAAACAGATGCGACTCATAATAACATATGCAACTCAAAGTTAAATAGATGCGACTCTAAAAATCAATTGCGACCTTCTGGTGAATAGTTGCGACTCTTTGCGTATTTTTAGTGATTAGATTTTAAAACCAACAGTGTTTTCTGTGATCCGATTTTGGCAAACAAGAACAATCATAAGACAAAGTGTTTTTAGTTTGATTTTAGACTCAAAAAATGTTTAAGTTGACAACAGACAAGGACATCCTAATAGACCAAAAGGCCTAGGGTTTGTATACTTGGTATAGCCCACCAAAATACCCCGGATTGGTGATAAACACCTTTCCTTCTCGAGAGCGGATAGCTTAGAAATTTGGTGGCATTGGCTCCCCTCCACAGCTCATTAACATCTTTCAAGCACACCAATTTTGAATTCTTTAGGCAATTACCTCCCAAGAACTACTATCTCTACTCAAGGGGATCAATAGTGAGTATCTTCAGGCATGGTACTGTACCTTGCACTATACCAAGCAACAGCCAATAGAATGGTTGGTCTCTAAAACAAAAGGTGTTTAGTACGGGAATTCCATTCATGGGGCATGATTCATACGACGAGAGTCCCCTTTTGGATCCATCTCGTTAGAACCACACTTGTGATTCTTGGGGTTTCCCCAAGAACCCACTTTTATATACCGGCTGGAAGTCCCTTAGGTTCAGGGTGCTACCGGTCTGAGTCGTCTTAGGGTGAGTACTTTTTCCCACCAGAAAAGGGCCAAGTTCTAGAGTTGGTAACTGTTTCTCTGACACCCAGGATCGCATGGATGTGCAAGGGAAGAGGATACTTCGATGTACCAAATTGTGAGGGTAATACACAATTTTGCTTTCGCACCAAACACAGTAAACACTTGTTAATTTTAATCCAAATGAAATATTTGCTACACTACCAAACAATCTGTTTCAAAAGTTTAACTAGGGTCTTCGACATGTGTTCTGCAGAAAGATTCATTAGTAGTTTTCACTATTGTCTTCATCAATCATCCTGCAAAAACTTGTTAACTCCTCAAGACACACGCTGAAAATAGAAGATTAGTACAAAAAACTTAAATGGAAACAAGTTAAAATAGTGATAACTTCCTCAAAACTAAATAAAATTTTAAATCGTAGATATCTATGGAAAGCTAAAGAATAGACCTTCAAAACCCAGAAAACGTTTTGCAAAATCCTACAAGACAAAAGTGTTATAAACAAAAGAAAATTCACGTTTTAACAGTTAAAGCTTAAAAAACTATGATCACTAAAATGACCATAACTTTCTCAAATATTAACAAAATTTTAAACTATTTAAAGTTCTAGAAAGCTAAGAATGAGATCTACAAAACCCAGAAATTTTTCTAAAATATTTTACATGCCCATTTTTCTATGCTCAAAAGAAGATGAAAGGATTTTATATGAGTTTTTGGCTATAACCTGCAAAACAGCAAAAACAAACAAGGAAAAAAACCAATTTCTCCACAAGAAAATTCACGTCAGGTTCACCAAATGTAACGCCAAGAAAGTGCACAAGAACAGATTAGAGCAAACATGCAATACAGATCTAGATGCAAATATAATGCTAAGCAACAAAGAACAAAGGAAGTCAAAAACGTAAATAAAACTTGAACAATCTCACCAAATTCATACGTATTTCCATGATTCATCTCGATTGCCCTTCTCCATTTTGTTGTTGTAGTATAATTTCCCTCAGATTTCTTATAAGTTCATGCAAGTATAGCCTATGATAGTGATTTAGCAAAACATCGAAGATTCAAGATAAGTGCTCCAAAAAGTCATAAGATTTCGAGAGAGATATATGATTTCGAGAGAGATTGGAATGAAGAATGACAAATCAATTTATAGAAAATTGATTATTCGAATGATAGGCCAAGATCAAAAGATCAACAGATGGCTGAGATCGACTGATTAGTCATGCATTTTGATAACAGTTAGTAATGACATGCGTGATATAAATTAGAAATAGAATTAAAGATTAAATAAATGATTTAATCTTCCAGTTTGGTATTCGAAAACAGAAGAATTATCTTTGCAAGACAAAGATGAACATTGATTAAAGCAACTGTTGTTCGAATGCACACACAAGGTTTAATTAATTAAATAGGAATATTTAATTAATCCACATGTACATGCAAATGAATTAGAACTTGATGATTGAATGATTTGATGAAGAGATTACTCGAGAACGCCACTCAAACATTAAATCAAGAGTTAACTGAGCGATTTGAATAGATCTTTGAGTTGAGTAAAATTGAATACTTAGATAACTCACACAATTATCTAAATATAGAGGAATGTGTTAAAATATAATTCATAAATTAAATAATTCATTTAATTCAAGATTTGATATTTGAAGAATAATTAAATAAATAAGATTTATTTAATTAAGTGATGAAGGGATTTAAATGAATAATTAAATAAATAAAGAATTTATTTAATTATAGTTGAAGTATGATAAAGATAAATTAAATAAGAATTTATTTAATTTAACAAGAAGGATAAGGTTAATTAGTAACATAATTAAATAAAAATTGTTTATTTAATTAATCGATGGAATAAAAGTGAATTAATTAAATAATTAAGATTATTTAATTAATAGAAGAATTAACAAAGATTAATTAATTAAAATAAATTAAAACTATTTAATCAATAGAAGAATTAATGTTAAGATGAATTAATTAAATAATTAAGATTATTTAATCAATAGAAGAATTAATGTTAAGGTGAATTAATTAAATAATTAAGATTATTTAATTAATAGAAGAATTAATGTTAAGATGAATTAATTAAATAATTAAGATTATTTAATCAATAGAAGAATACAAATTATGAAGAATATTGAAGTCGCAGGTTTAAACCAGATTTCAGTGTCTACACAAAGAATCCTTTCAAGCCAATTTTAATATTAGTACATCTTGAACTAATAGACATTAGTGGTTTCAATTATTATCCTTTAAAAGAAATGAAAGAAACAGATAAATATTCACTTAACAAAAATGTCATCATGCAAAACACTAATGATTCGAATTCGTTAGATTTTACACCCTCCTGTAAAGGGGAGTACAAAATCTCACAATCTAAAGAGTCTTGTGTAAGTATGACGCATAATACTAAGAAAGAGATATCTTTATCGCAAAATAAAGGAACATCTTCTACCATTGATAAAGAAGGTATCTTGTTGATACTCCTCCAAGATCATCTGATATCTCTCCCTCCAAGAACACAAAATAAATTCTACTACAAGACTTCATTTTGTGCATATCATTGAGTTTGGTGGAGCCTACAAAATATGTGGCCATTTTGTCAAATTTTTGTGCCTCTATAGGGCTAGGGTTCATTTTTCATGTGTTAGGGTTTTGTCTTAGGGCTTATAACCCCTCACACCTTCATTTTTTTCTTAAACCCTCTCTAAACCCTAGTTCAAGTCTATTTTGTCATTGACCTTTTTGCACCCACTTAGCCTTGCCCATTTTAGTGATGACTTATGTGTCATCATTTGTCATTTCCCTAGGTGTGACCCCTTTTAATTATTTGACCCTTTCCCTATGTCAGGAAAGATAAATTTTATTTGATGACTTAAGTGCTTAAGTCTTTTTATCCCAAGGGTCTTGTTCCCATCGACCTAGTTGGGTCCCCTATTTATGACTAACTTTTGGGCATGTGCAAATTTTTTAGTCTTTGGGTCGAGAGATTTGATCTCAACTTTTCCACGCACACATTGAAAGAATAAAATAATCAATAAAGTAAATCCACGAGGTTAGCGGGCTTCTGCCATGTGGCATGAACGTGGCATGGGCTTCATAGTTTTCAAAGGCCTGGCGAGTGATGTGGTGGGCCCCATGATCAAACGACATATATTAGGGTGAAAAATGTGGCTTCATCTCAGTCATTCCTTGTGCATCCCACATGATTAAAATAATATTTCCAAAAGTCTTGTGGGGTTAGTGGGCTAGTGACACGTGTCTCTGGTGGGACCGGTGGTCGCAATAGATGAGTTAGTGGGATGTGATGTCATGGTGGCAGTTGGTAGAGATCAATGATAGTGATTTAAGGGATTAGACGGTGCTTGTTCTTTTCGTTGGGGCTTTTGGTGAATCTAGGCTTAGTCCTAAATGGTCAATGGAAATTGGTGGTGATTCGTCCATGTGGATGTGTGTTGACCATCAATGAAGATGGTAGTGCCCGCAGTTTGAATGGTCAACACTCTTGGTGGAAAAATCTTATTGGTACGATTTTGTATGACTCACATTATTGTTGTGAGTCATGTGATGTTATGATAGTGATGATCATTCAACCCTGATTTAAAATGTTTAAATCTAATGGTTAGGTTTTAAATTTGGTGACAATGAGCGTTTAACATTGGATCTTGGAATGATTAAGAAAAATCAATGACCCCAAAATTCAAAATGTGATTTCCCCAATAGTTAGCTGCTCTTGTTTGTGAGTAATGAATATGCAATAATGGTGCAGCTGTAACTAGCCACTAGGATCGATCCAGGACAATTATAGATCAAATTTTTTCTTCTCCCAAGAAAAATTCATTGTTGAGCGGCACTATTGATTTCCTGATGTGTTGCAAAGAATGAAATCAATGTCAAGGTATGTTCTTCTTGACTATGATCATGGATTTTCTGAGAGTACCATTCCTACATTCATAAACAACTCTGATGGGGTGTGCTCGAGATGTTAGGTGCATTCACATCTAGTGATTGCATCAATTTGGGTAGAAATTCTTAGTGCACTGTGGTTTGACTTGGGTGCTTTGGTCTGAAACCCTAGTTTGGTTAGGGTTTGCAATTTTAAATTTTAATCTGAGTTATCCTACACTATAAAGGAAAATTTTGTACATTTTATTGAGGTTCCATCCTCTCTGAATCTTTGTAAGTCTTTATCTTAGTACATGTATAGTGATTTCTACACTTCGGAGGGAAAAGTTGTAATGTTTTCTCTATAATAATAATAGATGACCTGAATGTTCATTGCATTTCACATTTTATGTTTGTATCATATATATCTCTCTCTCCACTATTGCACTCATAGTATTTGAATCAATATAATCAAGGGTTGTATTTATTCTCATATCACATTTGTTGACCACGGATGTATGATTTGTTAGTTTTTGTTCAAAGAGTAGAGTAATTTCTTTCAATTCATATGTTAAGTTGTGATGATGCAATAATGATCTCAAAGAAGTTTGATAGTTCTATTCTTTTGTTGGTTTCTTGTTGTAAGGAAGCAAGTTTATAAGAAGCCAGGGTGGGTCTATTGTAGGAGTGTTACTTCAATTCTGAACTTTGTGTGGATAAGGAATTGGTCATCCTATGTTCATAAGCCTAGGTCTATGGTGGATCCAATTTTAATTCAAAAGAAATTTTTACTTTCATGTATTTTTTTTATGTTTCCTTTCCATACTACCACAAGATATTGAGGATAGGTGAGAGCTATGTAGACAATTTAGCCCATTGAAGGCTTCCCACCATTGTACTATGATGATCTCTCTTAATGTATAGGGCTACCCACCTTGGTCCTGTAGAGCCTAAAGTGTAGAGGGGAGAATTGCTAATCAGTCATCTCTTGTTCATTGGCCACTGACCTAGGGTCTCTAAGTATAAGGAGTAGATACCCTTTAGGAGATGGTAGACCATCATTTGGAACCTCTAACAAAGTTCATGGTCATTCTACTAATGAATGTAAGGATTTGACTAATCGAATTCAACATCTTAAGGATTGTGGTGTTCTTCCTTATGTTAATGTACCAAGTTCCTCTTTTCATTTCGACTCATCCTCTTCTTGCACTAAGTCGGGGCAAGGGGGATAGGTAGCCTTGTCCTTGTATGCCACTTTTCATTGTCTCTTTTTGCTAGTTGAGCACCTTTCATGTATATATAAGAGCAAGCTTGGGATGTGGATGACATGCCTTAAGTTGGCTTGTATGTGACATATTGAATTATACATTTTGGGGATGACCCCTTCCCTTTTTCATGATGTATATTATTGAAAAAATATGACTTGGCATAGGGCTTTCCTAATAATATATCATGTCTTCTTCTACTTTAAAGCAATTTCTAACAACAATGGTGTTAGCAACTACTTTAAAGTGAGGGAATACATCGACACTCATATTTCACTATGTGATTTTCTTCCTTCTTTTGATGCATCCTTTTCTTGGTGATGTCATTGGGTTTTATTTACACCTGGAGCATGATATTTCTTTGACTTGTCCTCTTTTGGAGACATTAGGCACAATGTTCTAAAAGAAGAGACCTTACACAAACTAAGCAAAATACCTTTAAATGTACCTTACACTTTTGTTTTGCACTTAAAAGAATTGTTATATGGCCACTTTACATAATACACTTTGCTTGCCTATGGAGCCATCCTATTTGTTCATGAGTTCCAAGCATACGAAGCTTTTCTTACCACATGAAGCTTAAAGTTCATTATTTTGTGGCACCTTGTCAAAGTCATCAAGAGGTATAACTTTTATATTATTTGATGGGAAGTTTATTTGAGGCATGGCTTTCCCTTAGCCACTCGCGTGTGTGTGTGAGCACATACCATCTGTGTGTGTATTTATCTCACCCTCTTGGATTACTCACCCAATGGAAAACCTGAAGTTTTGTTGCATTAGAGTGAGCATGCATTTTTGGAGAAAAAACTTAGATCTAATCCATATTGTGTTGGACAAATGGTCGAGGATTGATCCACCTCTCTTTATTTTTGTTTTTTTTTGCTTTTTTCTCTTTTAGTTATTAACATTGCATGTTTGTGTATCTTGATGTTGTGTATCATACACCTTTTTTTTGTCTTTTTGTGCTTATGCTGGTTTGACATAAGATCTCGAATCCCAGGGGCTTGACCACTCTCTTGATCTTTTTCATCCTAGACCATCTGCATTGGTGCAATTGTATGCCTCTTGAATGTCTACTTTAGTGTGAGTTTGAAGAAAGTTCATCCTCTCACTAAAGTGTGGGCTAAATGTAGTGTCAAAAAATTTAGTTGTTTACATTTTCATACTTAATTTGAGAATTATTAATGTTAAAATGAACTTATTGTCACCTTAATTTAGTGTTGAAATGTGTTGTAGACATTCACATTGGATAAAAAGGCCCTTCTAAGCTAAATTAACCTAACTTTTCCTTAATTTAATGTTGTCAAGTTTATTCATTTCCACCTTCACATTAAATTTAGGGCCCTTGGACCTAATTTTCCTTAATCTAGTGTTGTAATGTGTTGTACACATTCACATCGGATTTAGGGCCCTTTTAAGCTAAATAGACCTAATTTTGCCTTAATTTGATGTTGTAAAGTATATTTATTTATAATTTCACATTGATTTTGGGGCCCCCTTGCCTTTATGACCTTTATATCATCATTAATAGGCCCCTAATACCCCTATATTATGCATCTCAAAGCATATTTCAACCGAAATCCCAACAAGATAAAAAAAAATAGACTTAATTTCTGAACTCCCTGACACTTTCTCTCTCGAAAAAGGCCCTGTGGGACCCATATGCCACCTTTGGCATATTATTCCCACCTAGGTGGGACCCATATGCCACAGATGGCATATGAGTCCCATTTTGCCCCATTTTATGGTTTTGAGCAAGAAATCAAGGTTTTAAATTCAAATTTTATGAATGTCAACCTCTAGGATCTAATAAATGGTAACTTGGATGGATTTCCTATATAAAAGGGTCTCAAATCATTATTCCATTATGCCTTCATGATATCAAGTCAAGCACTCAAGAGCTTAGAATTCCAAGACTTCACAAGAGCATCAAGAGAGCATTCAAGAGAATTTCTAAGGCATTCAAGGGCATATTTCTTCATCAATTGTTATAGAAATTCAATATCCATCATCATGTCAAGATTATCAAGCATAAAGAATGTTGTTGAGCTAGTGTTGTGGTGTAACATTAAAGATCCAAGATTTTAAGCATTGTTCTACACTTATTTCAAGGTCTAGATCTACATCCTTCATGGCCACTTCATGTTAAATTGTAGATTTACAAGACATCATTCAAGGTATCATTATCCATGTGTCATGTCCTTATTTCATTATCTCATCATTTTTTTTAATTACCTAAAAGGGGTTTGACTAAGGAAAACCCCTATTCACTAACAATTAACAAGTTTCTCTCCTCTTTACATGTGTGATTGCAGATCTAGATGTCTTGGAGCATGAAGGATCTTTGAAGATTAGGTTACAAGCTTGAAGGAAGTTGTTAGAGTTATCTCCTCACTTGCATGGTCATGAAAAGTATTCTATAGGTTTTAAATTAGGGTTTCAGATCCAGAAAAAAAGTGTGGCAGAAAGAGAAGAGATTAGAGAGAAAAAATAGATCTTAATCCTTCGAAAAAGAACATGAGGATTGATACTCCACCTTGGGCGTATGAGTCCCAATACAACCAATTTTTTAGAGTTTCAGGAAATTCAAAATAAGCACTATCAAATTCCATTTTTGGTGTAGAAAACCTAGTCTAGGACTAAATCATGCAGACTAGCATATGAGTCCCACTTAGCATTAAAATCAACATTTCCAACATTTCTAGTCCTCATTCAAGTTTCTACAGGTTTCAAGTTGCACACTTCTAATTTTAGAGTCTTCTATTTTGATTTATATGCATTTTTAGGTCATTCATTCAAGTTTCATGCATCACTAGGTTTAAACATTAGATCTTGCATCTCACTAGTCTTTCCAAGCCCTATCTATGTGGTGAACCCCTATTAAGTTTCTAATAAGATCCTAGGGCAGCCCTATTGCAAGATCTCTTTCTCCTTTTCATACTTTAGATTGAGATCTCTAGGGTTTTCCTTGAATGTGGAGTATAGAAGATTGTTGTTCTGTGTCCTAAATGCTAGCGATGATAATTTTATCTCTTACACTAGGGAGCTCATCAAATCTATTAGGAAAAAAAAATCTTCTACTTCCTTTTCCATGATCATTGTTTGGGATGTAGAAATTGGAAAAAGAAAACTATGTACCTCATATTTGACACAACCTTTAAACTCCTCTAAATAATTCCTTCATATTTTGGTCTATGATATTATCCACATTTAAGGATAAGTTTTGGAATTCATGAATTTAGAAATATTAACCATGAATATTTTCTTTAGCTTGGTTAATTATCTAAAGTAGTTATCTATAAGACTGTCTCCATAATCTATAGCGGGTTTCACTTATAAGGTAGACCATGCAACAATACTTCCTTTCTTTTTATTTCATTCACAAATCCAACAATGTTAATACAATGGCGATGTTCTAAGTATAATGAATCTATTCACATCATTTTTTAATAAGGTACATGGTGAATATAAAATAATTTCTCTAATTGGTAAAGCTAATTGGTAGTATATATTCCTCTTCTTACATTTATGTAGCATTGAAAATTGTCACCCTTGACAATTTCACAGTGCGTTTTACTCCCTCTTAGGTCATTGGACATAACTTTTAATGCCCACAATTTGACCATAGGAAAAAAACACAACTAGTACCATATGTTTTCTAACCATGTTAAACAAATAAATATATTATATGAACTAAGTGACATTGTTAAGAACACAACTTCATTGTCACATTTCCCAAAAGTGGGACATGAGGCGGGGAAAGGAGCAAGTGTGTGGGTCCATCATATACACCCTTGTCAATAATAGGTTTACTAGCCACCGTGAGTTTAATTAGATGAAGAACAATATTACTTAATTTCCATATGACCAAAATTTCAAGGTTAAGGGTTAGCATTTATTTGTGCTAACATTAGTTCCTTTTCTTGAGCCTAAACATCTCGGGAAATTAACGTTCGAAAATAAAGTTTACCTCTTTCCCAAAATATGGTATGACAACAATAACAATGCCCAAAGCCTATAGACTATAAACATATAATGATTATATTAATTTCTTCTATCTGGAGTTCATATTTTCATGATTAGCACATTAACTTATTTTAAAAGACATGTTTATTAAACAGTTAAGTTTCCCAGACCTTTAACCATATTAAATTAGAAAAGAATAAAAAATAATTTGCTTGAGTCATTTTCATTACTATGATAAGGTTGTATTAGTAAATTACCCTATTGTGCTTGCGATGTTAAAGTCGTTAAACATATTTAAAGTATGATGAATAACTCTTAGAGTTTAACCGAACTTAAAGCTTGGTGAACCATGGATTTACTATTCAAACATGACTTATTTTCCAAATGGTTTGGTGGACCAAAAAATGGTTAACATTTTCTTTAACAAGATCTGTTTGTCAAATCAAGTCTTAATTTAAGAGATGTTAGTAAATTGACAGTTCTAAATTTCAAAAATTAATTACTATTAACCTATCTAAAATTTATAGCTTTTTAAATACCTGAATTTATTACCATTAATAAAATATCATTTTCATGTTAAATGTAAATATAAATAAGTTAACAATTCTTACTTAAAAATAATGATATTTATATAAATAATTATTATATATAAAAAATGGCATAAATTTCTATTTAAAAATGTAGTCTAAAAATATAATAAACTGAGATAATTTAAACCACTTAATATCATAATTCCTATTTTATGATAACACAATCCACAAAAGGCATATGGAAAATTGACAAACCATTCACAAGAGTCTAAGAGAATGCCCCCACTTAGCACGTAGACTCAGTAAGAATAGAATGATAGATAAATTTATAATTTCTGCAAAGTATGGGCGAATGATTTGCTAGGCATTAGGTTAATTATTTTGAATAGCTTGTGCGAGTGACCACACTGCCATGTAAAGAAAGTTCAATTCTATGCAGATTACTAGCATGATTGCCTTGTGGCACAACATTGCATAAAATAAAATATACAAGTTTTCAAAGCATGGCACTAGGTGATGTGAATTTCACTCCACCGGGGTACAAGAAGAAGGGAAACATTACTCCCTATGTGGCCGCTATAGTTAGCCTTTAACTGGTAACTAAACCGACTACTTTAATTCCTTCATGGATTAATTTGCAAAGCATCCTGACACACGGGTCTATAGTGGGTAGGGATACAATGGTGGGTACAAAATTATTTATGAGTGGGTTTCATAGTGGGTAGGTTTAATATTCAATAAACTTGCATTTAATAGTCAATTGTAAAACACTTTTATTCATAAAGTACAAAAGTGACAAATCATGTGATGGCACATCAACATACCAATAATATATGATCTAGTGACGCACTATTGGTCTCACCTTTTGGCTCATGGTATTATTGAGAGGAAAAAAAAAAAAGTCATCCAATGTACCTGATCAGATTGTTGTACCTCGAATGTTGTGCTACCATTTTGTGCACCCAAATCAATGGTTCTCTTATTAACAAATTTATATTGTTACAAGACAAGCAAATGGCATGGTTTTGGGTATAACCATTCCTCTCTGTAGGCCATAGTTTTATGCCAAGTTTCTTCTGTTTTATTCTATTTCTTTTACTTCCTAACTTTTGAATTGTAATAATGAATACCAAAATTTAGAGTGCCTCCCACATACCCCAAAATTCTCTTGGCTGCCTTCATATGTATTTCAAATGGCTCTGTCATGTACCTTGAAACATGTGAAACTAAATAAGCAATATCAAGTCTTGTGTGAGTTAGAAACATCAAACTTCTAACAGTCCTCTTATAAGTTGTCTCATTAACTATTTCAATTTCAGCACCATCATCGAGCTACACAACACAACACAACTTGGTGAACAACTGGAGTGGAGACTAGTTTACAATCATCCATATCAAATTTATTCAACATATCTTTGAAATATTTAGTTTTACAAATGAGAATTTCATTCTCACTTTGATAAACCTCCATTCCTAGAAAATATTTTATGAAACCTAAATCTTTCATCTTAAATTCATTCATCATAGGAACTTTGAATTCATCCTTCATCTTAGAGCTGCTATCCATATACAAAAAAATATCAACATACAAACTTACAATAAGAATATCATTACCTTCTTGTCTATAGTAAAGAGTAGGTTCATTATGTTAGAGTAATAAGTCATCACCTAATTAATTAATTAATCATTAATTAATTGGGTCACTTTATGCTTTATTACACTTAAGTTAAACTTAGGAGTGCTTTTATTCCATTATTTGCTTTAATTAATTAGTTGTTTTTTGCATGATTAAAGTCTCTTATATTAGAACATGTTTTCTCATTCATTCCTATGAGGAAACTTGTCATGTTCTAATCTAACCCTAATCTAGGGTTAGCTTTCATCCTTTTCATAAGAATTGATTTATTGTAATTATATTTTTGAATTCTCTATGTCTGCATATTCAAAGTGCAAGTTGTTCACATAATGCATATTTGATGTTTTATCAGATCTGAGTTGTTGAGCAATAATATCTTGCTTATTTATTCATAGTGTGATAGGTTTATTGTTGTAGGTGATTCATGGGAGATATGGATTGAATCAGTCAATTCCAACATGGTATTAGAGCACCAAATCTATAACCGCCTTCTTTTTTTTTTTCAAAGAAATCAACTCATGCATTAATATCTGTGATTCATGGTCAAATTTTGAGCATTCCATTGAATCTAGAGTTGTAAAAATCAGGTTTTCCTTTTGTTTCATCGAAAAAGGCCTCCATTTGTCAAATTTGTGAGGGTTTGAAGTTTATGAAGGTTTCTAGATCCAAGCATACTTGCAATTTTGGATTTTTTTGAGCCCAAACGAACCTCACCATTATTTTTAGAGCATCCAAAAACCCCAAAATTGACTGTCAAATCATCGAAATCAGACACAATGACTTTGTGATGCAATTTTTTTCATTCCTAGGTCGTATGGCCTGGTATGACACACAATCCAGCAATTTTTTTTAAAACACTGTTCATGGCGCTACCGTCAGTAAACCACTAGCAGTTAATGCTAGCGGTTAATACTAGCGACTAGTCTAACCGCTAGGTTTTCCCCCAAACCCTTTTGGAGTAGTTTTGGTATTTTGGCCATAACTTTTGTGTCTGAACTTGAATTTTCAAATATGAAATACCGCTAGAAAGCTGGTTCTAAGCCCGATCTAGTGGTGTACGTGTTTTTTTTCTATTTTTTGTTATGTTACAATTTTTTCCAGTCAAAGTTAGATCATCATTTTCACGCTTCTAGGGGCATATCTTTTGCATATGGTCTCCATTTTTTGAAAATGAATAGGCATTAGAAAGATGGTTTAGTGATTTACATAGTGATCAGACTTATTTTCCCACATTTTTCCCCAAGTACACTTTATTTAGCATTTGGTGTTTACAGAATTTGCTTAATTACTAGACATTTTGACACTTGGGAATGCTCTGTTTGCATCATTTGGCTCTATTTTTCATGATTTTCATGCAGTAAAGTTAGTTTTCTTAGATTTATTCATTTGAAGAGTAATCATGGGTTTTTCTACTCACCCTTCAATTGTAATCTAGGAATGGGATAATTATGAGTCATGGGCAAAGGGCATACTTACACATTGTAGGTGGCTTAATATTTTGCCTCAATTATATGACTTCATACCTGAACCAAACACAACAGGGCCAAAAATAGCTTGGGATATCATTAGAGGTCATTTAGTAGGACTTGTATGTTTTAGTGTCAATTTTGACACTGTGTGTTGTATCAGACATTGATTGTCGCCACACACTTTGGACTCATCTTTGGGAGATCCATGGAGACCCCAATCTCTATCCATACCTAGAGGATCTTGCTTTAGATTGTCTCAAGTACCCATGGCTACTACATATTGTATACGCATTGATGATGCTACATTAGAGGACCTAGAGTATCTAGCAGGTCTTGCACATTTTGATGGATCAGAGCCTTCTCTCCTAGTTCCTACTCTTCAGACTGAGATTACACATGCATCATCATTATTTCTAATAAAATCAGTATCACCACAATGGCCCCTATGGATTCAATTCAACATCATGACCATCTTCGTCATTCATTTTCTACTACATCATGTGATTCTTATCTTGTAGACACATCATTATTTGTTGAGTCTCACACTACATATCTTGAGGATTATATTGAGGACATACATCTCCTCTATCTTGATAGTCAGATTATCACTGTACACCCACCATTAACAATGCATTCACAGGTTGTATTTCAGGAGTCTTCACATCAGTTTGGATTTGGCATCATTTGTTTCAGTTTAGACAAAGATTCTTCAACATCCTATCATGACACACATCTTGAGACATATTGGTTCATCACTCTTCATAGGGTTTCTTCAACATTGTCCTTTGGGTCCGTTTCTTCCCAAGGGGAGGAATGCTATTTTCTGCTTCAATATCTCTTTTTGGATTCTACATCAAACATCCACCATTGCGAAAAGAGTTTCTTCATTGTGGGGGGGCCTTCTAGTCTCTTTCTATCTCTCCTATGGAGACCATTGTATATGTACTTATGTGATAGAAGTTTTCTTTGAGGGGTTTCAAGTAATCAACCTTCTATCCTTCTTGTATTAGTGCATTACATTATTTTCTTTTCTCTCTTTTGGAGGGGAGTTTCATTCTCATGTGGTTTTCTCCCTTTCTCTAGTTATAAGAGTTTCATTTATGTACATGGGTACCTCATTGGTGTATTATACTCACCTAAGCTTGCTTGCACAACCTTTTAGAGACCCTTCCACTGTCTCCTTCTTAGAACCTGACTCCAATGGTTCTTATTGAGCTTGGAAGACCTACCAAGCCCTGCCCCAACTCTTCTCTGTGAGTTTTCAACTTGTGCTTAGCTTAGGAAGACCAACGCCTTCTTTGTAACTGCTTACTCTCCTTGGACTTAGAAGGATCTAAGTGCCAAATTCTTCATCTGATTTGAACTTCTTGCAGGGGAGCTAGAGATATTGGTTTCTTGCATTTCACCTCCAAATGGATGCATCTTGCTTGGTGTTTAAACCTCAAATCACCCGATTTCATGAAATTGCCTAGGTGAGGCTTAAACCCTACTAGCCCTTACCCGTCACTATTTTTCTTTTTCTGCCCAAAATCTCCACACAACCTAGCAAATAAAACACCTTTTCTGACACCCTTTTGGGATTTTTAAAATTTTCACTAGCTTTCTAGCCTTCTTCTGTTCCGTACAGTGCCTTCCTATGATCTTGGAGAGGAGGCCTAATTGCCCTATCTTCTAGGGTTTTGTTGATCACTTGCTTATTTCTCACTCAAGAGAATTGTTCAAACCTTCATCTCTCTAGTGTCCATGTGTTTAATCATATTCCACCTGGAAGTGTACTTTTTCCGTACAAATGTACCTTCCCCTGCCTTGGTTCTTTAATTCTCACTCCCAATTCCCTAACCAGGCAGTCCTAACTCGCCTAGGGTTTGGGATTAAAACTCATTGCTTGACTCTTTACCACTCCTATCTCTAAATATGTACAATAGGTTGGCTCCTCTCCCATATTCAACTAATCTCAGGGGAACCCCGTGGTCAGTGTTTATGGGGGAGCCATTTGAAGTTACACTGCTCAAAATAGAAATACAACTCCCTACTTTCTAACCTAGGGATTCAAATCAAAAACTCTGCACTAAACAATCTAAATACAAGATAAGCTTTATTCTACACTATCAAATGAACATGAACACAGTGTTAAATCATAAAATACAGTGTCCACAAGATCACTGTTACTCACAATGCATGGGCAGATACAGGAAAACACAGAAGTCTGCCAAAACAAGAATAAAAACCCTTTATAAACTATTTGATGGAACCTAAGTAACGATGAGAATTGATCCAAAACTATTCTATGAACACCAAAAACAAATATACAACTGTATTTACAAATCCTTTTTATTTCCATTGTTTCAAAACACACGGGATTTCAAGCAAAACACAGAAAATGCAGAAATTTGTCTACTGCCTTTTACTCCACACAACAAAAATTTGATTACAATGATGTCTAACTGCTTGCCACGAGCCAATACCTCTATCTTGGAGTCTTTTCCCTCATTCAAGGGGAGATTGCTTGCCTCCGTATCCCTGATTTCAAGGGAATCCAAAGTAACTGAATTGCATGCAACCTAACAATATTGTCATGCACTTTAGCAATATTCTTGCAACCTCGCCATTATCCTTCTTTTTAGGATCTCCAACTCATTAACCTCGAGCTAACATCATCTAAACTGCCCTTGGCATCTTCAAACAATGAAGATATGGCTATGACAAATTTAATGCTTTAAATCCTAACATTTGTTGTCTTAAGCCAAACAAAGCAAAATTTAACACTAATGATAACTAATGAAGGTTTTAGTCCTAGTGACTAACTCTTCACACACAAATGCAAGACCTCCTAAGGTCCAAAACAACACACCAAAATCCCTGACTTGGCTAAAGTCAGTACAAGCCAAAATTGCAAACAAACAAGGTGGAGGTCAGCCTAGGTGCTCCTGCACCACTCATCAGCCGTTAGGGTGGGACCCATTCATGCATCCATTCAAGTATTTATTTATCATAGTTTAATTTCTCCCTAGTTCATCTTAAGGCCCGGGGGTGTTAGAGTAATAAATTCATCACCTAATTAATTAATTAATCATTACTTAATTGGGTCACTTTATGCTTTATTACACTTAAGCCAAACTTAGGAGCACTTTTATTTTATTATTTTCTTTATTTAATTAGTTGCTTTTTGCATGATTAAAGTCTCTTATATTAGAATATGCCTCATTCATTCCTATTAGGATACTTGTCATGTTCTAATATAACCCTAATCTAGGCTTAGCTTTCATCATTTTCATAAGGATTGATTCATTGCAATTGTATTTTTCAATTCTCTATGACAACATATTCAAAGTAGTAGTTGTTCACGTAATGCATATTTGATGTTTTATCAAATCTGAGTTGTTGAGCAATAATATCTTGCTTATTTCTTCATAGTGTAATAGGTTTATCATTGTAGGTGATTCATGGGAGTTGTGGATTGAATCAGTCAATTCCAACACATTCATACTTCTTTAAAAGTCATTCTTCTGAAAATATCCATCAATCCTAGCTGGAGTCATTGAAAAAGTAACCCTTCTACCTTTTTTGACTTGATTGGGCCATCTTTGTGATTTTTCCTTAATGTTGTCTTGATTTATGTTGTAATGTGGATAACACATTCAAAATAAGTCTTGGGCCCTTATGAACTAATGGATTTTAATGGTACTTTGCTAAAGTGTTGTGAAGTGTTGTAACACACTTTCACAATTTTCTAAGGTTTTATCTAATAATTAAACCTAATAAACCTATTTTTAATCAAAGTAAATCTTAATCTTGCCTTATTTGAAGTGTTGTAAAGTTTTGTAACACACTTTCACATTTCTCTAGGTTTGTCATTAATAATTGAGCTCTCTTATGCTTTAATTGGCCCTATTTTGCAACCAAAGGCCTCATTTATTGCATCTTTTGAAGGATAATTATGACACCAATTAGTAACCAAACATAATCCAGGTGTTCTTAGCTTGTGTGGCCCAGATTTAATTTCTAGGACTTATTTGCCACCTTGGGTGAATGGGTCCTACATGGATATTTTGGCCTCAAACTGGTTTTTACAACTTTCTAAGAACTTTTAATTTTTGGTCCCATACATTATGTTTGATGGGACTCATTCACCACCTTGGGCGAATGAGTCCCATGTGGCCCAAAATAAAAATCAATTCAAATTTCTAGTGGGATTTTATTCTCTTACATATTGTTGATGTGTTTTTTATGCACTTCTCAACACATGCAATGCATAGGTGCATCACCTCTCTTGAAAGACAATCTCCCACAATCAAATTATAGAACACTATTCCAAGGTCTCTAATATCAGGTCTTGATAGTGCTTGGAATATCTTAATTCTTTTATGTGATTTTGCTGGAATCACAAGGAGGACTTACAGATGAGTTACAAAGCATGGGAAGTTGGGTCTACAAATGGAATTCTTAAGATGGGAAAGTTGTTGTGTGTTTGTTGCATGTTCAAACAACAGTCTTGAACTCCATTTCAACTTTGTATTTGGATTTACAATGTGCATTGAACCTTGCCTAAGGTTACTCATAAAAAAAAGGAAAAAAGGGGTAGGGGAGAGAGGAAGTTCCTAGACCTGAAACTACGAATGAACAGTGATCGTGGTGGCTGCTACAGTAGACAAACTCCTTAAATTGACTTTTGCTTGACCAAGAGAAACCTACAGCTACACAAAACTAGTGCAATCTTTTAAGGTCTGCTGATTTTTAAATTACACATATAGATCATGAACATGCAATTGAACTAGGTCACAACAATGACATAAAGAAGCCTAAGCTAACTTTGCACAACAACTTGTCATCAACAAGTGTAAAAGTATGGGCTGGAAGCTCATCAAATACTATAACAACAACACCATCATGACAACCATTCAAGAAACTAATACTAAAACTAACATAGAAGGTAGAACCATGCATGCAAGATGAACAAAATCAAAGAGAACATCCATAAAATCATGCAATGTTGTCTTCTATTGATGCAAATGCATTTTACAACAACTCTCCAACCTTTTACAAATGAGGGGGAAGCCCCTATTTATAGTTTTCCATAGCCCAAATGAATGGCTAGGACAAATTTCCAACAAATGACCCAAATTTGCTTACATTAGGGTTTCAACTACCCCCATTATCCAGTAATTTTAAAATATAATTTTGTCTTTTCCCTATTTTTTCTTTTAGTGGCAAGTCACTATAGCAATTTTTCCTCTTGTTGATTTCCCTTTTCACTGTAGCTGAAACTGCCTAAAAGTTGCCTTTGCTTGATATGTTCACAAGATTGTCCATTGGATCAAGCAAGCACATTGACGACTGGCATCAATGGATTGGTTGCCCTTGATTCAGAGGATAGGTCATCATCAACCTGTGAAAAGTAGGACATCTCCCTCATGCCTTCTTCAAGGCCACCCCTTTGCATTTTTGTCATTAGCTTCCTTGGCACAGAACTTCTTCAAACATCGACCTTGTTGGTGGGTGCTAGGGGGAGAGGTGAGCATGAAATGAATGGTGACAGGAGCTATGCACACTCCTTGTTCAGCTTTCTCGATGGGTCTCCTAAGGGACCCACAGTAGGCTCCTTGAATCCTATATACATGAAGTGTCATAAGTGTTTTCATACAAAAATCAAGGAAAACGTTAGTCAAGTCTTGAAAAATCCTTGTTAGATCCATCCATGCATAAAAGATCATAATATTCATATTTGAAGCTTATTTGGACCATAAATATTAATGTGGGCCCAAGGGGGTGGCCAGCAAATGAGGGACAACAAACCAGAAGGGAAGTTCCCGAACCTCACAAAACTTAGCAAAACCAAGATTTTTCAATTATAGCGCATGGAAAAAGAAGGAGGAATAGTTCCTAGAAAAAATTCTTTAAGATTGGACTCATTCAAAAAAAATCGAAAGCTGGGAAGGGGAAAGTTGGAGGGTCACCGCCCTTTTGAAAAGACAATGAGCACATGACGACCCGGAAGGAAAGTCTTGAATGATGACAGAGGGGTGGAGTCCCAGAAACGGCCATGGAGGGAGGGAGTCCTAGAAATGGTCGCGAAGGGGCCGGGGGTCCACGGATGTTCAAAATGGACACAAAGGGATGGAGTCCCAAAAATGACCACGGAGCAGCCGGGTTTTAGAGGTCGGGTCACCAGGGGTCGGCAAATGTTCAAAATGGCCACAGAGGGATTGAGTCCCAAAAATGACCACAAAGGGGCCAGGTTTTAGAGGCCGGGTCACTGGGGCTCCACGGATGTTCAAAACGGCCACAGAGGGGCCGGGTTCTAGAGGCGGGGTCATTGGGGCTCCACAAATGTTCAAAATAGCCACAGAGGGACGAAGTCTTAGAAACGACCATGGAGGGGCCGGGTTCTGACAGCTAGGTCGTCGAGGCTCCACAAATGTTTAAAATAGCCACGAAGGGACGAAGTCCCAAAAATGACTATGGAGGGGCTGGGTTACGGAGGCTGGGTCACCAGGGCTCCATGGATGTTCAAAATAGCCACAGAGGGGCTGGGTTCCAGAGGCCAGGTCGTCGGGGCTCCATGGATGTTCAAAACAACCATGGAGGGATGGAGTCCTGGAAATGGCCACAGAGGGGTCGAGTTGCAGAGGTCAGGTCACTAGGGCTCCACGGATGTTTCAAAACAACCAAAGAGAGACGAAGTTTCAAAACCATCAAAACTTAACGAAACGTTGATGAAACCTTAGCAGTTCACTTAGGCACCACAAAAACATTCAAAATCCACAAGAAAGTTGTCCCCAAAGTCAAAAATGTATAAAGTGGACTATTGGAGGTCCACAAATGTTTCAAAATAGCCAAAGAGGGATAGAGTTCCGGAAGGAAAGTTTTAAAACCACCAAAACATAACGAAACATTGACGAAACCTTGGAAGTTCACTTAGGCACCACAAAAACATCCCAAATCCACAAGAAAGTTGTCCCCAAAGTCAAAAATGTAGAAAGTAGACCGTTGGGGGTCCACGGATGTTTCGAAATATCCAAAGAGGGATGGAGTTCCAAAAGGAAAGTTTTGAAACCACCGAAACTTAACAAAATATTGACGAAACCTTGGAAATTCACTTAGGCACCACAAAAACATCCCAAATCCACAAAAAAGTTGTCCCTAAAGTCAAAAATTTAGAAAGCGGACCATCAGGGTTCACAGATGTTTCAAAACAGTCAAAGAGGGATGAAGTTCTAGAAGGAAAGTTCTGAAACCACCAAAATTTAATAAAACGTTGAAAAAACCTTGGTAGTTCACTTAGGCACCACAAAAACATCCAAAATCCACAAAAAAGTTGTCCCAAAGTAAAAAATGTAGAAAGCAGACCGTCGGGGGTTCATAGATGTTTCAAAATAGCCAAAGAGGGACGGAGTTCTGGAAGGAAAGTTCTAAAACCACCGAAACTTAACGAAATGTTGACGAAGCCTTAGCAGTTCACTTAGGCACCACAAGAACATCCTAAACCCACAAGAAAGTTGTCCCCAAAGTCAAAAATGTAGAAAAAAGTGAATCGAGTGATCAGGGACCAAGTCAACAAGAATAAGACAAAAGGCAGAAAAGGGACAGGGAACTTTATTTCTCCCCAAATTTGAATACCCCAAGTAGGTGAATTTGGTCAAGGGAATTTGATCGTTTAAAGGAACATGACCAATTTGGGCTTGAAAAATGGGGCATGCCAAACAAGGCAGGGGCAAAGTAGCCTATCATGAATGAAAAGAGGGGGTCCCTTCCTACAGTGGGGCGTGTGTGCAAAACATGCACAAAAAATGGTGACTCGTTGGGGAAATGCTTTAGAGCATTTTGATGACAAATTAGATTCACGAACCCAGAATCTCTGGTTTTGACTTTCACGCTAGGGTAAACAAACCAGACACCCAACTAAAGGATCAAAACCACTAGCCAACCCAGCCTTCAGTATGCTGAAAATCTAAGTGTGTGCAATTGCGTTAATTCCCATCCTTCGGTTGCTACAGGAATCCAAGCTCCATCAATTCAAGCTATGTAGTTTATTATAACTCCAAAAACATCTAGGACATTGCCTCGCTGCCAGTTAGGCATCCATAGCCCCGATGAGGTTGTCATTGTGATTCTCTTGAACATTGCTCTACTATTGGACGAATGTCCATAGCCCCGGTAGAGTTGCTTGGATACCCCTGAAAAGTTGAATTTTCACTTTCTTTTAATTTTCAATGTTTTCTTTCTTTCTTTCTTTTCTCTTTTCAACTCTTTTATTTCAACCCACAAGCATTGCAACTCATGCTTAGGGCTGAGGATCATAATGGCACTGGAGCAGAATTTTAGATTTTTCACTTAACTAGACTTCACAAAAGGCCCTACAGTGAGCATCAGATTCTTAAGATGTGTAAGAGCTATAAGATTTCAGAATACGTTAGATTAAACCAACAACTTATCCTCTTTGAATCAAACACTTAGATCACTTGACACTAACAAAAGACCTTCACCATCTACTCTGAAGACTTTATTAGAGTTTGATAGAAATACATAGAACAACCCCAAGCGATAAGTATGGTTTTTGTGTGCACAGATGTGCCCAACTAAAAGTAGAGGGACCTTGAGAAAAGTAGCAACAAAGCAAAAGAAAACAAAAAGCAAACAACCTACATCACACCAACTAACCTAAGGAAAGCAGGAAAGTAGAGTATTTACAGGAAATCTATAAATTACTCAAAATGGGCTATGTAGAAAGATATTTACAAAGCACTATGTTTAGGCAAGGTGAGTTGACATTAATGTTTATTGGATTTCGTAATGCATGCACAGGAAAATAGGTGATTGCTATCATTCTTAACCATGCAAATTTATCTTTATATTTTGAAAACTAAAATTCAATGTTGTAGCACTCAAGTTCAATCACGTCATCATGAAAAATTAGTAATTGAGGAGGCTCGCTGAACCCATGGTTAATCCATAACCAAGTTTTCCTTCCTATACTCCCATAATCAAAATGATAAATGTAGTTATGAAAATTAATTGAAGAAAGGAAGGATAGAACCTGGATGTCATTACACAAAGGTGGCATTGTTTGACAGTCGAAAATGAGCACTAAGTTGTCTATCACTGCATCGGTAGCCTCAAGTGGGTATGGTTGAGGGTTCAACATTTCTTGCCTTGGGCTTGCATAAGGCTAGGAGGACAGGGCAGCAAACAACTCTTCCAATATACCAATGGGACCTATAGCCTCGGTTGGCAGTTCTTCAAAAAGAAATACTTCTCCACATTGATCATCTGCAAACTTGGGATCCACTTGGTTGCTGTCCTCAAGGGGTAGCATTTTGTCTCGTCTCCTTCCCTAAGTATCAACCTCCTTTTTATGATGTTTGATGTCATGGGATAATGGCGTGCATGCATCTTTCCTATTACAACTCCCTAAATATGAACGAGGATCAACAATGGTCATGGCGGAAGGACTTCTAGTTGCATCTTGTGGTTGGTCAATTCTATCATACTTGTTAGAAGCCATCAAAACACCCCCACCTTTGTCTTCTTCCATTTGTTTTTCATGCATCTCATTATGACATTCACTTGTTTCCTCTTGCTCACTATCATTGTAAATGGAGGAGCTCCTCTCCCAATCTGGAAACTCTAGTGCATCATTGTTCAGGGGATCAAGGATTATGTATTTATCGCTACCATCTTCTAGGATGTGCTCTTCCTTAGCATGAGCATACCTTGTAGTACAACTACCAATGGAAATAATTCATCAATTGATGACACCTCATTAAGGGGGCCAAATTCTACTGCATAATTTCCCTCCAAGGGCTCGACATAAATCCTATCATTCATGGTGTGCAAATGCTCTTCAAAAGGAAATTCTTGATGACTGGTGGACAACATTCCTATTTGATCTAATTCATCGCTCAAAAGTTCAATACTGTATTGTTTTCCTTCTTCTATTGTTTTCCCAACATCCTCTTGAGGTCTGCCTTTAGCTGAGCCATCACTCGGTTCAGGCTCTTGGTCTTCTACTTCGATCCGGGCAACAAGTAGAGGAGTTCGGGCACTCGGCTACTCCACTTGTCCTCTAACTTGTTCAATAGCCTCTTTGCATAGCTCACATGCAAACTTAGAGTGTGATGAATCATGAAGTCTACACCAATTTGGTAGCAACAACACCTCCAAGTCCACTTGACATCTTAGTTTTGACCAATCCTTTACTAATCTGGAGACGAGCTGGTCATATATTTCTGCTATTGCATCCTTGTCATCACTTGAAAAAGAAGCTTGATGGTAGACAATTGTGGCAAGTGGTTGTTCCCACTCCTCCAAACTTGCATTTTTAGATTCTCAATCGATGTCGTTTATGAAGGAGATGTATTCTAGTCTGATTTCACTTATGTCTTCATCATCATTTTCTATTTATGCAAGGTTGTCATCCCTTTCCTCTTTCTGATTTTCAACATTTGAGTTGCTTGTCCTAACATCCTCAGCTACAGACTTCATTGGTTCATTGTCACCTACCAATTGCTCTTATTCTAAAGTGAAGGTCTGCCTTCGATTGGTGGAGGGAAGGCCTTCTAAATTAGTTTCAATCAGACTTTCACCAAGGCACCTTGTTGTCCTAGTGAAATCTGCTTCTTCCTCCTAGTTTTCAACTTTAATGTCTACTGCTCCAACATCAAATTGTATCAAATTTCTTGTTTCATCCTTACTTTTTTGTCCTCTAGATGTTGATAGCTCTTTTTCCTCACGGGGTGACTCGTCGTCCTTGAGAGTTGGCTACTCCAACTTGTCTAAACAACCCTTGGCTTGAGTGATGACGTTGTCACATGATGGACATGTAAATTCTGAATGTGGTGCATTGTGAAATCTACACCAACTTGCCATTAGTAATTCCTCCAATCTTGGTCCATCCTTGTTGCTCAAATGTTCTTGGATCAGCTCCTTGAATGTTTTGACTGCCATGGTTGTCAACTCTTCCTCTAGGTCTATAGGAGCTAAAGGTTGGTATATTTCCCAAAAGGGAATTTCTCCTTGCAATACTCTTTCAATCCTTCTCAGAAAAGTGAGACACCTCAATTCGTTATGCCTGCAAGTGCAATGGATCTGGCATCTATCCGCCAACGCGAATTGTTGCAATGGCTTCTTCAATCTCTTGTTCAAATCTGCATGCAACTGAGTGATGTAAATTTGTGCATGCTGCTCCATTTTGACTTAGCTTCTAATTGCCTTTAGAATTTTCTAATTTTTTAGCAATAAAAGATATCTCCTTATCTTTGATTTCTTCTTTGAAAGTGCTCTTTTCGAAGTGCCAACTTTCAACTTTGTAGCCACATGTCATGCCCTCCTTCTAGCACTAGTTTTGTTGATGTGTTTTTTTATGCACTTCTTAACACAAGAAATGCATAGGTGCATCAACTCTCTTGAAAGACAATCTCCCACAACCAAATTGTAGAACACTACCCCAAGGTCTCTAATGTAAGGTCTTGATAGTGCTTGGAATATCTCAGTTGTTTTATGTGATTTTGCTGGAATCACAAGGCAAACTTATGGATGAGTTACAAAGCATGGGAAGTTGGTTCTGCAAATGGAGTTCTTAAGATGGGAAAGTTGTTGTGTGTTTGCTGCAGGTTCAAACAAAAGTCTTGAACTCAATTTCAACTTTGGATTTGGATTTATAATGTGCAATGAACCTTTCCTAAGGTTACTCATAAAAAAAAGGAACAAAGGGGCAAGGGAGAGAGGAAGTTCCTAGACCTGAAACTATGAATGAATAGTGATCATGGTGGCTGCTATAGTAGACAAACTTCCTAAACTGAGTTTTTCTTTACCAAGAGAAACCTACAGCTACACAAAACTACTGCAATATTCTAAGGTTTGCTGATTTTCAAATTACACACACATCATGAACATGCAATTGAGCTAGGTTGCAACAATGACATAAAGAAGCCCAGGCTAACTGTGCACAATAGCTTGTCATCAACAAGTGCTAAAAGTATGGGCTGGAAGCTCATCAAATACTATAGCATCAATACCATCATGACAACCATTCAAGAAACTACTACTAAAAATAACATAGAAGGTAGAACCATGCATGCAAGATGAACAAAATCAAAGAGAACATCCATAAAATCATGCAATGTTATCTTCTATTGCTACAAATGCTTTTTACAACTCTCCAACCTTTTATAAATGAGTGGCAAGCCCCTATTTATAGTTTTCCAAAGCCCAAATGAATGGCTAGGATCAATTTCCAATGAATGGCCTAGATTTGTTTACATTAGGGTTTCAACTACCCCCCATTATCCAATAATTTAAAAATACAATTTTGTCTTTTCCATGTTTTGTCTTTTAGTGGCCAGTCACTGTCCAATTTTTCCTCTTGCTAATTTGTGTTTTCACTATAGTTGAAACTGCCTGAAAGCTGCCTTTGTTTGATGCGTTCACAACATTGTCCATTGGATCAAACGAGCCCATTGATGACTGACATCAATGGATTGGTTGCCCCTAATTCAAAGGATAGGTCATCATCAACTGGTGAAAAGTAGAAAAGTTCCCTCATGCCTTCTTCAAGGCCACCCCCTTGCGTTGTTTTCATTAAATTCCTTGGCACAAGCCTTCTTCTAACACCGAACTTCTTGGTGGGTTCTAGGGGGAGAGGCGAACATGAAATGAATGGTGATAGGAGCTATGCACACTTCTTGTTCAGCTTTCTCGATGGGTCTCCTAATAGACCTGCAGTAGGTTCCTTGAATCCTACATACATGAAGTGTCGTAAGTGATTTCATACACAAATCAAGGAAAATATTAGTCAAATCATGAAAAATCTTTGTTAGATCCATCCATGCATAATCAAAAGATCATAATATTCATATTTGGAGCTCATTTGGACCATAAACATTAATGTGGGCCCAAGGGGCGGGCAATGAATGAGGGACAAAAAATTGGAAGGGAAGTTCCTGGACCTCACAAAACTTAGCAAAACCAAGATTTTTCAATTATAGCACATGGAAAAGGGGAAGGAACAGTGCCCATAAAAAATTCCTTAAGATTGGACTCATTCGAAAAAATTGAAAGCTTGGAAGGGGAAAGCCAGAGGGTCACCACCGTTTTGGAAAGGCAATGAGTACATGACAGCCTGGAAGGAAAGTCCCAGATGGCGACGGAGGGGTGGAGTCCCCAAAATGTCCACGGAGGGACGGAGTCTTGGAAACGGCCATGGAGGGGTTGGGTTCTGGAGGCCAGGTCGTTGGGGGTCGACGAATGTTCAAAATGGCCACAGAGGGACGAATACCAGGAAACAACCATAGAGGGGCCAAGTTTCGGAGGCTGGGTCGTCGGGGGCCAGTGGATGTTCAAAACGACCATGGAGGGATGAAGTCCTAGAAACGACCACGGAGGGGTAGTGTTCCGAAGGTCGGGTCACTGGGGCTCCACAGATGTTCAAAATGGCCATGGAGGGATGAAGTCCCAGAAACGGCCACGAAGGGGCCAAGTTTTGGAGGCTAAGTCGTTAGGGCTCTATGAATGTTCAAAATGGCCATGGAGGGATGGAGTCCTGAAAATAGCCACAGAGGGGCTAGGTTCCATAGGCCAGGTCGTCGGAGCTCCACGGATGTTCAAAACGGCCATAGAAGGTTGGAGTCCCGAAAATGGCCACAGAGGATATGGGTTCCAAAGGCTGGGTCACCGGAGCTCCACGGATGTTCAAAATGACCATGAGGGGGCCAGGTCACCAGGTCTCCATGGATGTTTAAAATGGCCATGGAGGGATGGTGTCTTGGAATCGGCCACAAAGGGGCTAGGTTCCGGAGGTCAGGTCGCCGAGGCTCCACAGATGTTTCAAAATAGCCAAAGAGGGATGGTGTTCCAAAACTTAACGAAACGTTGAAAGAACCTTGGTAGTTCACTTAGGCACCACAAAAACATCCCAAATCCACAAGAAAGTTGTCCCCAAAGTAAAAAATGTAGAAAGCGGGCCATCGGGGGTCCACAGATATTTCAAAAAAACCAAAGAGGGACAGAGTTCCAAAAGGAAAGTTCTGAAACCACCAAAACTTAATGAAACATTGACGAAACCTTGGTAGTTCACTTAGACACCACAAAAACATCCCAAATCCATAAGAAAGTTGTCCCCAAAGTAAAAAATGTAGAAAGCGGACCATCGGGGGTCTACAGATGTTTCAAAACAACCAAAGAGGGATGAAGTTCCAGAAGGAAAGTTCTGAAGCCACCAAAACTTAATGAAACATTGACAAAACCTTGGAAGTTCGCTTAGGCACCACAAAAACATCCCAAATCCACATGAAAGTTGTCCCCAAAGTTAAAAATGTAGAAAGCGGGTCGTCGGGGGTCCACAAATGTTTCAAAATAGCCAAAGATGGATGGAGTTCTTGAAGGAAATTCCGAAACCACCAAAACTTAACGAAATGTTGACGAAACCTTGGCAGTTCACTTAGGCACCACAAAAACATCTCAAATCCACAAAAAAGTTGTCCCCAAAGTAAAAAACATAGAAAAAAGTGAATCGAGCGATTAGGGACCAAGTTAGCAGGAACAAGACAAAAGGCAGAAAAGGGACGGGGGACTTTATTTCTCCCCAGATTTGAATACCCCAAGTAGGTGAATTTGGTCAGGGGAATTTGATTGTTTGAAGGCACATGACCAATTTGGGCTTGGAAAATGGGACACACAGAACAAGATAGGAGCAAAACAGCCTGTTGGGATCAAAAAGAGGGGGTCCCTGCCTATGGTGGGGTGTGTGTACAAAACATGCACAACATATATGATGTTGGCTTGTAGTGTTGGAATTTTGGAAATTCTTGCATAATTGAGTATAAATACAAGGTTCTTTTACTCATTTTCATACCTAGCATTCAAGAGATTTGATAAGAGTATTTGAACATTCACAAGAGCATTCAAGGGAAGATTATCAATCATTTTAGAGAAGCATTTAAGTTTCAATGATCATGTCAAGGATTTCATATGTACATAATGTTTGTTATTGTGCTAATAATTGTGATGTAGAGTTTATGATTCAAGCAAGTGTCTCAAACAAGATCAATATCATTTAAGCAATTTGAGTCAAGAATCAAATCCATTGCAACCATTTCAAGTATACTTGCAACACCTTATTGCTAGGGTTTGGTGAGTTGCAACATTTTTTTTTTGTTCATTCATCATTATCCATTTATATTTTCTTTCATTTCAAGGTTTAATTACCAACAAGGGGTTTGACTAAGGAAAACTCTTATTCACTAACCCCACAACATGTTTTCTCTCTCCTTTGTGTGTGATTTATAGGCTTAGGTTGCATATTTCATAGGGAGCAAGATTGGAGAAAAGTTTTCAATTAATCAAAGTTGTCATCAAGCCTTGGAGAACATTGGAGATCAACTACAGGTTGCAAATCGGAGACATAGATCAAGAAATCAGTCAGGAAGGACAAGGTAGATAGGGAAGAGCAGAATCATTTTGTGAAGCTTCTAAAAAGCCTAACTAGACTGATTTCCTACTTCTGGTGAATGAGTCTCAATTCTAGCACATTTTCAGGATTTTGTAGATTTGGATACCCTTTTGACAGATTTATGTTCCCGCACATTTTCCCAGAGACAAGATTGATTTTCCCAGCTTGGAGAATGAGTCCCAATCAATTTTGAATTTAGTTTTTTTAGTTTTCAGAATCTCCATTCAACCTTCTCTAGATTCCTAGGTACACACTTTATGTTTTATAGTTGTATGTTGCATTTCATTCACTTTTCTAGGTCACTTAGTGTTAGTTTGCATTCAATTATATTTTTGCATTACACCTTGCATTTCATTTTCTTTTCCAAGTTTACACTTGGTGGTGAACCCCTCATTATGTCATATTCAATTCCTAAGACAACCCTATTACAAGATCACTTTCTCTTTTGCATTGAGATCTATAGAGTTATCCTTGAGTAGAATACCTTATGAAAGTGGGTGTGATAGCACATAACTAAACCCTATCCTTGGGTGATCCCACAATACTAGTTTACAATTTTTGGAAAATCTAGACACTAAACTGATTTTTTCTAACTAAATCTTCACTTTCGGGCACCTATAGCAGCTAAACCGTGAGGAATTTGAAGATGATGCAAACTAGTGATTTGTGAATTTTTTTCTATAGATTCTATATATATATATATATATAAATATAAATTTGGAATCAGATTGCACTTCTCTTTCCATCTCCTTTGAAAACTAGTTTTCTCAATAAACACCATTTTTAAGGAGTGATGCTTACTGTATAACACAACTTTTTTTTCCATGAAGGATAAAATTCTTTTTTTTTTTAATTTTAATTTTTAACTACGATATCTAGTGCCTCAAATTGGTTTCATAGTGGTTTATTGAATATTTTTTTCTTAATCATGTTTTGAATTCAAACTAACTACAATTCAGACATAGGTAAATCATATAACATATAAACTTTTTTTGTATGTATCAAAATTTTTTTTTTTTAATGGATCAAGGATTTAATATCTAGTGCACTCATATTTTTCAATTTATTTTTATAATCTTCTATTTTCCCAAATGTGTAGAATAGAGAGCTTCATTTCCAATGAAAAGCCTACATTCACAAGAAATAAAAAATAAATATATAATAATTAAATTAAATTTATTTAAAATTATAATTTTTGGGAAGCTTATAATAAGGATTACATACTTACAAAAAATAAATTTTAAATGAATTCATTTGATCCCATAAAAAGTAAATCAAAAGTTGTTTTTTATTAGCATTTTGATAGTTGTAAAGGAGACTCAGTTATAGGTATGGTTTAAAACTAGTGGGGTTCTATCCAAGGGGGTTTGATTTAAGGTAGTTTGATAAAAAAACTCTTCAACTAGAATGCTTTAAATGGAACTTTTTAAGACTTAAATCATTATATTTTCTAAAAATATGTGATTTTAGAAAAAATCAAAATCTCCCCAAAATTGTAAACTAGCTTTGTGGGATCACCCCCCCATTTTTAATTGGTTCCATTTTGGTGAACCTACATTTAGAACATCATATTTCTGATTTGGAGTGCATTTTCATCCTATATTTAGCTTGCATTAGTATTGCATTAGGATTTTCATTCTACGATTTCAAATTTTGCATTAGTGAAAGCTCATTTAGCTTCCATTTTTGCACTTAGTTTCATTGAAAATAGGTCAAAATTTGCATTTGCATCTCATAAATAGATCAGAAAATATAAAAAAGCATAAAATTCAATTCAAAAACTCTAAAAAATTTCAAAAAATCATCATTCGACTCATTCACCACCGTGGGTGAATTGGTTCTTCTGCACATATTGCACTGCATTTTGTGGCATTTACAGTTTAATTTCTAAGTTTCTATTTGCTATTATTATCTTTCAGTTTCAGTTTTCAGATTTTTTCGTTTCATCCAATTCATTGCATCTAGTTTTAAATACTTCATCTTATGCACTACTTAAATTGAAAATTGCATTTAGCATATTTTCACATTGTTGCATAGTTTAGAATCTAGAATTTACATCATGGATATGTGCTTTAGCAATAGTTGGATGTCATTAAAGTCCTTAGTGGATTTATCAAGTTGTCCTTTTGGAAATGATCCTAATGAAATCGAACTCACTCATGCTCACTCAACTCCTAATGAATGTCCTCGTAATGTTGACATCATTGGAGAAGATGATGACAACATAAATAAGTTCCTAAATGATTGTCTTAACAACCTTGAAGCTAACACATCCTTTTATCCATCCATTAAACAACCAAATCCTCCTACCATACCACCCCTTGAGATGTTTACCTAGTTACATCCTGAAACAAAAGTTGAACCTAAGTTCCCTACAATAGGTGAACCTAGAACAAAGTAGTAAACACTCCCATCAATCTTGAAGAAACATATGCAAAAGGATTCACAATCTTGAGTAAACAAGGATGTGATACACCAAGTGAACATGAGATCCACCAAAGTCCTAGAGAAAATACCAAATAATGAAAATACCAAATTCATATAAATGTAAATGAACAAGGCTATATGAAACATCAATTTTTATATCTCTGCATATGTAATTGTAATTCTACAAGTTGTATATTTATATTGACAGTATAGGAAAATTATCATACACTTCATAGTTGAGGATGCCATGCACCTATCTTTTGGCTAAGTATGTATGTATGTATAGTATACACACATACATACATACATATTATGGTAATATGTATGTATGTGTGTATACTATACATACATACATATGGCAGTTCATATGTATGTGTGTATATGATACATACATAATATTATAATGTTTATTATAATATTAATTTGTTAAATATTATATTAATATGTTATTAATAATATTAAAATGTTATGTCAATTAAATAACTAAAATGATTACCTAGTTTAGATAAGTGAAATGATTACCAAATTGACGATAAAAATCCTATAAATGCATATGAAATATTCACAAAAATTTGATTGTTCCGACAGAGACAATTCTTCTATGGACAAGGCCGAGAGGATGATGAGGGGCAGGAATTGTTGAGTGTGGGGTCCACAGTAGCGGTGGAAACAGTCGGCTAAAGTATAGGTGCATGAAACCCTTAACAGACAATGTAGTATGGAAAAAGTGTTATTATTTTGATCGACTGTCTATATATATACACACACATATATACATATATATGTACACTTTTATATATGTATGTATATATATATATGTAAGTTTTTGTATATATACATAGCCATATTTTACCTACAAGAAACTCTTACCAATGAAGCATATAATAACTTCGAATACTAGATCACTATACATATACAAATTGCAAAGGTACAGAAACAAAAAGAAAGGGCTATATTATGGTCGAATGTGTGTATATGTGTGTATACACAAATATATATGCATATATATATATATATATTTGTGTATACAAATGTATACACATAGTCGACCATATATATATATATATATATATGTATGTATGTATGTATGTATGTATATAGTCACATATACACACAATTGCCAAAATATAGGTACAATATTACTGCAAAATAACATTTGTTCATCATTTTTGTGTGTTTGTGTGTGTATATATGTATATATACATATATACTATATACATATATATACATATATGTATGTATATATATATTTGCATACATATATATATATATACACAAGAACAACCATGAGAAAGCTACAATAAAACTCCATTAAATGAGTGTATCATTACTTGTACACTGAAGCTATTTACACAAAAAATAATTGCAAGAAAATATGAAAAAAATCTTGCAATGTGCGTAGTTACTGCCTGTGTGAGGTTGGAACACAACCTCACCTGTGTAACCAAAAGGTAAATGGTTTCCTTATGCCAAATGTGGTGTTGATAAACACAAAAAGTTTGAGAAATGCATCACCAGTATTCGCCCATGGCCTCACCACCGTCAACATCCATCAGAACCATGATTGATCGTCAATGCAACTGCTCAAAGTGCAAATTGTTCTCATGAATGGAGTTTTCGTGAAGCTAAAGCAAGACTAAGCGAATGGCGTGCATGTCAAGGTGGTAGGCATTAAGACCGAAGGTGGTAGAATGTTGGGTAGTTAATGCACATTAACTAGTGGTAAACAAAGCCAGTACTGGCATGGCGCAAACCTACGAAGGATAATACATGTCTAATATTGGTTGATGACACATTTTACAACTTTTTTGGCAGTTTTTGAAAAACACTTTGAAAACATTAATAAATGTGCTTAATTTTCACTAGAAAAAATGGGGGGGTACCAGCTTGACTGTCAAGGGACGTGTCAAAAAAAAAATTACAACTCAAACGTTGCTGATGTGGACCCCTCGCTCAATATCACCCTACCCACCATTGGTCCCTCTCCCTTATATACCAAGATCAAAACTCAAGTGGAGACTTAGATCTCTCCAATAATCTACTAACATTTATTTAGAGTCTATTGTCATATAAATACACAAATGCCAACTACCTCGCAAGAAATACACTCAATGAATCAACTTCTATAATAGATCGTTTTGATTTCGAGAACTATTCCCACAATCACTAAACACAACTATACAACACTAATGAAACACAACTGATTGATACAATGCAAAAAGCGAAATGTTGAGATATAACACTTAATTTCAAATTCGTTAAGAAAAAAATATAATCAGATCGAAAAGTGAGACATTTTCTTACATTCACACTAATATAATTAATTAACAGTCAAATGATATTTAACAGTCAAAGGCGGCGTGAGACATTTTCTTACATTCACACTAATATAATTAATAGTCAAATGATATTTAACAGTCAAGGGCGGCGTGGAAAGAGCAGTGGTTCTCCGCAATTGCCGTGCCAAATACATCCAGTGATTAAGGAATCTTGGTCAATGGCCATACGTGTAAATTTTATTTCTCGTGACATTACTTAAAGTGACTTTACAATGAATTAGGTGTTGGTGAATAGGGACGGGTGTTGAACTTTCCACTGAAAGCCAATGGCCAAATTCATTATTTGATATGCTCGAAATCACTTTGCAGTGAAGTCAAGATATGAATACCCCACCACCTATTCCACACAATTTTAGTGCTTAGCAATTCCTATCCATTTTCCTTTTCGCAAAACACGCAGAGTATTAATGTAGTCACAATACATCAACAAGATCAAGTCTTTTTTATAGGAGAATAACCAATGTCCATGTTTTGAGAAATTTCAACAATGTTTCCGTATAAAATTGTTTCATACTACATCTCCATCTTAGGCACTCATATATAGAGAATACAAATTAAGAAATCATAAATAGTAAATCATAAGCCACGGAAGAGTACCACTCCCAAAAATGTTGCTCAAATTTTCATGGGGAATTCCAATGGGCACTAATCAACATGCTAATATTGATATTCTCTTATGCTATCATAATTTTTCACAATCAAATCATCAAACGAGACACTCCATTTTGACTTAATCATCCCCATTCTAAGATGCATTATGATATGTAATGGCATGCATCATAAAATTGGTTAAAATTGAAGTCTACTGTGTAACTTCCTATAATTATGCTCTTGCATTCATCACAAAATCCATCGTAAACCATACATGCTATAATGTCATATTATAATTAGATGCTCTTACAACTTCTTGTACACATTAAAAAGTATTTAACATGAGAAAAAAAATGCCACCTCGAATTGGGATACCATCTTCCCCATGTGAAGATAAAACAAATAATAATTAAATATAAAACATTTCAATGCAAGTTTGAGACACCTTTCCCAACACAAACACACAAAATCCTTCCAATTTTTTATTTTTTTCACATTAATTTAATCTCAATTATCTTACTAACATGCATAAACTATTGATTTGAATCTTGTAATACCTTATGAGAGTCAATATCTCAATTCATTCTAAGACAATTATATATATCTTTTATTATAGTTGTGTATGTCAAAACTATAATATATCATCATACTTGGTATGATTCTTATAAAATTTATGTGATCTACAATATCACATTGATGGTATGCATTCATCAACTAGATATATCATTTATGACCTTCAAAAAATTTCATAATATTATTTTTGAATGAAGCATATACTAGTTACAAACAAGTACACATGATATTAAAAAATTGGTAATATCTAATAATATTTCATATAAGATATATAAAATTTTATATTTTTCAACCAATTTTAAAATTTATGTGTATATATGTAGGTAATATATAACATATGCACGTGCACACACACATCTAATGTATAATATACACTGTACATATACATATATCTGATGTAGAGTAGGGAGGCAACTTGTTTCCAATCACATTTTAAACCAATTCAAACACTCTTTCAGACCTTACAACCTTATCTTGCCAATCCTTCACCAAGTCACCTAGTTTTCCTTATAGGTCTGCAGACCTATTTTCCCAACTTAACTTTCAAAATTTCTTAACAACCTCTCCAACCAACAACCATTCCAAGCACCCATTAATTCATTCATTAACATACTTCAACACTTCATAGGACTCTTTTGGACCAACACACTCAAAACCAGAAACAACGATGTCCTAGACCCCAGTTAGGTCAATTTTACAAAGAAATTACCCTTTAAACATTCCAAAAACCCCAAATCACTATAGATAGTCTGTCACCAACCTTCAAAACCATAGATTCACCAAATTTTAATCTCATAGACCCTATTCTAAACACCAAACCTATAAACCCTTGTTTTTGCCTTGTTTTGGGAGGGTTTAATGAAAATACACATTCCCAGCCACATGAAACCTTAAAAACACTTCTAACACACTTTATTAATTCTACACAAGCTTAATAATCCATCATATTTTTCTTCCCCCAAGTTTCACAACCTTTTCCAACCTCAAAACCATCCAATTTCATCAAAATTCACACATTTACCAACTAAGGCATCATAACAAATCAATCAAATTGCCTCCTATGCTCAAGCCACCCATTATAAATAAAAACCTACACACTAATGAGCCATTCCACTAAGTTACAGGGAGACACAGTGGGTGGAATGGATTATATTGTCATTTTGCATAATCAAAACCCTTTCAATAGGGTTACACAGGCAGTCCCAGAAAAAGTGGCATAAAATCCTTCAAAGTTAATGAAACCTCACCAAGCCTACACCAAAAGAGATTTAATTCATTTTTCTATCAATTTCAAACACCAGTAGAACAATAGTCTTCTATGTGAGGCTGTACAGGTCTTGGAAGCAATAAAATTATAGAGAAATTACAGAAAACAGAGTTGTTACTGTTTATTTTCTCTTCAAAAACATTCAAGAGATCTTTACATCGTGGATTTCAACATATTTAAACCCTTTCCCACCAAAAATACATCATAAACCAACTCAACAACCTTTCAAATTCCAACTAACTGTTGGGCTTCTCTAAAATTGCATTTTTGCACTTTTTCCATGTTGACAACTTTTCACTTTTGTGCAATTTTACATCATTTTTTACCAATACACAACATGAACTCCTAATGACCACTCAAACTGACTAACATGGTGATTACATAATAAAAATGGTTTATATGACCTTATTTCACACAAACAAGACATACACACCCTACATTCTATCAAAAGACCAAAATTGACCACATCTGCAAAAGGAGCTTGGTGCCCCTGCACCGATATCATATGTGTGTGTGTGTGTGTGTGTGTGTGTGTGTGTGTGTGTGTGTGTGTGCATATGTGTATGTGTGTGTGTGTGTGTTTGTGTGTGTGTGTATGTATGTATGTATGTATGTATGTATATGCATATGTGTATGTGTGTGTGTGTGTTTGTGTGTGTGTGTATGTATGTATGTATTTATGTATTTATATGCATATTTGTATATACATTGCATATTTAAATATTAAAAAGTTGTTCAAAATATAGTTCTGATAGTTATTTCTATGAAGTATAAATATATTGTAAAAAATAATGTGTAATAGTTGTATGATAATTGATGTATATTTAATTTACAATCTAATAAATTAAATGGGGAATATAATAATGCGTTCAAAAGAAACATGTGTAGTAAAATTATGTCTAATTATCATATGTATTCATTAGGAAGTTAAATAGAATGCCTAATATTTGGGGACAAAAATAATTGAGTTTTTAAAATATTTTGGAGATGAGTAGGATGTAATTTCAATGGGTAAAATATATCATAATCAAAATGGTCATGAAAAAAAAAACTTGACACAAACTATTTTTATATCCATATTAAAAGACTAAACTTATGAATTTCATTTATTTCTGTAGACATCCAAATTTGGACACTTAATTTATCCAAATTTATCACATTTCATCTAAGCATCCTCTTATCCAAGTTAATTAAGTAATATTACTATTATTTAATTAATATCCTTAATTTTGTCAAATCCCTAAGGTATTTAATTAATAATTAAATACCTTACCTTAATCCTCTTTCCATCAAATGAATTAAATAAATATTACATTTATTTAATTCCTCACATGTCATTTTCATCTAATCCTAATACATCTCCTAATCTCTTCATTAAGGATGTGCACATGCCTAATCCTTGATTAGGATGTGTCATATCCTCCAACTTTTGCAAGTTGGCTTCCAATCCTCATTAACCCCTAATTATCCTCTAATTACTGATTAGTCAAACCTAATTAGTACTTTGGTCAACTCTCCCCATCCCCCAAGGAATTTTTAATTCCTTTTTATTCACCCTAGGCTCCTCTCTTCCCCATGTGAATTTTTAATTCACTTTTATTCTTTCTAGAATCCCCTTTTCCCATGCATCTTCTAGAATCTTTGACTTGTCACATCAAGTCACATGTGACAAATTCCCACCTTTTGGAACCTTGTCTTATCCACTAGATTCTTCCAATCATTGTGAATTTTTAATTCACTTTTATTCTCCCAAAGCTTTCCCCTTCCCCATGTGATCATTGAAAGGTCACATCAAAGTACTTGGAAGGTACTTGTCCTTCCTCCACATCATGTACCTCTCTTCCACATCACCTATACATCACCTCACCCTTAGCCATCTCATAATCCACATGTCAAAATGTGAGGGCTTGTGAGTCCTCAACTCACCTTAGCCCTTCATCTTGGCCTTGTTGGATAAATCCCAACCATTGAATTCTCTAGAGAATTCAAGTTTCTCTATAAATACTCCCTCCTCTAAGGCATTTGGGAGGACTTAGCCATTTTTCCACTAAATGCTGCCATTTTGTGCACTCATCTAGCCATCAACATTCATCTATTTGCATCTACATTCAAGCATATAGTCAAGACTTGCATTTAGTCACATCAAGAGCCATCAAGGAGCACACAAAATTAAATCAAAATCAAGGGCCAACCAAAGATTTTTAGCTGCAAAAGGGAGGTATAACCATTTGCAATCATTTTACACTTTTCCTCTTTGCATTTACAAATTTCTTAGGCTAATCTTGAGGTATTTTTTTATGTTTTTCCATTTCATTTTAGTTGCTTAAGATAAGTTAAACATTTTGATATCACATTTATGGCATGCCCGGTGGGACCCGCAAGCGGGTCCCTCAATTTCACGTTTGTTGTTGTTGAGTTGTTTGCAAGAATGCGTCGCAAAAGGGCGACTACGCCCTCCTGGTGACCGCAGAAGGGCGACTGCGCCCTCTCATTTTCTGCAGAAGGGTGACTGCACCCTCTCATTTTCTGCAGAAGGGTGACTACACCCCTTAATTAAATTTTTTGTACTAACACTTTTCTGCAGAAGTGCAATTGCGCCCTCCTGTTCATTGCAGAAGTGCAATTGCGCCCTCCTGTTCACTGCAGAAGTGCAATTGCACCCTCCTGGTCACTGCAAAAGTGCAATTGTGTCCTCCTGTTCACTGCAGAAGTGCAATTGCACCCTCTTGTTCACTGTAGAAGTGCAATTGCACCCTCCTGTTCACTGCAGAAGTGCAATTGTGCCCTCTTGTTCACTGTAGAAGTGTAATTGCACCCTCCTAGTCACTGCAAAAGTGCAATTGTGCCCTCCTGTTCACTGCAGAAGTGCAATTGCGCCCTCTTGTCACTGCAAAGCAACACATTTTGGAAGGTAAAACTGTCATTTTACCTTCATTTTTTTGTTGTTTTCAGGTATTAATCCCCTAACACTGTTTCTTGCAAGGATATTGGTGTTTTTGCTAACTTTTTACAGCATATTCTCATGAAATTGATGAAGAAAGTGGGATAAAATAACTAACAGTTGCTTGCAGGGCTATCCGTTTGCTCAAATTTTTAAAACTATCCTTACTATTTTCGTTAATCTAAGAACATAGTCTAATTAGGGGGGAGTAATACTCATTGCTTGTTGTGTCTATCTTTTTCTATTACTCAAAGGGAGCATTAGCTTGTTTTTTCTTTCCCTTGCACTTCATGTGAGTCTGGGGAGTAGTTGGAAATGATTAGTACTTTCTTTCTAGTGGGATCTGCTTGGGAATTTCATCACCCCAAGGGACGATTCCAACCACACATACCGACGTGGTATATAAAGGGGGGAGAGCGAAAGTTGTACTCCAATCCAGTCATGTTGTAATTGGCAGAGCATCAAAGCTAGGGTGATACCTAGATAGATGTGAAGAGTTGGTCTGAGCCCTTCAGTATCTCGCTGGGGTTCCCAACTCATGCTTGTGATGGGATGGTGTTCACGATTGTGCCTCATGTACCGAGAGTATATTGAGGAATCCCTAGACACCTTGTGCATCCTAGATTAAGACCATGTTGGCTATACCCTTAACACTAATCATAGGATTGTATTTGCTTGAAAGTGTTTTCTTATGAGAAACCAGTAAACTTTTTGACAAATTGGCCTTATTATTGTCATTTTAAAGCCCTTGCCATAGTCATTTTTATCAAACCAAGTCTCTGATTTACTGCAAAAGGGCGACTGCACCCCTTATTTACTGCAGAAGGGCGGTTGCACCCCTGATTTACTATAGAGGGGCGAATTTGCCCTCCTGGACACCTGAAACCACCCTGTTTGGCTCTGTTTAGCCTCTAAATCATCGTCTAATCATTCCAAACCTTTGTATCATCATCCCAACCCTCTGTTTTGTCATTCTAAACCTCTGAAAACCTTCGTTTAATCATTCCAAAGCTCCATTTTATCTATTCCAAGCATCCATCTCCTCATTCTGAGAGTTGTTCATCCCTTCCAATCAATCATTTACTTGTTTCGAGCTTTCAATCATTCATCCATTCCAAACAATAATTTACCAATTTTGAGTGCTTGTTCATCCACTCCTATCATTCACTTTTCCAATCCAATCATCTATTTCCTCAATCTGATCATCTATCACCCCATTCCAATTGTTCGTCTCTTATAGCTTGTTTACCCACTTAAAGAGTCCACAAAGCAGTAGGGTGAATTTTCCCCACAGTCGGGCGAATCTACCCCTCTGAGGGGGCATAGTCACCCCAAAAGAGGGCACAGTCACCCTAGAAGGGGGCACAGTTGCCCTAGAAGGGCACAGTCACTCCAGAAGGGGCGTAGTCACCCCTCTGCACAAAAAAATTTGGCAAACAAACATATCTAGTTCCCAAATCCGACTGGTGAAACCAATCCCATCATATCTTTCAATCCAATCCTAATTCTGAGCACTTGTTCACTCGTTCTTAGCACTCGTTCATCTATTTTGAATCTTCCTCCCCTCATTCTAAGAGTCATTCATCTATTTTGAGCACCTGTTTGCCCATCATCAACACTTTTCTGAAAATCATCATTTCATCACAAAAATCACATAAGTGCCACTTAGAACATCATTAGAGTCCATATCCAACATCAAATCATCCCTCCCAATCACCTAGACTTCATTTTGAGAATTTTGATTTTTGTGTCGAAACTTCCGGAGGCCATAACTTTTGACTCGGGTGTCCGTTTGAGCTGAAATTTAGCAGGTGATTGCGTTATGAGATGGCATGTGGATCCCGACTAACTGGAAGTCCCTTGGACCCCATTTTTCCACATTTTTGAGGCCTCAAACTTTCATCTTGACCCTCAAAATCACAATTTAGTGTTTTTTCCAACATTTTGAAAAATCATTTTTGTCAATAACTCGGAATGCATGTCTCAAATTTGGGATATTAGTTGGCAATTCATCCTATCTTTGTTTTGGGTATTTTTTGGGAAAAAATTGAACTCTGAAAATTACGTTCGTGAGGTTTCCTAAAATGGAAAAATTTGATAATTTTTGAAAATTGGCAAATATGGAAAAATTTGATTGTTAGCTCCTTACATTCTTTAAACCCCAGAACTTGGTGTAGAATCAATCCCATCACATCCTCCAATAATTCTAGGCTTCAATTCAATCCTAATCTGAGCTTTAATCTAATCCCAATCTGAGCTTAACTAAAACCCTAATCTGAGCTTTAGTCCTTTCAACCTTTCATTCATCCATTCCAAACAGTTGTTCTCCCTTTTCAATCATCTATTTCCCCATTCCGAGTAAATTTTCATCCATTTCACACATCCTTTCATCATTTTGAACTCTTGTTCTATCATTCCAATCATCCATTTCACACATCCTTTCATCATTCTGAACTCTCGTTTTATCATTCTGATCATCCATTTACTCATTCCGAGTAAACGTTCATCCACTTCACACATCCTTTCATCATTCTGAACTATCATTCTATCATTCTGATCATCCATTTACTCATTCCAAGTAAACGTTCATCCATTTCACATCTTCGTCTATCATTCTGAACTCTCATTCTATCATTCTGATCATCCATTTACTCGATTCTGAGTAAACGTTCATCCATTTCGAACCTCCTTTCACTATTCTGAACTCTTGTTTTATCATTTCAATTATTCATTTACTCGTTCCGAGTGAATGTTCATCCATTTCACACCACCTTTAATCGTTTCAAACTCTCATTCTATAATCCCAATCAATCATCTACTCGTTTCGAGTAACCTATCATTCATTCCGAGCTTTCATCTTCTCATTCCGAGAGTCATTCATTCGTTCTCAGTAGTCATTTACTTGTTCCAAGTAATCGTTCATCCATCTCAATCAATTTTTTTCTCATTTTGAGTATTTTTTCATCCATTTCTCCAATCAAATCATCATTTCCCCCATCCAAATCCCTTGAACTTTGTCTCGGGTTATTATCCAAATTGACCTAAGTGTCTGATCTGATTGTCATTGAATCAACATCTGCTTAGGATTGTCATCCGTCCTAAGTCAATCATCATCGTCGACCCAATCAATCCATTTTCAATCTCAAAGTGGATTCGGTGCTGCAATCATTCACTCATCCTTTAATCCAATCAATCGGTATCCTACATCACCTAGGGTAATCTCTGAACAAGGTTTATAGTCCCTTTCGTTATCCTATCTGATCCCTCAGTCTATCTTATCAATCATCAATCGATCTTATCCAATGTAATCCAATCGCATTCCTATCTAATCACCTTTGACCCAATCAATCTACTTCCATCTTGAAGTAGATTCGGTGTCGCACTCATCCTTTGATCATCATAATCAATCCCATCGCATCATCCAATCATCCTAATCTGAGCTTTAGTCCAATCCTAATCTGAGCTTGACCAAAATCCCAATTTGAGCTTTAGTCTAATCCCATCCAAAATCTTTCATCCATCCTCTTTATCCTTTCACCATCATGAATCCTTATCCTCCATCAATAGTGGTCAAGGGAAACCCTAATTATGTTGACAGCGTAACGAAAGTCTTGTCGATCAAGAAGAATGTGACATAGATCCCCTTGACACTATCATTGCTAGTAAGCTTTCTTCACCCACTTTCCAAAATCCAATCACCCCTTCAAGTCATCCTATTATGTCTTCATCCATGCTTAATCATGCTCCTTATGCTACCTTTGACAAGGGATATCCATCACATCTATCATACTCTTCATCTACATCATCCTCTTATCCAACACCTGCCTCCTTTTGTCCTAATCTGCCATCACAATACCCCTATCCTAATCCCCCATCCACATCCTCCTATCTCAATCCTTCATCCATATTTATCCACTAACCTAATCTTCCATACCAATCTCCTCACCCTAATCCTACATTCACACCTTAATTCTCATGGTACATCAACATGCTAATATTGATATTCTCTTATGCTATCATAATTTTTCACAATCAAATCATCAAACCAGACACTCCATTTTGACTCAATCATCCCCATTCTAAGATGCATTATGATATGTAATGACATGCATCATAAAATTGGTTAAAATTGAAGTCTACTATGTAACTTCCTATAATAATGCTCTTGCATTCATCACAAAATCTATCGTAAACCATACATGCTATAATGTCATATTATAATTAGATGCTCTTACAACTTCTTGTACACATTAAAAAGCATTTAACACAAAAATGCCACCTCGAATTGGAATACCATCTTTCCCATGTGAAGATAAAATAAATAATAATTAAATATAAAACATTTCAATGCAAGTTTGAGACACCTTTCCCAACACAAACACACAAAATCCTTCTAATTTTTTATTTTTTTCACATTAATTTAATCTCAATTATCTTACTAACATGCATAAAATATTGATTTGAATCTTGTAATATCTTATGAGAGTCAATATCCCAATTCATTCTAAGACAATTTTATATCTTTTATTATAGTCATGTATGTCAAAACTATAATATATCATCATACTTGGTATGATTCTTATAAAATTTATGTGATCTACAATATCACATTGATGGTATGCATTCATCAACTAGACATATCATTTATGACCTATGAAAATTTTCATAATATTATTTTTAAATGAAGCATATACTAGTTACAACCAAGTACACATGATATTAAAAACTTGGTAATATCTAATAATATGTCATATAAAATATATAAAATTTAATATTTTTCAACCATTTTTTAAAATTTATGTGTTTATATGTAGGTAATATATAACATATGCACGTGCACACACACATATAATGTATAATATACAAATACATATACATATATCTGATGCATAGCAAGGAGGAAACTTGTTTCCAATCACAATTTAAACCAATTCAAACACTCTTTAAGACCTTACGACCTTATCTTACCAATCCTTCACCAAGTCACCCAGTTTTCCTTATAGGTCTACGGACCTATTTTCCCAACCTTAACTTTCAAAATTTCTTAACAACCTCTCCAACCAACAACCATTCCAAGCACCCATTAATTCATTCATTAACATACTTCAACACTTCATAGGACTCTTTTGGACCAACTCACTCAAAAGCAAGAAACAACGATATCCTAGACCCCAATTAGGTCATTTTTACAAAGAAAGTACCCTTTAAACATTCCAAAAAACCCAAATCACTATAGACAGTCCTTCACCAGCCTTCAAAACCATAGATTCACCAACTTTTAACCTCATAGACCCTATTCTAAACACCAAAGCAATAAACCCTTGTTTTTGCCTAGTTTTGGGAGGGTTTAATGAAAATACACATTCCCAGCCACATGAAACCTTAAAAACACTTCAAAACCACTTGATTAAGTTTTCAAAAGCTTAAGAATTCATCATATTTTTCTGCCCCCAAGTTTCACAACCTTTTCCAACCTGAAACCATCCAATTTCATCAAAATTCACACATTTACCAACTAGGGAATATCATAACAAATCAATCAAATTGCCTCCTTTGCTCAAACCACCCATTCTAAATCAAAACCTACACACTAATGAGCCATTCCACCAAGTTACAGGGAGACACAGTGGGTGGAATGGCTTATATTGTCATTTTACATAATCAAAACCCTTTTAATAGGGTTACATAGGCAGTCCCAAAAAAAGTGGTGGAAAATCCTTCAAAGTTAATGAAACCTCACCAAACCTACACCAAAAGAGATTTAATTCATGTGTCTATCAATTTCAAACACCATTAGAAAAATAGTCTTTTGTACGAGGTTGTACAGGTCTTGGAAGTAGCAAAATTGTAGAGAAATTACAAAAAACAGGGTTGTTACTATTGATTTTCTCTTCAAAAACATTCAAGAGATCTTTATATCATGGATTTCAACATATTTAAACCCTTTCCCACCAAAAATACCTCATAAACCAACTCAACAACCTTTCAAATTCCAACTAACCATTGGGCTTCTCTAAAATTTCATTTTTGCACTTTTTCCATGTTGACAACTTTTCACTTTCATGCAATTTTACATCATTTTTTACCAATACACAACATGAACTCCTAATGACCACTCAAACTGACTAAAATGTCTCATTACATAATAAAAATGGTTTATATGACCTTATTTAACACAAACAAGACTTACACACCCTACATTCTATCAAAAAACCAAAATTGACCACATTTGCAAAAAGAGCTTGGTGCCCCTGCACCAATATCTTATATATATATATACCAATACACAACATGAACTCATAATGACCACTCAAACTGACTAACATGGCTCATTACAATAAAAATGGTTTATATTACCTTATTTAACACAAACAAGACTTACACACCCTACATTCTATCAAAAGACCAAAATTGACCACATTTGCAAAAAGAGCTTGGTTCCCCTGCACCGATATCATATATATATGTGTGTGTGTGTGTGTGTGTGTGTGTGTGTATTTAAATATTAAAAAGGTGTTCAAAATATAGATCTGATAGTTATTTCTATGAAGTATAAATATATTGTAAAAATTAATGTGTAATAGTTGTATGATAATTGATGTATATTTAATTTACAAGCTAATACATTGAATGAGGAATATAATAGTGTGTTCAAAAGAAACATGTGTAGTAAAATTATGTTTAATTATAATATGTATTCATTAGGAAGTTAAATAGAATGCCTAATATTTGGGGACAAAAATAATTGAGTTTTTAAAATATTTTGGAGATGAGTAGGATGTAATTTCAATGGGTAAAATATATCATAATCAAGATGGTCATGAAAAAAAAAACTTGGCAAACTATTTTTATGTCCATATTAAAAGACTAAACTTATGAATTTCATTTATTTCAACCAAGTCATGTCCATTAGTACTAAAAATAGTAGGTCTATATGTATAATTGAATGTCTAATAGGCATTACTATTATACATCTATTACCTTGGTACTGCACTTAATTTTTTATTGGAAATGCATAAATGTGGAACATGATCTACCAATTAAACAATAAACATTGAAAGGTATAACTGTAACAACTAACCCTCTATTGCTACCATTTTTTTCTTAAATCAAATTCAGAACAAATACCAAACTTAATTGATTGAGCATCTTCCATGTAGCTTATAAGTGCTAACTTAATATAACTTCTCCATTCACCAAGGTAGCATCAACTCAACATCACTACTTATGTTCTTACACATGGGAGTGGTAAGCTTCCAAGGTTAGGGTTATTCATAGACCTAGACCTAAGCATCAAGGGTTCATGATGACCCTTCCTACATATCTCCTCATGGGAAGTTAGAGGCTTCATAATTCGCCCAACAATGTTATAAAGAGTTCATTCTATTCTCTTGTATGAGACCTTTGAACTCACCTTAAATTGTGACTACATATTAAAATTAGTCCAATCATAATATAACGATAACTATTTACCATCAAATGTTGGCTCCATACCAAACATTACCAATCCATAGTGTACAAATATACACAAATATATAGGGGTCATATTATTTCATAATCCCTTGATTCCCCTAGTGAGTGACTTGAGCATACATCACATATACATAGGGTGAATAGCTCACACATCACACATACATAGTGACTAGCTCTAACATACATCACATATACACAATGACTAGCTCTTAACACATGTTATATATGCATAGTTACTAGATCCATCATAAATCATAAAACATAGTGACTAGCTGTCGCATACACCACATATAAACAATGACTATCTCTGTCACATTTACATGATGACTAGCTCCAACATAACTCACATATACATAATGATTGTCTTGAGAATACATAATATTAATTATATATATATATGATGTATGCTCAAGACAATCATTATACGAGGTGATTAGCTCATACACATCCCAAGTACAATAGTGATTGGCATATATGTACACATATCACAAATATAATGGTAATGAGCTCATGTGTACATCACAAGTATATCCATGACTAGCTCAAGCATACATCATTTATATCTAGTGTGACAATCCACACAATAAATCAAATTTTCACATAAATAACTAGTAAAGTGGAAATGGATGCCACCTATTACATGTATCAACCAACTACTAGATTCACCATCACATAATCTTAATATGATAAAAATCAAGAATCCCATACTACTCAATTTTGTCACTAACAAGGGAACCAATTTATCAATATGCACACCCTAGGCCATTTACACAAGTACTTAGGGAGTAACTAAAATGTACATAATGAGTGACTAACACCTACCCTTTTATTACATCCTAGATAGAAAAGGAAATTCAATGCATTATGTACTACATCGTGGGTCTCATCCTTTTCATCTATCTTCTACACCAACCATGACAATAACAATCATCCAATACTAGATGCAATCATCACCAAGTAAAGAATAAGTAAAACAAAACACATCACAAAGTAACACACACACATTTTCCCTAAACACACCAATGCCTATCCACCCCCATTCAAGTGGATTGTGTGTCTCAGGATGAGAGAGTAGACAATCAAACTAGTTTATAGTGCATAGGGTCAATTTCTTGATGACCATTCACACAACGTAAATTACCTACCTCTAATAATCTAAGATACCATTTCCCACATTAGAATAGGCTAAAACTATAATACGAGGTTGGTCCATGAACTATTACCTACCTATTCTTCATTAGAAGCTCTCTTCCCTACAGTCCATTGGATGACTAAGAACCAAGAAATTCCAACACTAGTATAGTATTCTCCTTGACTATTATCAATCTCAAGCCTCATAGTAATGTTCCTTGACTACTGTTAATCTCAAGCATCATAGTATTTCTCCTCGACTACTATCAATCTCAAGCATCATAGTATTCATTCTTGACTACTGTCAATCTCGAGCATCATATTATTTCTCCTTGACTACTATTAATCTCAAGAAGCATATTATTTCTCCTTTATGCATGCTTAACACTATAACTAGAAGATAGGTTCCTAACTGTAGGAAAAGTAGATCACAATATACTAAACTAGGAGCCTATACATATTCATATAAGCTTGAAGTTAATTTTCAAACACATAAAAGAAATCACCTAGAACCAACACAAGACAATCTCAAATCATTATGTACCCACTACCAAGTAGTCAAATCCATTCCTTCATTCAACTTACTATTTAGAAAATACAATTTATCTGGTTTTCTTAACTCATTCATAACCATTTAATACCCACTTTTTCCTCATCTAAAGACTAGTTAAGAGAGGAGGTCAAACCAATTGGGAATAACATAAAATCTAAGAGTTATCCCCCTAGACCCTCCCCCTATGGACTTGAGGTTACAATAGCATCCTTTTCCCAAGGACTACCTACATACCCACTTTCAAATGGATAAGAGTCACACATAGTTCTCCTTACTGGTCTCTCTCCCAAGGGAAATACACACTATTTCCAATGACCAAGATTTCATTAGTGATACCTTTCCATTGCTAACACTTAATGAGAGTTACACAAACATTTAACTAATCTCATGATATAGTAAACCTATATTAAGGAACTTCCAACAAGTACATACATTTTACTAGGTCAATCTATAACCTATACAATTACTAAATAGTGCCACCAAAATATTAGTTCCATTACAAATTAAACTTGTAAACCAACAAGGAATAAATACAATATTTAGGCACTTTATGCTTTGATAGATCCTTTCAAATAGGTCATAGGTAGACATAGCTACAATAGTTGATAGACTAGAACCAAGTGGGTAGCCAATCATACCAATCAATTACTTTCCTTACTTCCCATGAGAAGTGAGGTTTTAGTACCATTTGTGCTAGTGTTTTTACTATGAATATAATGTTCAATTGTTTGACATGGGGTAAAGTATAAATTTTACTACCACATAACATTAGTATTCTAAGTGTTTAACTCACAAAGAAATGACAACAAAATAATCCTTTCCTTTCACTAGCAATAAGGTAACATAATTTTCCCTTCATAATGGTACATATTGAATTGCCTCATTATTAGCTAAGCACCATTTTAATGAACTATGAATGAAGAGAATGTTAATTAAATGTGTACATATACAACTCTATCTCATATCCCATGGGAAAAAAATTATGCAAGCTAAATGACCTTATAGAGGATGAGAAGCAAAAAAATAAAAATTAGATTAAGAAATAATTGCAATAAGTTGAGTTTTCGATGGTTTCCTTAAGGGTCAGTGCAGGATCATGAGTGACCAAACCAGGCCCCTAAGTGCCAATGAAAATTTAGAAAAACAGAGCTAGGCAACTCGACATAAAAATTTGAATAGGCTATTAACATAATTTGAAAAATATGTAAGAATGGAATTTGTAGTAAATTGAATGTAGTTTCTACTAATCCTTTTTGTAAAAAGGTAAAATCTATTTTGTGAAAATTTGAAATTTCAATGCATTAGTACTAAATTTTCAAGAAAAGAATAAGAAGCAGGTGTATGTTTGACCACCCTAAGTACAAGAAAAATATATTTTTTTTTTTCTAAAACTTTCAATATATGTAGAGGACACATGCCCAGATGTGCCGCATTTTTTTTGTAATTTTTTTGCATGTAAATAATTAGTTATGATTTTTATTAGAACATTTCAAAATTATTAAAATGTGTTTGTCTAACCACCATAACTTGGTCAAAATATTATAAAATTTAATTTTTTTATCCTATCGTATGCGAAGCATAGAATGTGACACATCTTTTAGATTCAAAAAATGTGAAATAATTTGAAAATTATAAAAGTTTTTCAATCAGCGGGTATCAATCAGAACTTTAGTCGTAATGTATGTAGAAAATAAATAATAGTTATCTATTAAATTCAAAATAAGACATATCTTATATTGGTGGAAAGCTGACAATTTTTTCAATAAACCCTTTTCGTTTCATTAAATTCAGATAAAAAAAATTCATCAACCACAAGGGCGAACTTCAAAAAACTAAGGAAATTTTGTAAACACATTTTTTTAGTTGACTTTTTTTAGGTTTGCAAATCCCGAATGAAATCTCGAGCCAAATCCTAAGCCTACTAATTTTGTTAGAAAAACGGACATCCATTTTAAAAAGATATATGTTACTTCTATTATTTATAATACATAATATTTAATATATTAATATATACTAATATACTAATATATTAATATATTATGTATTATGTATTATATATTATATTATATATTATTATATTATATACTATATACTACATATATTTTATATAGTATATATTAAATATTATATTAATATTATATAATAGATTTAATACATAGTATATATTATATACTACATTCTAATATATATATATATATATAGTGAGATAGAGAGAAGGGTTGTGAGAAATAAAGACATGAGAGAGAGAGAGACTTGAGATGAAGATAGAGAGAATGAGAAAGACCTGAGCAGGAGATGGAGAGTGAGAGAGACTTGAGAGAGAGTGTGAGTGAGAGAGAGACTTATCTAGCTAGGGTTCCCAATGGAGAGACCCAAGAGAGAGAGGGGGTGGAAGGGATAAAGGGAGGGAGAGAGAAGGATTGAGAGAGAGTTGTCTAGGTAGGGTGAGAGTTATAGAGGGAGTGAGAGACCCAATAGAGAGAGGGTGGGAGTGATAGCGAGAGGGAGAGAGGGAGAGAGAGAATTGAGAGGTTGAGATGGAGAGAGAGAGAGAGACTTGAGAAGAGAGGGGTTTGGGAGGGATAGAGAGGGACTAAGAGAGATTTTTCTAGGTAGGGTGGGAGGGATAGAGAGAGCTAGAGACCAGAGAGAGAGAGAGGGAGTGGGAGAGAGGAGAGAGGAAGAGAAAGAGATAGAGGTAGGGAGAGGGAGAGAGGGAGGGAGAGAGAGGGAGAGGGAGATGGAGTGTGTGTGTGAGAGAGAGAGAGGGAGTAGGGGAGACTTGAGAGAGAGAGGGAGAGAGGGAGTAGGAGAGACCTGAGAGAGAGAGAGAGAGAGAGAGAATTGAGAGGAAGAGAGGGATGGAGAGGGAGAGAGAGAGGGAGTGGGAGAGAGAGACCTGAGAGGGGGATCTAGAGTGAGAGAGAGTGAGGGGAAGATGGAGAGAGAGAGGGAGAGAGGGAGAAGGAATGGGAGGGAACTGAGAGAGAGACCTAAGAGAGAGAGGGAGTGGGAGAGACCTAAGAGAGAGAGAGAGAGAGACTTGAGAAGGAGGACTTGAGAGGGAGAGAGAGAGAGAGAGAGAGAGAGAGAGAGAGAGAGAGAGAGAGTTATCTAGTTACTTCCTCCTAGAGACTTTTTGGTGATGCTATTAAGCACCAGATTTCAAACAATCCTATTAACATTTTCTTTGACACCAAGTGACTCATTGGAAGGTGCTTCTCTAATTCTTATGTGTAGGACAACCTAAAATTTTAGAATTTACCATCATCCAAGGGAAGGATGATAAGCCTCTCATCCAAGGACCACTTATAAAGGAGAAACTAAGTTATTTACACTTGAAGAGATCTCATTTGTGCTACTCATGAAAATGAAGACCATTTCTAAAAAATACCTTGAGTGCAAAGTGAAGAATGTGATTATTATTGTGCCTGCTTATTTTAATGATGCGTAGAAGAGGGCCACAAAGGACGCTAGTAAGATTGCAGGCTTCAATGTCATGCAAAAAATTATTGAGCCAATGGTCGTAGCTATAACTTATGGCTTCCATGATGTATTCAATGGAGAAAGAAGCATTCTCATCTTTGATTTGGGTGGAGGTATGTTCAATGTTTCGGTTCTTTCTGTTCAAAAGGGTAATATTTCCGTCAAGGCCGTTAGAGAGGATATGCATTTGGGAGGTTAATATTTTGATAACAGAATTTTCAATACAAAATACAAGTTGGATATCAGTAGTGGTGCCAGAGCTAGAGAGGGAGAGAGTATAAGATATATCATATATAATATTATTTATATACTATATATAGTATAAAATATATATTATATAATATATATAATAATATATAATATATAATATATTATGATTTATTAAAATATAATATATTTATTAAATATAAATATATAATACATTTATTATATATTAATAATACATAATATTGGTTTTATGTATCATTTGGTTTTAAAAAATTGAAGGAAAATGGATATCCATTATTTATTGTATAAGATTTAAAGCTTCCCCTATGCATACATATTAATATATAATATAATTTATATACTATATAATATATACCTTAATAATAATAATATTAATATATAATATATTAATATATAATGAATATATTAGAGAGGGGTTAGGAAGGGATAGAGGGAGGCAGCAATGAGAGAGAGAGAGGCGGGGGAGAGAGAGATAGAGAAGGTGAGAGGGAGACATAAATGTTAGAGTAATCAAGATACTCACTTGATAATTAATTAATTATTAAGTCCCTTATTACTTTAGTTCACTTAAGCTAAATTTAGGAGTGCTTTTTTATTATTATTTTGAATTAAATACAAGACAAGTTGTCTCATTGCATGAGATTAGAACACTTGTCACTATCTAGTCAAATCCTCATCTAGGGTTTTCTTTTGCATGATTTTATAAAGCTTGCACATTCATTGTAATAATTCAATTTCAAAACCATTCAAGTTAATATATTGCACATATTAGTTCTCTTCTAGATTCAATCTTTTCTCTCTTGGTTGCATAGCAAATCAGTTTCTTTGATCTCTTGCTTGTGATAGACATTTTGGTTGTAGGGATTTTTAGGAGCTGTGGGGCTCACTATCAACTCCAATATGGTATCAAAGCTCTATATTTGTAGCTTCGTGTTCAAATTTTGAGAGATCTAGCCTTGAGGGAAAAATTAGCTCATTATAGGGAAAAATTAGCTCATTATAGGGAAAAAAAGGCATCACCGTTGCATCCAAAATGGATAAAACCTAAGGAACACCTGTTGAATCACTCAAATCCGTGCAGTTACAACAAAAGGAAAAAAATCATGGGCACAAGATCCAAGGTGAATTCCTTATGATTCATATAGTCATCGTACGGATCTATACCCCTGACATAAATCTGTGTGCATAGGTTTTTTTAAATCATTATGGTTTTTATATTTTTCCATAAAAATTTAAAAAGAAAACACAATTTTTTTACAAAAATATCAAAAGCTTTTTAAAAAAAAATCAAAATAAAAAACACTTATTTCAAAAGTTTTTTTTTTTAAATTAAATGGGTTGTGTGGCCCTACCACACATACGGTGGCTGCAATAGTACCTGGTACTACTTCGATTCGCTAGACCCCACTTCGGTAGGCAGCAATACTCACCTCCAACAACATTAGAAAATTTGCGGCTGAAAAATTCTAGCGGGCCCCAAATAGAATCAAAATCCAAAAATAATTGAAACATTATAAAATTTATCAATACACATCATGATATGTATATATATAAGCATATACATAAAGCAAAAAGAGTAATGAAAGCATAAATATCACATCATCACCTGGATCTCCAGTTCGCTAGTTAGGGTATAACCATGTAGCAACAGTCCCCTCTTGTTCTGGAAGTGTGGATGGCCTGCTACCGCCGGCCTCCCCACGCTCGTGAGTGTAGATCTAGGTCATGATAGTTGCACATGCTCTAGTGACTTGTGTAGGAGGTGAATTTCTCCTCTCGAGGGCAACTGGAGCCTCATCTGTCTCATCAATGTCATCACTCATCAACTAGGTATCCTCCTCATCCTCATCAAGAAATATATCAGGTATTGTATCATGATCATCTGTATCACCGTCAACCTCCTCATCATCTCTATCACCTTTGCACCCTGGAAGATGTTCTACATGGTCCACAAGGTGATGTCTAGGAAATACATGGGATGGTCGTGCTCCAACCCACCACTAGTCATAGGTCTGTGTGGTGCCTACATGTCATCAACATCAAAGACTGGGGGCATCTCATGATCTTCATCCTTTGATTCACTGATGTAAACATCCTCAATAGTAAGACAATGAGTGTCTCTAGGCCTAGGGGCACTCTATGTTGATCGTAGAAACCTGGGTCGAGCCTACGGTGGAACCTATATCTAACTAAAGTAGTGCATGACATGATCATAATAGAAAGGTCTCACTATATAGTCATGTCACCCTAGAAAAAATCAATCCTATTGAAGTCTAACTAGCTCATGTCTCTCATCTACCCACTTTGGTATCTTAAGATATGGTCTCCATGAAATATCACCCTCATCCAATTGATCAAATTTGACACGCCAATGAAGCAAATCACCCTCTTTACATGCTCGCCTTAGTGAATAATTATAGGTTTGTGGGTAGCCCATGGCCACTATGGTAGGATATCATGTGGGTCTAGTGCATGTGATATGCTCGAAACACCAAACCTGTAAGAGTGTACAATGCACTATACTATCCAGCTCCTAGTAAACAAATCACCCTAGATCATAATACAAATGTGCCAACATATTGCGACCCTAGGAATAGACGGTCCTATGTTGCTCCATGTCCTGAATAATGTGAACTAGCCCTCCATCTAGGTGAGCCACTCGTTCGTTAGGAACCAATGTAAGTGTTGTAGTTATGATCATGTGTCACCAAAAATTGTATACTCTTGAAGAAAAAGACAATTTTGCAATTAATTTGGTCCTATTTTAGACACCCTTGCATTAATCACCCCTTAAAAACTACATTTATAGGCCCCTAATGATCATGATTTTGGACTTTAAGGCCTATTCCACTCCCAAATCATACAAATCCTGAAAAGTAACATTCAAACCACTCAAATTTTGTGAAACCCACCTCGAAAATCCCTGGTGGGACTGTCACCCAGGTTGGCAACTTAGTCCCTTTTGAGGTATTTTCCACTTTTGAGCGAAAAAAATCACCAACTTAATTCAAATACTTGTGGGATGTTGACCTGTGAAGTTAAAAATAATGAATAATTTGGTGTTAATTCCAATAAATACATGTTTTTAGGTCATTTTTCATAACATTAAGTCATTTTTACCAAGCAAAATCAAAATTCAAGAGCCAAATATCTTTCACAAGAACATTATTTAGTCTTTCTACAACAAAGTTGAAGCTTTATGGCAGCAAACTAGGGTTTTCGTAGGTCTTCAAGCTTAATTTTTGTCCAATATCTCACATTGCAAAGGGTTGATCATGGATGCCTATGGAAAATCATGGAGAAATCTAGGTTGAGGATATGCAACTAGCCATCAAATCACACCTAAAGACTTGTTTTCAAAGTGATTCCATCTTCCATTTTCTCTCTATCTTCAACCTAAGGAAGGTTTGCATGTCATCTGGATTCATTTCTAATGTGATTTAGTGTCTCTTAGATTAAGTCTTGCATTGTTCTAAATCCATTTATGCATCTTATTCTTACACATTAGAATAGTGTTGCATCTTATATTCAGACTTCCTAGTCTTAAACACACTTGGGGCTAGGGTATTATGTATATTTTATCCATTCAAGGTTTAATTACCAACCTAGGGGTTTGAACAAGGAAAAAACCCCATTAGAAATCAAGTTATCTTATGTTTTGTAGGTAATTTTTACAGATTTAGATCCAGATTTCCATTAGAAAATAGAGTGCAGACTATGGGATTTCGTTTCCACTTTCAAATTTGTAGAAAATCCAAAGTAGACTAAGTCTCCCATAGTGGCGACTTAGTCCCACTACACTAATTTTTTAAATATTTTTACAGCTTTAGATACTCATTTGGCAGAAACAACTTTCTAGGCAATTTTCCTAGTCTGGGACTAAGTCGCCTAGCTTGGCGTAAGTGTCCCAGTTGGCTCAAAAATAAAATTTCCTAGAATTCCAGAGGTTTCTACAATCTCCATTTTTCTCTTCATCAATTTCTAGGTGCATAGTTTCTATTTTGCATCTTTATTTTGTTCTTTATTGCATTCATTTTACCATTCTGCATATTACAGTGTGTTTTCCAGCACTTTGCATTTCTTAGGTTTTGCATCAATAATCACCTTTCTTTTTCATTTTATTGCATTAGGACATCATATTTATATACATTACATCCCTATTTATATTAATCTTTAGTGTAGACATTAGCATTTTGGGTCCATTCCTCTCCTTTTAGGTGAAAAATCTAGAAGAGTTAGAGAACCATTGGACACCCAAAATCAATGTCCACATATCATAATGCGCTAGAGTAGTGGAATCCACACATTTAGTATCCATCTAATCTTAATGCAAGGCTTGATGCTTGACTCTAAAATTGGGAACCCTGGACAATACAAGATACCATCTAGCATCTCCTCATGTGTCCGCTCATCAGCTGAGTGCACAACCTCACCCTAGATGGAAAACCGTAGGCTACAATGTATGTCCTCTAAGGTAACAATCATCTCCTCAGTAGGTAGATGAAAGGCACATGTATTTGCATCCCATCTCTCTACTAGGGCCATCAACATCTAGTGTCATGATATCTCATCCATGGCATGGAATAGACCTAGAATAGTCTTTATCCTATAAAATACTGACCTCATCCTCTAATAGTCATGTGATGAGTTTTCAGAGGAAACAAAACCATTTTCCTCTGAGATGTCATTGAGCTCGAGGAGGGATCTAAATAATAAAATAAATCTATAGTGTAGGAAAAAGTATCCCTTTTTCACACTTAGTTTGGGAATAAATACTAAATAAAATTAACTAAATTATGTCTTAATTTAGTGTTATAATATGTATTTTACATATTGACATTAAGTTTAGGGCCCTATTAATTAAAAATGACTTAATTGTGCCCTATTTGTGGTGTTGTAAGGTGTACCTTTACACTTTCACACTTATCTAGGGCTTTATTAATTAATTGAGGTTAATTTTCCTTAATTGGCCCCTTTAGTTCAAATCTAAGCCTGATTAATTACAATTTTCAAAGAGAAAAACCCAACATGTAAGTGCACCAAGATGGTTCCCAAAAAGGGGGCTTAAGTGGCCACCTTTTTTTTGAAATCAGGAAATACTGACCTTGGACGTGAAATTGAGGATAGTTACACTCAAAATTTTGAGATGGAACAAAAACAAGGATCAAAGTACTCTAAGTCTACTTTCTAAACTACTAATTTATTTTTAAAATGGTTGATATTAAGGGGTTCACAAGAGGGACGTACACAAATTGGTGTTGTTTTTGTCAAAAAAACATAACATAGCAACTCTTGTACGACCCTAGCATGGTGAACTTTTTTGTAGTATTTTTAAAATCGCTAAGGTCAAAAGTTAGCTAACAGTATCTAGTTGATGCATGATTTTTCTGATAATTTTTTAATGAATATTTATTTTTTTACTAATTTTCTAAGTGGGCACTTCCTAAAAACTATAATTTTGGTCATGCTCCCCCTACAAATTTTGGAAAATAATTGATTTTTTCTTCTTTTTTTTAAACTTGTAGAATGGAGTCTAGTTTCTAAAAATGTAATTTATTTGGAATTTTGATGAACGGTTAATTTATAACAAAAAAACACCAAACACTACTTTTTGGCTAAAAAGAGACATACAAACAAAATAAATTATGGATGAAAGGCTTAACACTGTCAGAAAGTGGGAAAAATTACATCATTGGATAGCTAAGAGAGAGCCTAACATTACCCATGTGTTCGATTTTGTCAATATTGAACCAAATGCAATCTTAATGGTGAGCACGGACTCGATTATGTGAAAAACTGTAGAATTTGCAAAAACACGTCTCTAACCTCGTTGGGAATGCGCTCCAAGTCTTTGGGTTGGTATTCCAAGGCAAACTCTTTCAATTTTTTCTTTTTTTTTAACGTGAAATAACACGAGCGCGTTATAACGCGCTCACGCTATGAGTTTCAATTTTTTTTTCAAAAGTGGCCACAAAATTGCTACCCAACTTCATGCATAATAAATGCCATAACATAACACTTATCATTGAGCAATGTGTGTCCCAGGTAAGTGACCTAGGACCCATTCGCTGTTGGGCGAATGGGTCCTCACTTAAACCTAGGACCCTAATTTAAATTATGTTTTTGGCGGTATTTCAATGATTTCAAATGTATATTCACATGTCAGCTTGTGTTATTTGAATTTCAAGAATTTATGTCAGATACCTATAAATATAAGGTCATTTTACTATGTTTCATCCTAAGATTTTCTAGCTATAAAATTCAAGTTACCTCAAGAGTACTTTCACAACAGCATTATTAGAGAATTTCAAGAGCATTTCAAGGCATTCCAAAGCAGATATTTTGAAGAATTATTGCAGCAATAAAGATCATATTATCATGTCAAATTCTTCTTGCATCATGCATGTTATTTGAGCAAATATGTTGATGTAGTGTTCATGATTCATTCAAGAATTCAAAGGCATTGTTTCAAGTCAAGTTTTAAGATCAAGATCCACATCCATTAAATCCATTTCATGTATGTTTCAAATCCACATTCCAAGGTTCATTCAAGGGTTTGGTGAGTTGTGACATAGGCTTGTTCATTCATCATTCCTTCATGTTTCATTGTTTCTTTACAAGGTTTAATTACCAAAATGGGGTTTCACCAAGGAAAACCTCCATTCACCAACATGAAAAATATTTCCCTCTTGATTTGTGTTTATAGATTTTAGGTGGAAGATCTCTTGAAAAGAAAAATTGAAAAGTTGTCAAAGTTGCATTTGTTGTCATAATTCTTGCAATTTCATAAAAACTCACCTTCAAGATTTATTTCTGGCTATTCGGCTATCAAAATCATGGATCTGGGACTACAAATACAAAAGAAGAGAATCTAGAAGCCATTTTTACAGAGCCCTACCTAGGACCCATTTTCCATAGGGTGAATGAGTCCTCAATCAACTTTTGAAAACACTTTTTTGTGAGCTCGGTACGCAACATTTATCCCTTCCAAATCTTCCAGAAGCTTTGTAGGGTTGATCAATTTTATGTTAAATCTTCTAAATCTAATTAATAGATTGCAATTTGGAGTTGATTTTCTATTTTTAATCTTTCTCTCCAAAGTGTTGTTTTACCTAGACCCCCTATCCTTGCAAAAAAAGGGAAATTGCAAGATTCCTCAAAGAATTCACTCACCTAAGGGTTAAAAGTGGATTTTGAGTTGATGGATCTCTTTTCTTGAATGAAATAGAAGAATTGGTCAGTTCATTACACTCATTTTTTTCCTTTCTATTTATAGTAAGTTTAGTGAAATGTTCCAAATTTAGGATAAAATCCCATGTGTTTGAACCCCTAACCCATTTTTCTATGTTTCAAAAGAAAACTAAATCCTAAATATATTCATTAATAATTAAAAAATTACACTAAAGTTGCTCTAGGACACATGGACCATTTTTTGACAGGGGGTCTTGGACATTTTAGCCATATGAGGACACTTTGCACCAAAGTGGGACACTTTCTGCTTTGCGCCAACAAGGGACGCTTTGTGATTTTATTTTCTAAGGTCATAAAAATACTAAAAATACATGAAAAAGTATTGTAAATGCACAAAAAATGAAGAAAAAGCAGCAAAGAATCCACTCACCATAGGTTGAATCGCACCCTATGCCACCTCACCATGAAGAACATCAAGTCTAGGAGGCCTATAAGTTCACCTACTTGGCATCCTGGATCACTATACGCCAAGGTAAATTTCAAAGAGGTAAATGTAAAAATGATAAGTAGAAGTGTCATTTTCATTCATATATATACCTAATTTCATTCAAAAGATACATATTTTACTTTAGGAATATTTCATTCAATCAATAGATTGGGGGCTAGAGAACTCTATTTTTGATGTCGTTTGTTGCATTGGATTCATAATTCAGTTCCTGATCTAATCATCTATCTATCGTTGTGGTATGGTGCATGGAAATACCCTATGATAAGACTTAAGTAATTTGATGTGGTTTCATGGCTACCCTGATTCCACCTCTGTAAAGCAAGTGGAATCAGGGGGCATATATCTACCCTTGAATTTGATTCTTTTTAGATGTTTGATAAGAGGATTTTTGAAGGACTAACAAATCTATGTTATAGGATGCAGTTCTTAACATTGTGGTTTTGCAAATCACTACAATAGGGGCTTCATTCTCCTAATGAATACATATGAGTATCCTTTTTTTAAAAAATTATTTGAATTCCTTTAGATTTTGCATATGCACGCAGTGTCATATGGCCGCAAAAGTGGGGGCTAAATGTAGTGTAGAAAATTATACTCCTTTTTAGGAGAAAGTACAATTTCACACTTATTTGGACCTATTTTAGTGACCTTTTTAATTTATGCATTTCAAAACCTCATTAATAGGCCCTTAATACCCTTTATTATCTATCCCAAGGGCTATTTTATTTAATTTTATTTAATTTCCGACACCTCAACCCGCATTGAATAAATGATATGGATTAAATTAATGCTCCAACATTTGTGGAGTCCTAAAGTTTTAGGTCATGTTCCATTCACCCATGGGAAAATGGTCCCTCATTAAGTGCCTTAAACTCAACTTTGAACATGTTTTTGGTGACATTTGAAGCCATCAAATTCAAATTTCACATGTCAGGTTTCAGGATCTAATAATTGCAAAATTAGAAAGGAAGCCTATAAAACCAAGTTTCACATTCATTTTACACTAGCAAAGAAGAGAAATTCACATGAGATCAAGAATTCATATTCAAGAGCAAGGAGAAGTTATTCAAGAATTCAAAAGTGAAGTCTTGGAGAAGCATTTTAGTTGTTTCTTTGTAGGTCTTCAAGCTCATTTTGATATCAAGATCAAACATTGCCAAAGGATTGATTATAGATGCCTATAGAGGATCATGATGGATTCTAGGTTTTGGGAGATACACAAGACATTCAACCAAGCCTAATGAATTGTTTCCTAAGTGGTTCCATCTTCTATTATCTTTCTACTTTCTACCTAAAGGAAGGTAAATTCAATCTTATGGCTTATTAGGGTGATTTGAGATCTCCCAAAGTAGTTCTCCATCATTGTTCATGTTCATTTAGGGGTCCTATTCTAACACAATTGAGTAGGGCTTCTTTGCATCACTTGTTTCTTAATCTTAGACACAATTAAGGTTAGGATTGTGCACATACCTTGTGTTTTAGATCAATTTTTTTCATCCTTTAATTACCAAACTTGGGGTTTGGATGAGACAAACCCCTATCCACCAACAAAAAACAACCTTTTTTTGTAGATTTTCCACATATCCAAATCTAGGAGCCAAGGTACAGTGTTACAAGAAAGAATTAGAGATCTAAAACTTCAATCTTAGATTCAGAGTTTTCTAGAAAAGTCTTCTAGGACCCATTCACCCTAGGGTGAATTAGTCCCTATTCATCTTGTAGAAACAACTTGTGAAGGTACATAACATCTATTCCTCTCATATTTTCCAGAAACTTTGTTGGTTCCTTCATTTTTATGCTAAATCTTCAAGATCCAAGTGATAGATTGCATTTTGGAGTTGATTCGCTATTTTTAATCTTTCTCCCCAAAGTGTTATTTGACCTAGACCCCCATCCTAACACAAAAAGGAAATTTGAAGACTCCTCCATAGAATTGATTCTCCTAAGGGTAGTTAGTCAATTCTTTGTTGGGATCTCATTCCCTAATGAAATTAGAGAAGTAGGACCCCTTTTTCCCTCTTTGGATCTACTTTTCCATTTTGGGAAACCCTAGGACCTCCTATTTTTCTTCATTTCAAATGGTAATGGCTTGGGACACCTAATAATGGCCTGGGATGCCTTGTAATGGCTCGGGAACCATATTTTCCCTCCTATTTTCTCTTTTAAATGAATCTATTTCATTCAATTGCTCTCTCTAGCTCTTTCTCTTCAAACCTCTCCTTCTCATTCTCTCTCAAAAATCTCTCTCTTGCTATCTATCTTGCACAACTTTCTACAACTCACTACAAAAGCACTCTTGTGTTCTCATGACTCTCTCTACAGCTCTTTTGGCTCTCACAGCTATCTCTCTCTCACTTCCTTAAGCCTTGCAGGTGATATATTGGTTATCTTGTGTCTTCGAGCATCTTGGGCTTTCTCACCTCCCCTTTCTATGCATTTTACTATCTCATATATTTATCTATCTCATGATACATGTTCTCCTCCTTGAGTGGGGATTGCTTTTATCACTTTGTATTTGTTTACTTTGTTCACTTTCTTTATCTATCTAGTTGTTCATTGAGGTGGGAATATGAAAGCAATTGTTTGACTGAGGAAAACCCTATACAACCCTAACATTTTTCCTTAGTCCTATACATGTGCAAGTTTTTTGGATATCTCTCTACTGAAGGCTTCATTACTTGGGTTGTTGTAAGAAGTTTATATCTCTTGTTCTCTCACTTTATCATTTACATTTTACGTACTTTACATTATTTCGGTTCTATTATATTTTATTACTCTTTTGCATTCCAAGATTTCTTAGCAGTTAGGATTGTCAGTAGGCACTAGGATATTTTATGAGATATTCTCAATTTTTGGTCTGTATGAGATGTCAGTGCACCTCTAGGATGTCAGCGCATCTCGCTATCATCTATATTCCTCACTGTCATCCTTTGGTAGAAAATTTGTTAGTCTATTTGTAAAACCTCTATGACCTACTCATTCTAATTCTAAAACTCTCACTCTATTTCTTGAGGTAGTCTAAGGTAATTTAGGGTAGTTCATTCCCTGGGACTCTCTTGTGAATAAAGAGACTCGTTAGTAGTGAATCCCCCTTCTCTACAATAGCATAGTCAATAAATATCACTTTTAAGATGATATCAGGCTCTGAAAAAAAAATTTAAGTATGATGTTAGAGTCCACTAAGGTTGTGAAAACTTCTAACTTTTCCAGTTTTCATTCTTCCTTTTGAATTCTTAGCTTTCCCACACAAACGCCTTCATTATCAAGTAATGAGAAGGTTTTTGAAACCTTGTCAGAGACTGACAAAGGTTTCAAAACCTCTTGAAATTTTCAACAAAAGACAAATTTCTCTTTATCTTTTTCAATCTCCTTTGCATGGGTGGTCCTTGGGGTAGTTATGGGAACTCCATCGAGACCTAAAAATACTTCAAAAAAATAGATTAGAAAAATGAACTCAAGGGTTTTAACAAAGATATTAGTTCAAGAGGAAATTATGATAAGTTTGTTGAAACCTGATGAGGTTTTCAAAGCTTAAGGTAATGCTAACAACTCATACTTAAATAAATTTTTGAATGAGTGTGCATGAATCTAAGCATGTGACCAAAACTAAGGTAACAATCACTAAGGTCGATGAACAAGGTAGTATATGTTAGAAGTTAATTTTTCGTAGGTGGATAGACTTGTCATTAATGGTCTAAGGATGATTGAATTTGGAATCCACTGGGCTAGATAAGCTCACTACTTGTGAAAATATCACTTTTTTCCTATATGACCTTTGCGACTGAAGGTAGAGACAATGTGTAGTATGCGATACAAAAAATCATCATCCCAATCATCTGATGGTTTCACAAGTAGTATGGGATGCTTCTCATCATCACAACAAGTGTAGAAGACCAAGGAAAATTTTGGACCCGTGGAGTAGTATGTAATGCACTAGTTAACATTCCTTTTCTATGTAGGATGCACTAAAAGGGTATGTGCTAGTCAGTCATTATAGATGTGTTAATTACTCAATATACATATATGTTAGTCACTCATTGTGTACTTGTGTGAACAGCCTCAAGTTCATCACATATTGTTTTATTGACACCCTTGTCAGTGATGACCCAAATAGTATGATTTTCTTAATTGTCATCAAAGATAGTGGTGGATTGGGAAAATGATGGGAATCATAGTGTAGTTTGGGATACAATGACATTCCTTTTCTAAGTGAGATCTACTCACAGGATTATGTGATTGTGAACCAAGTAATGGGATGATGAATGTAGTAGGTTGCATTCATTTCCACTTTACCAGTTGTTCATGTAAACATTTGATGTAGGTGTGGATCATTCCCACTAGATTATGTGATGTGCATATAAGCTAGTTAATAGTATACTTGTGTTGTGTGCATGATCTATTCACCATTGTACTTGTGATGTGTGTAAGAGCTAGTCACTATTGTACTTATCATGTGCATATGAGCTAGTCACTATTTACCTTGTTAGGAAAAATGGTGTCTCAACCTTTCAATTATAATAGGTTAACATATTTGAGTGCAGGGGTGCAAGGGGTGCACCCCCTATGAGGTCCAAGGGGCTCATCCCCTAGTGGGTGATTTGAGGGCCACACACACCAACAACAGTTTTAGGTAAACTTCCCCGAATATCACATTATATATAAAATCATTATAAACCTAGATCGTTCATCATTAGGTCACATATCTGAGAATAGACGTTATGTTTCATTTGTTTTTTTTAGAAGGCAACCCTATTTCAATAGGAAATTATTTATGGTTGTGTATTGCACTTATCTATCGGATGAGGTTCTAATAGTTGTTAAGTTGCATCTACATCTCTAGTTGATGATACTCTTGTGAGAAGCTTGGTCGGAATGTATATTGTAATCTTGTTGATTTCAAAATAATATATTGGGTGACTTTTGGAGTGTGGGGTTTTACTCCCAAAAGGGATTTCTCCATGAAAATCATTGTGTTGTGATATGCATGAAATTTCTATTTATTTTTGTTTAATTTTTTTAACTATTGTAAAGATCTCTCAAATCTTTTGCATAATCCTCCTCTCAAGATTAGTGTAAGAAGTTGTTATGCTACCTTATCTTCCTTACATACCTAAAGTGTGTGTATGAGAAGTCAACTTATGTATAGGTGATATGTTTTTGAGCCAACCACTGTGTGAAATTGGGATTATGAAATAATATGACCATATATGGTTTTTTGTGTTTGTGCATAATGATTGGTATGGTATGGAACCGACACTTGATGAGAATGTGATGTTATCATTCTAGAGTAACTAGAACAATATAAAGGCATAATCTTAATTAACATACATATTTAAAAGAGAGATCAAAGATCTCATACAAGAGGAGAGAATGAACTCCTTTTGTCATTGGTGTATGAACTACAAAGACTTTAATTTACCAAAGGGGACATATAGCTAAGGTCATCACAAATAAACCCTTGAGGTTTAGGTCTAGGTCTAGGGATGACCCCAATATTGAGAACTTACCACTTTTATCATGATGGTGGATGGAAGAATTTGAATTGATCATTATAAACTAGATGGAAGATGCTTGATCATTTAAGTCAGAACTAATGATAAAAAAATAGTGACGAAAGGGCGTATTTTTAGCCGATAGGCTATTCTAGGGGGGAATCCCACCGAAATTATCTGTTGTCTAATGCCGAGAAGTTTCCTGCTGCTAGAAAATAAAAGATACTTACTCCATTCACATGGGAAGGTGGAAGAAAGTATGGGGGAGAACAAGGGGTGCCATACTTATTAACTACATGATCTTGTATGTTTACCCATTCTCTCTCCTTATCAATGCACCTTGTCCCCTACCATCATCACACCAGCCCATAGTCGGCTTTTGGATTAGTAATTAGTTGTCCCAAGAGAAAGAGAAAGAGAAATACATAAAGAAAGAGGTTGAAACAATAACAGTGGAAGAAGGAAACAACAATTATGAGATTGGGATCCATTCCTATAGGGTTGCCTATTCATGGCCAAATCTAAGTGTTGGATAACATTCTCTTCCTCATTGTTATCATGGTGTCATTGGTAGCCAAGGTGTGGAGATGGTGTTGTAAAGGGAAGAGGCTTCAAAATGGTGATGTAGGGGTTGTGCACTACAAAAGTAAAATAGTAGTGGGGGTGGTGTACAGAGTGGCAGTAGCGTGTTATATATACCTGGTCAGTTATGAAATCGCGGTGTTAGCATGGTAGGTTTGGGTGAAATCAGAATGGTGGGTGGTGTTGTCATAGGCATTAGAGGTGGCAATGTGTGTGGTGACCAATAGCGCGACATGGAGGCTCAAGCGGCAGGGCCACTCTTCACTGCCCTGGTTCCTCAGAGTATGGTGGCTTCTCTCCTTCACTATTTGCCTCTGCAACGTCATAAAATACAAGACCACCTTACGTACCACATATGTCCTCATCAAATCCCTCTGCTCCCCCACACTCATGTTCCTTTGCTTCGTGGCCACTGGTGGGAGCTTGGGAATACAAAGTATTGCAAACTCAGATCTCCAGGAGCCCCTTCTAGAGGAGAGCATCGACTTGAATGTGATGCCCTATAGCATGGTTGGGGTGGTAAATGCGGTGACTCTGTCATGGCTTAATCTGATCTTGGTTGTGGGCTATAGGTGGGCCCTAGAGCTTAAGGACGTGCCCACGCTAGCCCCAAAAGATCAAGCAAAGAGTGCATCCAAGCTTCTTATGGACAATTAGGCCAAACTCAAGGCAGCCAAGCTCGAGGAGCATCCCTCACTAGAAAAGGTGATCATGATGTCCTTTTAGAGGGAGCCCTTGTGGAACGGCTTGTTCGTGGGGCTGAACACTGTGGTATCCTACGTGGGGTCCTTCTTGATAAGCTATTTCATGAACTATCTGAGCGGAAAGGAATTGTTCTCACACGAAGGCTACATATTGGCCTATGTCTTCTTCAGGGACAAAGTATGGAGATTGTGATGACGAGGCAATGGTACTTGGGTGTGGACATTTTGGGAATGCATGTCTACATGGCTCTAACTAGGCAAGTCTTCAAAAAGCACATGTGGCTATCGAGCATGGCACAGGTAGAGGCACAACAGCAGTGAAATCATCAACTACATGGTCGTGGATGTGCAGTGAATTAGCGACTACTCGTTACCACGCAACATCTAGATATTGCCCCTCCAAATCATTCCTGCCTTAGTAATTCTCTTCAAGAATGTGGGCCTCACCTCCCTTGCCACTCTCGTTGCTGCTGTCATCTCCATTCTCGTCAATACTCCAATTGCTAAACTACAAGAAGATTTCCAGGACAATCTCATGGCCGCCAAGGATGATTGAATGAGGAGCACCTCTGAGTGCCTCAGGAATATGAGCATAATGAAATTACAGGCATGGAAGAAGTGCTACAGATTGAAAATGGAGGACCTACGATAGACAGAGTTCATGTGGCTGAGGAAGGTACTCTATGCATAGGCATGTGTCACCTTCATCTTCTAGGGCTCCCCCATTTTTGTGTCTGTGGTGACTTTTGTAACCTCTATATTGTTGGGTGGACAACTGACTGCAGGAGGAGTGGTATCTACATTGGCCACTTTCAAAATTCTCCTAGAGCCTCTCAGGAATTTTCCTGACTTGTTGTCCATGATTGCTCAAACCAAAGTGTCCTTAGATTGCATTTCAAGAATTTTAGAAGAGGAGGAGCTTCTTCATGATGCAACAATATCTCTCCCCAACAATTCATCAGAGCTTGCTATTGAAATTAACGATGGAGATTTCAATTGGGATCTCATTTCAAACCTTGTCCAGAATAAATTTGCAAGTGAAGAAGGGTATGCGGGTGGCAATCTATGGCATGGTTGGAGCTCAAAATTCAAGTTTTATGTCCTGTATATTGGGAGAGGGTATGTTGTAGGATCATGATGGGCCAAAAAGTGGTGATGTGTAAGTGATATGATGGCCCATGTGGCTAACGACATTTTTTTACCCAAAACTGATGAAACGAAAAGGGTTTTTAAAAGAGATTCTCAACTTTCCACCAATATAAATTATGCTTTACTTTGAATTTAATAAATAATTATTATTCATTTTCTATTTGAATTATGACTAAAGTCCTATTGATAGGCTGATTGAAAAAATATCTATAGCTTTCAAACAGTATCACATTTTTTGAATCTGAAACATGTGTCACATTCTATGCTTCGCATACTATAGGATTTTTAAAAAAAAATGAATTTTATATGAAGTTTTGACCAAGTTAAGGTGGTCAAATATACAAGTTTTTATATTTTTTAAAATTTGTAATAAAAAATAATAATTAATTATTTACTTGAAAAAAAATTACAAAAAAATATGCATCACATCGAGACATGAATCCTCTACTTATATCTAAAATATTATAAAAAAATATTATCATTTTATTGTGGTTCTAGGGTGGTCAAACAGACACCTACTTCTTATTTTTTCCCTCAAAATTAAGTAAGTTACTACATTGAAATTTCAAATTTTCACCAAATAGATTTTTAAAAAAAATAAACCTAGTAGTTTAGAAACTTCATTCAATTTTCTACAAATTTTATTCTTATATATTATTGAAATAATATAGATAACTTATTCAAATTTTTACATCAAGTTACCTAACTCTGATTTTTATGAATTTTTTGCCACTTAAGGGCCTATGTTTTTCCATGATGATCCTGCACATAGCTGAGAAATTCCTAAACTGTCAAGTCAAGTAGGTTCTCTTGCAACTTCAATTCTTTTTATTAATCAAATCCTACATTTGATTAATGGTTTTTGTTGTCAACTTCAATCTCAATTTGGGTTTCAATTTCAGTCCTCTATCTTTACTCGACAACAAGTATATCAATCAGATACCTTACTAGAAACATTGGTTTGGTCTCTTAGTCTCAGGAAGCACACCCACAATCATTGGTTTCGCTATGTCGTTGTCTTATCGGATAGGGCCTACTAATCAATTGTGTTGTTGTGTAACTACAGGTAAAGATTAGTGGGAGTACAACATATGTATCACAATCTGCATGGATCCAAACTGGTAACATTGAGGAAAACATTATTTTTGGTGACCAAATGGATAAAAGGAAGTATAAGAATGTTCTTCAAGCTTCTGCTTTGAAGAAAGACTTGGGATTGTTTTCACATGGTGATCAAACAATCATTGGTGAGAGACGAATCAATCTAAGTGGTGGACAAAAGCAAAGAGTATAGCCTGCTTGGGCACTTTATCAGGATGTCAACATTTATCTTCTTGAAGATCGCAAATGAAAGATATTGATTTGAAAGAGCTTGTGACTTCAAGTGTTAAGGGGCCATCCAACGATTGTGTTCTAATATTGTGGACTTCTTGTGTAGGAGTACATATTGGGAGCTTTAGTTACAAAGACTATGGTGTTCATTACACATCACTTGTAGAATCTTTGCCCGTAGCCGATCTTATACTAGTATATGAAACTATTAGTACATATTATAGACAAAATTTAACTTATTTACTTATTCTCTGATCTTAAACTGGTATAGGAACTTATTCTTACATATTACAGACAAAATTAAACTTGTTTTACTTATTCTTTGGGGTACTTATAATTTGACGCTTTCTCAAAATTGTATGCTTCTTTTGAAGGTTAGTTTCTTGACCTTCGTTCTTTATAGAGACTTTACTACTTAGCCTCTGTTGTTTCATAACTGCTTCCATGTTACAATACATGTTCTTTAGTTTTCTTTCTAGCATATTAAATCTAACACTTTATATACAATATTGTGTGTATATTCTTGTTGTGACTCAAAGCCTCATCTGCTTATTGAACGGGGCAATAAATAAACTAACCAACAACTAAAAATAAAGTGATTCAAAGCCTCATCTGCTTGTTGAACGGGGCAGAAAATAAACTAACCATACACAAATCCCAAGGCCTAACGCTACAAAAAGCAACGGTTGACATTGGAAAAATAGAAAGGAAGGGACTAACATTTATAGCTATATCCAGAGTCAAATCATTGAACGACCTTCGCATTCAACCAATGTTCTCCTTTGAGAGATACTCTAAAATGCAGAACAATCCATACACAATATTGAGGAAAAAAGAGGAAGCTCGATTACAACAACTATCTCTAAGAAATGTAGGTACAGAACTCTTATCCCTTTCTCCCTCACATCTCTCCCAGTTATTGTCGGAGCATCAATTCCACTTTTACAAATTTCTCTTTTGCAAAAATTTGCTACATACCATAACAAAATCAACTACAAGGATGAGGTATCAAGACTCAAGCATACATATCAATCAACAACATCAACGTCATCAACGGCTTCAATATATTCAACTTCTTATGCTAATTTTTTTCATACATTGGGAAAAAAATTCTAATAATAGTAATACTATAAATTAAATACATAGAAATCATTATAAAACTCAAAAAAACATTAGTGCTTAAAATATGTCTAATTTTCCTCTTACATAATTATGCATTTTAGATATTTACTTAAGCTACAATTCTTTTTCCATAATTTGACACCTAATCAACACATCTAACCATTCCACTGCTTTTGTTCTGTTTTTCTTGAAGACAAATGGCATATATCATAGAACCTCATCGTGAACCACCAACAATTGTATTATACATAACCAATCTCTTGAGTTAGTGATTTTCATGTGTCATAAAATAGTTTTTTGTATTATAAAAATATTTACCCGCAACATGCAGTTTTCCATTATGTTACATTTGATTACAAGGTATATCATTAACTAGCAACAACTATACTTAATCCAATCGACCTTTTAAGTTACAGGTCTTCTTTCATTGTACAAAAAAATTATGTTGTGAAACCATTTAGCATAGCATACCGATTTAAATAAAGTTTCATTTGTTCATATTCAAATCTTCTCGCATCCCATCATCAATCGACTTTTTCTATAAATAGTTATTCTTAAGAAAAGCAATTTACAATTTCTTGCGATTTTTTCCGCTGCCCTTCAATATATTGCCAGAGTATATCTTGCTATTGGCGTAATCATTGCACCTCGTTGAAGTGTGAGCGCTAGTATTTACCCCTCACAAGCCCATTACCAAATAGAAACTAAAGTTACACAAAACATTTGAAAGAGTTTATGTTAGACGGAAGGGTGAGACATGTCATGAACATGGGTTTAGTGTTCCCCATAACTCATCAATCTCAAGATTTAAATGAATGTACTTGAAGTGGGAGTTTTGTGTAAGTTATGCCACTTGTCAAATTCGTCATTTTTCTATCTATTTGAAGAGGCTTCTACATATCCATCTCCTCCCACGTGTTGAAAAATCCATCCATCCTTAAAGATTTGTTGGAGATCATTCACCTATTTATGTAAAAACAGTCCCAAAAATATAACAGCAGTAATAAATAAATAAAAACAGGGCAAAACAAGGCATAAAAATAAAGACAAGAGTTGAAGATATAACAGTCTAACTTGTATTCCAAACAATCCAACAATTTACAACTGTAGTGTTGTTTGCAATGAACAACTTCATATTTATAGTGGAGCTTGAAAAATTCTAGTAATCTAGAGACTTCTATAGCTAGAATGTTCTTTTTATGAACAACTTCTAGTTATTTCAATATTTTGGAAAATTCTTACATTCTAGAAACTTCTTTACATTCTTGACAATCTTACTTCCTAACATCCCCCCTTAAGATTGGATAGAATGTTACAAAAAAGATACAAAGGAGAGGAGAACATTATAACACTATCCCCCCTTAATGTTCACCTTTCGAATCCAAATTGTTTTCTTTCCTACGTCTTTTGATGCTCTATTTTTTGCTCCACAAGAAGACAATGATGTAGTAGTTTTCCTTTTGCTGTTCCATGTAATTGGACTTGACGCAAGATGAAAATCATAGCTTCCAACAGATTTTTGGTCATTTATATCACCACCCCAGTCTAAACCATATTCTTTTTTCATAGGTTGCTCCCATTTTTTCTTCCCTCTAACTTGCTCATATGAAATTGGATCATTAATCTGTAATACTTTGGCCATAAAAGCACTACCATTCCTTCCTTGAAGTTTTGATCCTTGTTCATATATATCTTCAACGCTCCTTGTCTTTTGTCTAGTTAAAAAGCCTTCTTCTTCATCGTCACTACCTGCAGAAAATGGCTAGTCAAAAACATTAGTTGTTTCATTTTCAATGATATTTTTATCATTTGTAGAAGTGCACAACTCATCCTCATCAATATTTCCTTGGAAAATATCTGAAAGGTTGGAAGCATTTGCTGTTGTAGAATGAGAAGTGGGTATAAATTGTGATTCTTCATCAAACTTTACATCTCTACTAACAAAGACCTTGTTTGTTGTCAAATCATATAACCTGTAAGCCTTTGAATCTTCACTATAACTTATGACCTTTTGATTCTAATTTTTTTCTCTTTTCATCAGGAATGTGTGCCCAAGCAAGACATCCAAACACCTTAAAATACCCAACATGAGGCTTTTTTCCACTCCATGCTTCTTCAGGAGTAACATATTTGAGGGCATTAGTAGGAATTCTATTCAAAATATCTGCAGCACAAGAGACAGCCAAACCCCAAAATTTATTATCCAAACTTTTAAAATGCAACATGTACTAGCCATCTCTAAAAGAGTTCTATTCATTCGTTCAACCACCCCATTTTGTTGAGGGGTATGAGGAGTTGTTCTTTGCACTTTAATACCACAAATTTCACAGAATGATTCAAATGCATAATTGCAATATTCACCCCCATTATCCTTTCTTAAGCATTTAATTCTTTTCCCACTTTGATTTTTAACTAATGCCTTAAACTTCTGAAAAACTTCAAATACTTCATTTTTTCTTTCAAGAAAATAAACCCATACTCTCCTGCTATAATCATCAATAAAAGTGAGAAGGTACCTGGCACCTAAAAGTGAAGTATAACCTGGTTCACATAAGTCACTATGAATGAGTTGCAGTGGATGATTAGCTCTCCATGCTTTACCTAAATCAAAAGGTTCTCGGTGATGTTTCCCTAGCACACATCCTTCACAAACACCTTCAAAAGCTGAAATTTGTGTTAATCCTCTAACCATATCCATTCTAATCATGTCTTGTAATTTTTTATAATTTATATGTCCAAGTCTAGCATGCCAAAGTTTTGACATATAATCAGTTTGAGCAATAAAAGCATGAGAGTGCATGTATTTATCATCAACAAACCCCACAAATTTAAATAGACTCTCTTTATGATCAACTCTACTAATAGCAATTATATTGCTTAGGTCTTTTTTATCTCTAACAATAACTTGATCAGCATTGACAACAAACTCATATCCAGCCTGAACAATTTTATATACTGAAATAAGATTTACCCCTAATCCTTTTACCAATAAAACATTTTTCAAAGTCCCATTTGTCACATTAACAGTTCCCATTCCTAAAACTGGAAACTTCATTTTATTACCAATAGTTATTTCTTGATTTGAATTCATTTCTTCATTAAAATCAACAAATAAAGATCTATCTCCAGTCATGTGATAAGATGCTCCTGAATCTATAATCCATTCTTTATTAAAATCTGAAGCAAAATAACTCCCTTTAACAGTGGATTTACCTTTTCCTTGTTTTTGAATGGACACAGCCAGAAAGCTATTTTTATCCATCTTGCCATCATTAAACCTTTCTTGCTTGGGCTTATATTGTTGCCTTTCATTGTCCCTCTTCTTCAAACAAAATTTCTCCATGTGATTCTCACCCCCACAATACCTGCAAATAATGGCCTTTCTTCCAGCTTGCTTTTCTGCACCATCATTTCTAGAAAAATGGTTAGAACCTTTATTATTTTGAAATTTAATACTTCCTTTCCAATTCTTCTTTCCATCATTTCTAAAAAATTTACTTTTGGTCCTGTATATGCATGATTCTTCTTAATATGTCCTCCTTTAATAAGCTGAACTTTTTCATCTAAGACAGACTTGCAAAATTGATCAAAAGTTTGCTAGGGGGTATTGGGATTTAGTTGAAGAACCTTTTTCCTTGATTCCTTAAATACCTTATATGGCTTGGGAAGCTTACTTTCAACCATTGCAATCAACTGAAAATACTTTTTTGCATATTCAACACCTTTTTTTTTAGCTGAGCATTTAAAAAAGTAACTTCATTGAAGTAATCAGACATTTTTTCAAAATCAGATGGATCTAAATTCATCAATTTTTCTTCTATACTAAATATGCTAGCAATGTCTGCATCTTTATAATCTTTTTCTAAATTCTCCCACAGTTCTATTAGATTATCAACATCAACAAATCTTCTATTCAAATTGGGGCTCAAAGCTTTACCAATAATACCTCTAGCTTGCTCCAACTTACATTTCCACAACTCTTTTTCTCTATCATTTTGGGGTTCTCCAATTTCTTTATTCACTATCCTCCATAGAGCTTTTTCTCTCAAAGCATTCTTGACTGCAATCTTCCAATCTGCAAAACCACTTCCACCAAAGATAGGCAAAACTTCATTTGAAGAACCCATGTTAGCAAAAAAATCAGCCTTCAAACAAATCTAGCAATACTCCAGCAATATAACAGCCCTGCAACCAAATATCACTCCAATAATATATCAGCGCTGCAAACAAACCATTTCCAGCAATATATTTTCCTGTAGCAAAACCCTCTAGCAATATTTCTAGCTGAACCTCTAGATGAATTTCCAGCTGAAACTGGCTCCGATACCATGTAAAAACAGTCCCAAAAATATAACAGCAGTAATAAATAAATAAAAACAGGGCAAAACAGGGCATAAAAATAAAGACAACAGCTAAAGATATAACAGTCTAACTTGTATTCCAAACAATCCAACAATTTACAACTGCAGTGTTGTTTGCAATGAACAGCTTCATATTTATAGTGGAGCTTGGAAAATTCTATTAATCTAGAGACTTCTATAGCTAGAATGTTCTTTTTATGAACAACTTCTAGTTATTTCAATATTCTGGAAAATTCTTACATTCTAGAAACTTCTTTACATTCTAGACAATCTTACTTCCTAACAATTTAAAGCTCTCAATTTAGTGTAGGTAAGAAGGATGTCCACAAATGTTGTGAAATCCGGATTTTACACCTCCTAATCCTTGCTTGAAAGTTTTTCAATCCCTGTCCCATGAGTTTTCTAGTTATGAGGGCATGATACACCTGCTTGTCACGTCAAACACCAAGCCTAGTCTCCAAAACACCTACTCACGCCTTTCCTCTGCATTTTTCTTTTGAAAACAAAGCCCAAAATATGGATTTATGAAGCTCGCGAGAGTTTAACGTCTACCTTATGTACCAATTTACCTCACAACCTATAATTTTCTCCTCCAGGAGGAAAGACGCCATACCAAGATACACAACCTATATGGATTTTCTGGTCAAGATACACAGCAGAAGATCCAAGATGCAGAAAGAAAAAGAAACATAGGTTGCTATCTGTGGGTCCCATAGGCTGCTTGGCCTTGTGGACGTGATTAAAAACATTCATTCATTCATACCCTCCTATTGGCACGAGCACCCTTCTCCTTTACCCACACCCATACTCGTGATTTTACTCTGCTTTCCGTCCTCTTCTCTAATTTACTTTTTTATTTAATACGCCACTCAACATACAGCGTGGAAGTAGTCTCCATTTATAGAAGTGACAATAGTCTGGCTGCTTTTCTTTCTATTGAAGTTATCTTTATGTCGTCTATATTTACACAATGTCGCTTTTCTTTCTTGAATATTTTTTATTTGTATAAATAAAACTGAGTACCGTGATGCAGCAGTCAAAAGTAAATATTGGAAGACGTGTAAGTACCGCGTCAACAAAACGAAGTGTGTGTACAGCAATTTCTAAACATTTTCCTTTACGTAAACTAGACGGACTACTATTGCTATAAAAGAATACACAAGAATGCAGAGTATGATGATTTGTAAGCACGATGGCGGTTTGCACGAATAGTTTGTGTATGCTCACATGCCCCTCTCTACTGCATTTTGCTTTCTTTTCCATAATTTTATTTTTGTCTGTCCATGGATGTCCTCCCAATGAGTCGAGAGCGCTTCTCAGCTTTAAAGCCGCCTTCAATGATAATGATGGAATGCTAGACTCATGGGAGGGAGATGACTGTTGTGTATGGAAAGGTGTCCACTGCGATGAAATGGATTTGGGTGGACGCATTATTGAGTTGGATATTAGTAACTTTGATCTTACACTTCAAGATAGGGATGCTGACATTGATTCAGCCTTGTCAGAATTGAAGCATCTCCAATATTTAGATTTGAGTGGTAATGATTTTGGGCTTAAGCCTTTTCCTGCAGGTTTGGCATCCTTAAAAAACTTGTCATATTTAAACATATCCGGTGCCTCTTTTCTAGGAGATTTTCCACCTCAACTTGGAAATTTGTCTTCCTTGCGTTATTTAGATTTAAGTGATAATTATGCATTGAGGTTCGGCAGCTTTCAGTGGTTGTCTAGTCTGTCCTTGCTAAAGTATCTTTCATTGCACGGGGTATATTCTCGAAACGTCCAGACAACATGGGGGAGTATTATCGGTAGTCTCTTCCACCTTACACATCTGGACCTCTCTTACTGTTTTGATGATTCCCCACTACCAGTTTCTTTGATAAATATTTCCTCACTCGCTGTTCTTAAGTTTGGATCAAATGGGATGTCAGGATCAATACCTAGTTGGATGGGGAACATGACCAAATTAACTTCACTTGATCTGAGTTTCAATACCTTAACTAGTTCCATACCCAGTAGTTTATCAAAGCTTCATTTCCTTGAATACCTTGACCTCTCTGGAAATCAGATTATGGGTATACCGGAAGCTATCTCAAATCTCACCAGTCTTAGACATCTGGATCTTAGCAGCAACAACTTGACTGGTGGGATACCTTCAATTTTAGGGGACATGCATGCTAATGTGGGAAGTCTGTCTTTCTTAGATCTACGCGGCAACAGGCTTGGTGGTCCAATTCCCCCTTCTCTAGGCAATCTCTTATCTCTTAAAAACTTGTTCCTTTCCAACAATAAGATTAGTGGAGACCTTCCCTTGTCATTTGCTCTATTGTCTTCACTGGTCAGTCTTGATCTGAGCAACAACCAATTGAATGGAAGTATTCCTTCCTTACTCACGCTACCATCTTCTCTGCAAACTTTTTCGCTCTCCAACAACAACATGACAGGAACAGTTTCAGATCAAGTTCTCTTGCGCAATAGTTCAAGGTTGGAAAAATTGGACTTGTCTTATAGTGGGTTGAATATCCAGATTGACTCGACCCATTGGATTCCGCCTTTTCAGCTCTGGACCTTGAATTTAAGGGGGTGTAAAATTGGAGGCCCAATTCCCAGCTGGATTTCAACTCAATTTAAACTTGAAGATGTGGATTTATCAGACGCCAATCTTGTGGAAGATCTTCCATCTTGGATATGGGAATTTTCATCGGAATTGAAGAGTTTGAACCTGTCAAACAATCATTTGGAAGGTCCTCTCACTGTTACTTCAATCCCACTTCCACTGCAGGTGTTGGATCTGTCTGTAAATCAATTGAATGGCCCTTTATTGCTAGATATTCGTATGCCTGGACTACTAAGTTTGGAGGTGCTTTTACTTGCAGACAATAAAATTGAAGGACCAATACCAATTTCATTAGGGTTTATGACATCTCTAGTTATTTTAGATTTGTCAAATAATCAGCTAAGAGGCAATATACCTATTAATTTGGGTGATATGCGATCTCTTGAAGTGCTGCGGTTGAAGAAAAACTATTTAACTGGAGAGATCCCTGCGAGCCTGGCCAACCTCTCAGAACTTGTAATGCTCAACCTGGCAAGTAATGAATTGGAGGGCGAGATTCCTGAGGAGCTTGGAGAATTAGCAGGACTTGCGTCTCTCCATCTTGAAAAGAACAAACTGCAAGGACTCCTTCCTCTGTCTTTAGCACAACTTTCAGATCTGCAGGTGCTTGACGTAGGAGAAAACAATTTGACAGGAAAACTTCCAGCTTGGATTGCTAACTTTTCAAGTCTCCAAGTTCTTATGATGAGATCAAATAATTTCAAAGGAAAACTATCTCCACAAATCGGTAAAATGCCCGAGCTTCGGGTCCTGGACCTTTCTTCCAATCTTTTGTTTGGTGAAATCCCAAATACCTACTTAAATTTCTCAGCCATGATCAATGTAGAGGAACATATGTCCGTGCTTGGAGCAGACAGTCGGCCTCGCTTCCCGCCTGGAATTCAAGTCGGGGCATTTCCACCAGTATATACATCTACAAATACATCTGCACATACTGTCACCGCTGTAAGCGTTGCTACAATTACAGCCAACGCAACGCTTGGACGAGAAAAAGACAGAAAATACTATATAGAGGGCTTAGATATAATTACCAAAGGATCAGAAAGGCATTACGCTTATGTCTTATCAGGTATGACATGCATTGATTTGTCAAACAACAGATTATGGGGCCATCTTCCAACGGCAATTGGAAATCTAAAAGGCTTGATGTTTCTAAATCTTTCTAGGAACAGTTTCAATGGGGACATTCCAGGCAGCTTGGGCAATCTGAGTCAGTTGGAATCTCTGGACCTTTCTCTCAACAATTTTTCAGGAAAATTCCATTCCAGCTTGGTTCTCTGGATTATTTGGGATATTTAAATCTGTCTTACAACAATCTGTCAGGGGGGATACCACAGCAAGGTCTTCATATGATAACATTTGATAAATCAGCATTTTCAGGAAATCCAAATCTGCGAGGATGTCCTGTTGAAAGCTGGAAGTGCTCTCCCGGTCATTCACCAATCTCTCCTCCTACCATTGATGTCAAGGAAGAGACAAACCAGGGATTTTCATGGTATGATCTGGCTATTGGATGGTCAATTGCAGCAGGATTTTCTGCTGTGGTGTTGGTACTCACTTTCAAAGTGAATTGGAGAAGGAAGAGCTTTGATCAGATGGACAGAGTTATAACATTTCTGCTGGGTGAGCGCACTAATGGGAGATAATGAAGTTAGACATATATGGCATTTTTCTTTCATTGTAATAAATACATAATGCTTAGATCTTTTTACCAGGGCATTGGGATTCTGGACTAGGCATTAAGGATATAGTATTTTTCTTTCAATATAGTGAAATAAAAATTTGTGTTTAGGCATCTTAACAGGCCTTTTGTACTAGGCATTAAGGATATATTTTGCTTTCATTATAATAAATATTTTAATGCTCAGACATCTTCGCAGGACATCTGGAATATATTTTATCTTCGCAGGACATCTGGAATATATTTTATCTTGTTTGTTCATTTGATAAGAGTTTTAAGGATTCAAAAATATACCTTTTTCCTTCCTTGTTTTTTGAAGGCAAGATTCAAAAATATACTTATGATATATTATATTTTTTATTTTTTATTTTAGAATTCAAAGATTATAATATATTATTTTTTAAATTTTTAAAATAATTTAATATAGTATTGATTATTTTTCAAACTTGATTTATGTCATAAAAAAGGATGCAGTAGCTGTCAAATAAAATCTCTATTTATTTTATCTCTTGAAAATTAAATTTTGTTGGTTGTTTTTTTCTTAATTGTTTGGTTATTATAGAGTGAACTTGGTTTTTTTTCTCAAAGAGTCTATTGACTATTTATAGAGTAGACATAATTCTTTTTTGAGAGATTATATTAGCTATTATAAAGTGAACTTTTTAAAGGGTTGGGGTTGAGTTATATTTTATAAAGATTTAGTATGATTTTTACAAGAAAAAATAAAAAAATTGAGAGAAAAGCAATTTAAAATTAGATTAAGAAAGAACTCCAATAAATTGAGTTTTGGAGGGGTGCCTTAAAACACAATTCCTTTAGCTACATTAAGAGATGGGAAGGAAACATTATTATATGGGTGATTTCTTTCCAATTCATTATAGAAGAAAATGTTGAACAATAATGTTGGTGTGTTGTATACCTTCATTGTTGAGGTACTTGAAAGGAACCCTAATAATTATGAGAATATGATGTTTGAAGTACTCAAATTTAGAAGAGATCAAGGCCAAGTTGTTTCTATTTGTTAATGTATGTAAAATTGCTGGAATGGTAAAAAAAATCTTCAATGTGTTTGTTCATTTAATTATATGCTTATTTTTTGGTAATGTCATGATATATTTATATAGTTATAAATGTTGTATTTATTTACATAGTTAAAGGTAACATATTTAGCCTTGATTGCATCTAGCCCTATGTTTATGGGTGGAAGCATAAAATTGTGTCATACATTTATGCCAAATAAAGAAATGTATATGGAGATCTACAACAAACATGTCAAGGTTTCATATAATGGGACTTCAATTGAAGACTCTTAAATCAAATTCAATTAACAATTGTGTGTCACTACATGGAACCCCATGATGGGTGGGCTTCAATCTAATGGGATTTGATTGAATCCTTTTAATCTAACCTCCCTTAGAAAACTATATAGGGTGGGATAGTGAGTGAAATGTTCAAAAGAGGTTAGGTCTCGGAAGGTTCAACCAAACCCCATTAGATTGAACCTACTTATGTGATGCCCTCATGGTAGGTTTTTCCCTTCTATTTGCATGTTTCAATTTCAGAGAACAAAACAAGCTTCTTTTTTTCATGTGCACAAAAAACAAGCAAAGTCAGCTAAGGAAAATAATATACCAATATATAGCCTATGAAATTAGTTTTCCAAACAATAATATATATAACACATTTTTTTAATATTATACTATTTTTTAATTTTATAAGCATCATAGGTCCATTACATAAAATAAAGGCCTCTATACAAGACAGAGAAAAATAACAAACTATGTCAAAAAAACTCAAAAATTTGCAATGTACTCCTTGATGTCCTTGTTTCAAAAAATACATAAATAGATTTTAAAAATATCATAAAATACAAATCTAAATTTTTACTATTCTCAATTAAATAATTTTAATAAATAAATTATTCAATTAAAAAAGTCAAAAAATATGCATACAATAGATAATTGAGTTAATGATCTATTCCTAAGAACTTGTCAAAATATTCTTATTTGAGTAAAAGATATGCATTATAGAAAATGTTATTCATTATAAAATAATAGAAATATAATAAAAAGGTATTGAAAACTAATTAAAAATGATAGAAATAAAAAATATTTAATTTAGAAAAATTATAAATTCAATCAATAAAAGAAATCCCACAAATTATTGGTTTACATTATCCTTAAATTATTTATACATTGTTTAACTATACAATTGAAAAATATGTCATTTGTTGATTTTGGTATCCCAATAATGTTGAAAAGTGAGGCACACTATTGTGCTTAACTCTCATCACTTATACTTATGATTGTGTACATGCACTACCAATTTAGTTGGCTTTTTTATAAGATTTTGATCAATAATCCTAGTCTAATATAATATCCAATCTTGTTGGACACTAATCCAACCTAACTATCCAACCTAGGTCATATTTGTACCTATGAGATTATCCTTGAACCTATAATATTAATCTGCCTAAAATACAAAATCAAAATTTAATGTTTTAGCTTACTAGCCCCTTTTATATTTTGGTCCCAAGCTAACTATACACAAGTTTTATTAATTTTTGTTATGGTCATGTTTACAAAAAAATCAATTTGTATTCATTTCAACACAAAGGGATACCTCTTAGCATAGAGAATCACAAGAGTAATAATTTTTGTTTATATTCATTCTCTAAAATTTAACCCAAAAAATAGCACATCTAATGTCACACCCATCTTGTTACATGTGAATCAATTAATGATCATTATAGAATTCATATGGATATCTAAAATGTGTTGTATGTCATGATATTTTTAAATACTTCTATCTTAATAAAATAATCCTATGTGATTTGACTATCTAGGTTATTTCCATAATTTGGGCAACACAAATCTAACTACTTTCATTAGTTGACATAGATTATTTGATTATAAAGCTAAACAATCTATCTCTTCTTTTATTATTCTTTATTGTATGATTATACTTTATCTTTGATAAGTTTCCTATTCAAATCCACCCAAGTCCTACAACTTAACTACTCTAGGTTGATTTTTTCTCAGCTACTTCATTTAATTGATTAACCTAGATTAATCATAGAAAGAACCTTTATATTCCCTTTTTTGTGAACCCAACAATGTTACTTAGCTTAATTATTACATCTAGGGTTTCAAATATGATATAGCTTTAATTTCTCCAAATTTATCATAGACCTTGATATTTTTTTAGGTATTATATTTAATTTATATATAATGAAACTTAGTTTTGGACAACCTCTTACCAGTTACCATAACCTTAAATTTTATCATGCCACCTTTTAGGGTTTTTTATTTGCTTGATATACATGAATTTCTTTTATATTTTAATGTATATTTTTCATTTTTTTCATATCATCTATATATTCCCTTGATTCATTCATGAAAATTTATGGTTTGATATGGATTTCTTCTCTATGTGGATTTTATTTTATCATGTCTTATTTATTCCCTCTCATGGAGCTCATAAAATTCTAAGGAATTTTATCTCTGCCCCCATGACTCAGTCTCCATCCTAAACCCTTGTCCCCATGAATGACTAGGGTTTTATTCACAAGAGCATGCAAACATTATAATTTAAGGTTGACCTATTATGTCAGCCATTGATCCCTTAAGTCATCTCTTGAGCCATCCAGCACGTCAATTTACCAGCCTCATTAGCCTGAAGCACCTGTCGTCAGGTCTCTCATCGACTTTAACCTTTTCCCTAAGTATGATTTTGAATTTAACCCAGGGACTTAAGCTTAAGAGATTAACCCCCAGCGGTCATATCATCATTGGCTAGACCAAGTCCTGTCCATTTAATGCTAACATTATGTGAAGTGCATGTTTCAAGATTCAGTGATCTAGAAGGAGATATGAGTTGTACCCCGCCAACCTGCGGGAGTTAAGTGCCAGCAAGATAAATGTAGTGAGACTGGTGAAAAGTGGACACGTGTCTCTATACAACCACGGGACCCACTTTCCATTACGGCGCCCATGGCCTGACATCTTCAATGAATGTCTGAGATGTAATTTGCAGAGTGATCCTCACTATTCTTTGTTGGCCCACTAGATGAAAATGAATGATGGTTAAAACTAGTGAGATCAGCGAGATCTCGACACTTGTCCTAGTCTACTTGGTTAGTGGAGCCCCCACATTGCGAAGATGTCATCTGACATGGATGAGAATGATTGGTCGTGAACACTTCAGTGAAGCACCGTAGGAAGTTGATGGTAGTCAAAAGAATGCTAGCCATCTGATTAGCCACCAAGGTAGAGGATTGACGATCAATATTTAAAGTTGGCAAATAACACGTGATGGTCATTTTACACTGTGCAACCAGCCCGCATTAATGGCCAACCTTTTGCAAGGTGATTGAGTTGATCTCAATTCGTGTAGAGATGCAAATGTTGGTAATCATAAAGAGTGGTCTATAGATTTCCATGCAAATGGGAAATTAAATGGTGATAGTACATCTGCCAATGAGATACCTAGGTTACACATGTGTGTTGAACATTGATTGTGAATTCCAATCCTTCACACGATAAATATAGAAGGAATAGTTGCTATTCATGTCATTCACACTTAGCAGCTAGGCATTTTCTTGATTAAGGAAAGGTAGGTTTGAGCAATTGACAGATAAGAAGATGAATGAACTAGTTAGGAGGTTTGCTCACTTGAGCTCCCAGAAGCCTGGTTCTAGTATGTCATAAGCTTCCTCGACCATGGAGGCCAATGTTCCTATCAACAAGTCTAGACTTGCACCCACAAGGTGCATTCGAAGATTACAGTTTCGGAGTGCCACTACGGAGAAAGCGGAGGACAAAGGCAAGTAGCCGGTGTAGTCTACTACAAAAGCAGAGAGGAAAATAAGGTATGGGCGTGGCTCCTTTGGGTGTCAAAAGTCACCCATTGACCTCACAAGCAGCTTGTTTGCAAGTGAAACAGAGACTGATTCTGACTATTGTCGGTACCTCACGCTCTTGAGTCATGGTCTACCTCTCGGTCAGGAGGTAGTATAAGTCTCGCCATTGGTAGTTAAAACTCCAAGCGGGTGGACTAGTAGTGTGTTGGGTAAGGAAAAGAAAGAGGAAGAGGCTAAAGTTTCCTCTCCTATTACAATGACTTGGAGCAGAAGTGTGTATCATGGTCTGGGTGCTAGTAAAGGTGGGATGGCTAGTAAATAAAAATTTGTTGTGTGTGTGGGATGTAAATGTTGTGTTGATAAATTTTTTTGTGGTGGTGGTCCTCTTTTTGCATGCATGGCATATTTTGGTGTTGAACGTTGATTGTGTACTCTCATGGAATTTTGGATGCCTGGTTTTTTGCAGCGCGGATGGCGACAAAGGAAATTTTGGCGCCACTTTGCATTTCCCTTTCAAAGGTGGTTATAGTTTTGGCTTTTCCCATTTTGCACCATTTTCTTATAGATTCAACATATGGGAAATTTTGAAATGCATACAAAATTTTGCATGAAACAAAATTTGTAATGAAACTGCATTTGAGCCTAAAACTCGTCGCTCCCTTACTCTATAAAAGGGAATTCAAGGATCACTCGCAGGGGGTGAAAAATGATAGAAGAATATTTTTGGGTTAGGTTTCTGAGTTAAGTGTACATGAATAGAAAGATAGGAATATAATAGCTAGTCTATTTTGAGCTTTGTTGGAAGAAACAAGTGCATGTTCTCCTAAATTTTTATGCAAATTTGACTAATAAACGTAAATGAAAGTATAATTCTAATATATCTTCTCTCCTTTTTTGGATTTGAGTAAATTTTGAGTGGAATATTAATAATATTCTCATTCTCCTATTGAACATTCATTCAAATGTATATCTATGTTTTATGCTTTGATTCAAGTAATCAATTAAATGCTTAAAGAGAGTCATAGATTTACAGTTATTTGCAAAGGATTTGATAAGAAGTTGTATATCAAAAATAATGAGCTCCATAATGCAAAGTTGTTATGAGGAAAGTTTACCCCATTAAATTTTAAGGTCATTTTCTACATTACTGATTCTTGCATATGTGACTCCATAGCCCAATTTATTAAGGCACTAGTCTATTCCTTAATGATTCACCTAATGGGCTGATCAGATAGTTGTATGGTGACCAGCCTATAGTCAGAATTTAAATTCGCTTCAAATTTCATTAAATCTTTATACAAAATCTATGTTAATTACCATATGGGATAGCTTTGGATGAATGGATAGTGAATTACTTAGAAACAAGCCAACTTCATAGTAATTACTGCACAATTATCCTTCATTCAAATTAATCTATGAAAGTGATGTGTTATGTCAAGTAAAATTCAAATGAACACTAATAGGAATACCCTCCTTGGCTCCACAGAGCCTAAAGTGCAAAAGATCTCAATCTTTGACTAGATTTGTTCATTGGCTAGTCATTTTCAGGAGTTTTGAACATAGGAATTGGCTATTCCTTAGAAGTTTCTTTAGGTGCACTAGAAAATACACCAACATAATGGTGACTTTGTTGGGGAATGCACTTAGAAGTCTGATTGAAAATTTCCTTGTCATAGAGTCATTCAAATCTTGAAGATTTAAGCCTTAAGAGTCATTACATAGAGTCATATTGTTTGCCATTCAAAATTTGGTAGATCTGAACATTTTTGTTCAAATAATTAAAAAGTTCTTGCACCTGGAAAGGATTTATTGCAACAAAGATCAAAGGATTTGAGTGTGACTCCACTGATGGATGATACCCAGAAAGATATTTACTCTTGAAGTTTATTCCTCTATGAAAGGAGGTGGCGACTCCATCCAAAGAACAGGTTGAATTGTGAAGAAAATTTCCAAATCTGCAGAATTTGCAATCAGGAAGAAATGAAACTAGCTGCTACAAATTTCCAAGTATTCTCATAAATCTAAAAGGCATATTACTATGTTTGAAAGAAATTTGTGAGAAAGAATTCAAGGCTTAAGATCATAGATGATTCCATATTCGATGAATTTTCATTAAGACAAGGAATAATAGTAATTCTTTTCATACTTCTTATATGCAAAGTTTGTAATTCTCTGAGAAGTATGCTATTATTTTAATGATTACCTTTTAGAGAATTTCCCTGCAAATAATTAAGAAAAGTATGCAGGGTGAAGAAGCAGTATCATGCCCTCAAATGGATTTTATTATTGAAAGGTATATGCCATTGGTCTTTAGTGGTATTAGAGGTTTCCCAAACTTGATTCTGAAGAATGTTAGGAAACATTTGGCCAAATTCATAGGGAAAAATTCTGAATCAACCTCTAAACATCTACAAATATTCATGGATGTTATGGGGGATTATGAGGTGAATCATGAAGATGTTGTCATGAATCTCTTTGTTCAATCCTTTAAGGATGATGCCAGGGATTGGTATTCATATTTTCCAACAAGTTCCATAGCTTCATGGAGTCAGTTCATGACAAGTTTTGTTGAACAATTCAGTGAAAGGGTGAATCCAAGTGTGGTGAGGAAGAATTTCATGGAAATACACATAAGTGAAGGTGAGTTAATTCTTGTCTTCAACCTCTGATTTGCAAAGGCAATCAGAGAAATACTAGAGGACATAAGGCCTAATGATGCAGAATTTTTGATTGTGTATTTAGGAGCATTTGATAAGAAGATGAGCTTCTTATTAAGAGACAAATAACCCACAACTTTACACTAGTTGTATCACATTGCCATTCATATTGAGAACAATTTAAGATACTCAATGATGAAAGGACTTGCAATTACTAGTAGTAGTTCTAGCACTGCCCCCAACTCTGAACCTAATAGATCATAAGGTAAAAGGATTTGTCAGAGAGGGGACCTCATGAATGTTGTGTCCACTTTACTCCCAAGAAATGCAAATTATGAGCAAGCATCAACTTTACATCAATCAAGGAGGGGAAGGTTTGACATAATCTCTACTATCAAAAAGCTACATGAGATAAGGAGACGTACAAATGAGTCACCATATGACTTATTTTCAAGATTTTTGGATGCTCTGATAGAAATACCCAAGAGTCTCAGACCTAGTGATCTAATGTGCATTAATTTGTTTTGTGAAGCATATATGTCAAGGTCTAGCCAATGGTCTGAGGACCTAAAGCCTCATAGCCTTGACCAAGTAGTAGATTGGATTGATATTGTGGAAATAATTGAGCATGGTCATGTGCCTTTATCTATTACTCATGATGTGAGCAATAGTTGTCATGTTGAAGGAGATAAAATATTTAAAATATTAGATCCAAGAGAAGCATTAGAATCAAAACAAGTGACTGTTGAGTGTTGCCATTTCACTAGCAACCTAGAAACAAATGCATGTAGTAATGATGAGGATGAAGAGACAATTTATGACAACAAGGAGGTCATGCCTAATTATCTCCCTTGGGATGTCATAAGTTGTGAGAAAACACAAGAAGTGCAAGATAAATCCTTCCAAGTTGATTCACCTAGCATCCATCATGCACTTGTCAATGAAGGGAATACACTTGGTCCCAATGCTATCGTATACATGATGAATCAAAGTGAAGAGGTTGAACTTGAGCAATCTACTATTGAATGTGATTCTTCATATGAAGTGGAGATAGAATCCCTTGCCTCTAATAGGGGGTATGTTAATAGCCTTGAAGGTGTGTGTTTCCTAAGAAGTGAACAATTCTCCTCATGTGAAGAATGTTCTGAATGTGGATCAATTGTTGCAGATATGAATGATGAAGAGAATAGTGAGATTGCTTCTTTGTGTTCTTCAAGTGATTGTATTGACTTTGAGTACACAGATACTTTGAATTGTTGGAATCTTGATTTTAAAGATGATGAGATACATCCAATTAATGCATGGAAAAAAAAATTATTTGATGAAGATGTTTTGGATGATGAAGTTGCAAATGAGAATCCTTATTGGTGTAGGAACAATCCTCTTTTTGAAGATACCTCAAGTGAGTATTTGACAAGTACCATCAGTGGGTATGTTGTGGATGGTCCGTGTAAAGGTCAAAATGGTGCTAATGTTGATAGTTTTTTCAGTAAAGATATTGATCAACTCTGACTTGTTAAATTCCAAACTGCATGGAACGTGTGGGGATGCAAACATCAATAAAGAAGCTCCCAAACATGGTGTCAACCTTGAATACAATGGGGATATTCATTAGGATGCACATGGTTGCATTGGCTCTCCTTTCGTGTAGAGTGGTACATTGGAAAAAATAATTGAAAGGTCAAGTATTCATATTCCACAGGATAATTGCATAAATATTCCAACAACACAGCTTTGTGTTGAAAAAAAGAATTGCTTGATGGCTCTACAAAACATGCAGATATTTCAATACCTTTTCATCCAGATAAAGGGCAATCAAAAGATATAGGTGATTGTGAGAGTGATATAGGATAGTATGAAGCTATAGTGAAATTCTTTGCAGACACTCCTTATCTAATGGATTTGATTATGGAACTTCTCTCACCTCAAGGAGTTAACACTTATGGGAGGAAAATTGATAATAGACCTGCTTATGCTTTCTTTCCTGAAGTCACCGAGGATTGGCCTATTTTGAGCCAAAATTTTTATGAGGCTTTCAAGTTTGATGAACAGATTGAGGATAATTATATACCTCATGAAAATGTGGAATATGAAAGATTCACCTTCTTGATTCAGTTTGAGAAACCTATAATGGAAAGGGACAAAGTTGGCAATGTTGCTCTAAATGGCATAGGTGGTGTTGATCATAGTGATATTGATGATTTAAAGTTACATACTACTCATGTGCTTTCACAGTAGGGTAAATAGGCTAATGTTTTTGATAGAGGAAAGAATTGTCTTGAATTTTTGGGGGTTTGGGGCCTCCACCTAGTAAAATAATTCCAATGTATATTTTGTAAATAGTGTATATATGTTGGTCTGGTTTGTTTGTTTTCTATTGGGTCTGCTTACCTAGTCTGAGTGAATTCCTTGGTTTTGGACCATGTACCCTTATTTTCTTCAACCGAAGATTCATTCCTCGACATACCCACCAGGGGTATGCATCCCATAGCATGAGCCACTGATGGAGCTCATAAAATTCTTGAGGAATTTTACCTCTGCCCCCATGACTCAATCTCCATCCTAAACCCTTATCCCCATGAATGGGTAGGGTTTTATTCACAAGAGAATGCAAACATTATAATTTAAGGTTGACCTATTTTGTCAGTCACTAATCCCTTAAGTCATATCTTGAGCCATCCAACATGTCAGTTTACCAGCCCCGTTAGCCTAAAGCACTGGTCGTCAAGTCTTTCATCAACTTTAACCTTTTCCCTAAGTTTGATTTTGAATTTAACATGGGGACTTAAGCTTAAGTCATCAACCCCCAGTGGTCATATCATCGTCGGCTAGACCAAGTCCTGTCCATTTAATGCTAACATTATGTGAAGTGCAAGTTTCAAGATTCAGTGATCTAGGAGGAGATTTGAGTCATACACCACCAGCCTACAGGAGTTAAGTGCTAATAGGATAAATGTAGCAAGACTAGTGAAAAGTGGACATGTGTCTCTGTACAACCACAGGACCCACATTCCATTATGGCACCCATGGCCTGGCATCTTCAATGAATGGCCGAGATGTAATTTATTGAGTGATCCTCACCATTCCCCCACTAGCCCGCTAGGTGAAAATGAATGACAGTTAAAACCAGCGAGATCAGTGAGATCTTGACACCTATCCCAGTCTACTCAGTTAGTGGAGCCCCCACATTCTGAAGATGTCATCCGACATGGATGAGAATGATTGGTCGTTAACAGTTCAGTGAAGCATTGCTAGAAGTTGATGGTAGTCAAAATAATGTTGACCATTTGATTAGCCACCAAGGTGGAAGATCAACAATCAATATTTAAAGTTGGCATATAACAGGTGATGGCCATTTTACACTGTGCAACCAGCCCACATTAATGGCCAACCTTCTGCAGGGTGATCGAGTTGATCTCAATTCATGTGGAGATGCAAATGTTGGCAATCATGAAGAGTGGTCTACAATTTCTGTGCAAATGGGGAATTAAACGGTGATAGTACATCTACCAATGAGTTTCCTTGGTTACGCATGTGTGTTGAACATTGATTGTGAATGTCACTCCTTCACATGATAAATATAGAAGGAATAGCTGCTATTCATGTCATTAACACTTAGCAGTTAGGCATTTTCTTGATTGAGGCAAGGTAGGTTTGAGGAATTGATAGATAAGAAGATGAGTGAACCAGTTAGGCGATCTACTCTCTTGAGCTCCCAGAAGCCTAGTTCCGGTATGTCAGAAGTTGCCTCAACCATGGAGGCCAACGTTCCCGTCGACAAGTCTAGACTTGCACCCACAAGGTGCAGTCAGATATTATAGTTCCAGAGCACCACTACAGAGAAAGTGGGGGACAAAGGCAAGTAGCCAATGTGGTCTACTACTAGAGTAGAGAGGAAAATAAGGTACAGTCATGGCTCCTTTGGGTGCCAAAACACACCCATTGACCTCACAAGTAGCTCATCTATGAGTGAAACAGAGATTGATTCTAACTATTGTCAATACCTCATGCTCTTGATTCATGGTCTAACCCCCAATCAGGAGGTAATATCAATCTCACCATTGGTAGTTAAGACTCCAAGTGGGCAGATGGGTAGTGTGTTGGGCAAGGAAAAGAAAGAGGAAGAGGATGAAGTTTCCTCTGCTCCTATTGCAATGACTCAGAGCTAGTGCGTGTATCACGGTCTGGGCACTAGTAAAGGTGGGGTGGCTGGTAAATGAAAAAAATTTGTGTGTGTGGGATGTAAATTTTTTGTGTTGATAATGTTTGTTGTGGTGGTGGTCCTCTTTTTGCATGCGTGGCATATTTTGGTGTTGAACATCGACTGTGTGCCCTTGTTTCATTTTGGATGTTTGGTTCGTTGCAGCATGGATTGCGACAAAGGGAATTTTGGTGGCACTTTGCATTTCCCTTTTGAAGGAAGTTACAGTTTTGGCATTTCCCATTTTGCACCATTTTCTTATAGGTTCAACATATGGGAAATTTTGAAATGCATACAAAATTTTGCATGAAATGAAATTTGTAATCAAACTGCATTTGAGCCTGAAGCTTGTCTCTCCCTTACTCTATAAAAGGGAATTCAAGGCTCACTTGCATTGGGATGAAAAATGATAGAAGAAAATTTCTAGGTTAGGTTTCTGAGTCAGGTGTACATGAATAGAAAGATAGGAATAGAATAGTTGGTCTATTTTAAGCTTTGTTGGAAGAAACAAGTGCATGTTGTCCTAAATTGTTATGCAAATTTGATTAATAACATAAAAGAAAGTATAATTCTAATATATCTTCTCTCCTTGTGTGAATTTGAGTAAATTTTGACTGGAATATTAATAATATTCTCATTCTGTTGTTGAACATTCGTTCAAATGTATGTCTCTATTTTATACTTTGATTCAAGTAATCAATTAAATGATTAAAGAGAGTCATAGATTTACAATTATTTGCAAAGGATTTGATAAATAGTTGTATATTAGAAATAGTGAGCTCCATAATGCAAATTTGTTATGAGGAAAGTTCACCCCATTAAATTTTAAGGTCATTTTCTACATTACTGATTCTTGCATATGTGACTCCATAGCCCAATTTAGTAAGGCACTAGTCTATTTCTTAACGATTCACCTAATGAGTTGATCAGATAGTTGTATGGTGACCAGCCTAGGGTCAGAATTTAAATTTGCTTCAAACTTCATTAAATCTTTATATAGAATCTGTGTTAATTATCATGTAGGATAGCTTTGGATGAATGGATAGAAAATTACTTAGAAACAAGCCAACTTCATAGTAATTACTGCACAATTATCCTTCATTCAAATTAATCTCTGAAAGTGATGTGTTTTGTCAAGTACAATTCAAATGAACACCAATAGGAATACCCTCCTTGGCCCCACAGAGCCTAAAGTGTAGAAGATCCCAATTTTTGACTAGATCTTGTTCGTTGGCCAGTCATTTTCAGGAGTTTTAAACATAGGAATTGGCTATTGCTTAGAAGTTTCTTTAGGTGCACTGGAAAATACACCAACACCCTCCTTCATAGAGTTAGTGCATGCAAATACTATGATGTTAGAAATCCCTTGTTCTTTTTATCATTCTTTTCATGATCAACTCTTACCTCATTACATTGATGATATTTCCTCTTGTAAAGATCTATCATGTAATGCACTTCTCATATTAAAACATCTTGTGCATCTTTTGATGATGCTTCTTCACCTTCTTGTATCACATTGTGATACACAATTTAATGGAGCAAACATACCTCTCTTGAAAATATTATGGAGTGTATCATATTATTCATTTTCATGCCTTGGTTTCACTATTGAGTGAGCTATGTATTTAGTTTTTATTCCAATTCACTAGGATGATGTAACAACTAGTTACCCATGCATTTCAATGAGATGGGACACAACATATAGAAATCTTTCATTCCTATTTATGGATGTAACTGTTCATCTTAAATTGATAAATATTTGATTGAGACTACTAAAACTTTTATTTAGGAATTGTAGTATATTGGTGTACATACGCCGTCTATTCATTTTTTATTAGTGTCATTGGTGTCTTATGTAGATAATTGATGTATCATCTAGATTTTTGGTTGTAATATTTTTAGCTTGGTTTACATATATTCATTATTTGAGTAGTGTTTTTGGAATCACTCATGTAGAATTGTCTTTCTTTGATACTTATATTTAACCCAATTCTAGAGGAAGTTCTATAGTTTCAAGACTATAACAATATTTTTTTCGTAGTTATTTGTATCTTTTCATGCTTAAATGGTGTTCTTCATGTTCATCTTCATCTTTCTTACACTTTCAATAAATTTTTAAGGATTATTACTCCTTCGTATTTTTCTCTCCTATGGGGATGTAGATACCTAAATCTATCCATACCTAACCACACTTGACTTTTCCCCATCCTACCTATTCAATAATTAAATATTTATTATATATTTAATTAATTTAACCTTCACCTTTATCCCCTACCTTAATTAAATAAAACTTAATTAGGTTTGAAAACCTTATCCCAAAAATCTTCCAACTAAATCAATTTATTACATAATTTATTTATTTAGGCTAATTAATCCCTAATCTTATCCACATGTGACAAGATTCCATTTTCAAATAAATACTAATTTTATATTCCTCCAGCCCCTTGGGAGTGTGAAACAAGACAAATCTTGCCTCTTCTAGAAAGAAATCTTGACTTTTGAAATCAAACCTTACCTTCCAAGATCCATTTTTCAAATATCCCACCAAATCTTATCTAATGCCCACCATTGATCTCCTATTCACCTTTTCTAATTTATCTCCTTTTTACAATTGTCCAATCACCCTTTCTTAATATTTCTCATCAATTATGAGCCCTCCATTCCACCACCTATTTCATACACCTCATGGGACATTTGTCACATGACTACAACTTTGATCCAAACCTTAATCCTCAATCAATATCAACCATCCATTAACGAATGCATATGTTCCCTTTATTTCTCTATTGGAAATTATATAGATGTGAGCATTATCATCTCATTTGAGTAACCCACTTTCATTATAATCTTATGTTGCTAAATTTTCTATCCAATCTTATATTTAGTCATAGCCTTATGTTGCTAAATTTTCAATTTAATCCATCTAAATTATATCTTTATGCTATCCATTTGATCTTTCATTGTCTCAATCCTACTATCATGCTCGTAGCTTTATAAACAACCACATTGCATACATCAAAGGAGGACATCAAGAGAGTGTTGGGTGCAACTCTTCTTATAGCTCAATCAAAGGAGAAAGGAGTGAACAATGTAAAATCTTCCATATTTATTTGAATATTTACATTATTACTCCTATTCATTTTCTTATCTTCAGGGGACATCTATTGTATCTTGGTGATGGAAGTAGTTCTTGGAGGGTCATGTTGAATCCTTCCTTCACTTTTTCATTTTTTCTCTCTTTTGGAGATTATTTCTTTCCATACAAGATTTTCCCCTTTACTTTAACTTTTAAAGATTTATTTTTAGGTGGGTACATAATATGGCTTTGCATTTAAGACCCATTCTCATATATTTTCATGTTTTATCATTCTCCTATATTTTCATGTTTTATCATTCTCCATAAGCTATTCTTAAAAGGGGTGCTATTATGGACATGTTATATTACCTAACTTGTTTCACTTTATGACTCATGGTTAGTTACTTAATCTTACTTAATTCATTTACTTTTTATGTCGCATACCAATGATTAAGAAACTTGTCATGATATTAGTTTATCCTAGGGTTTCATCTAAGATTTAATCCTTTCCTTACTAGCAAGATCATCTTATTAGGGTAAATGAATAAAATTATGTGACACTTTCAACCAACTAAATAGTTTGAAGAAAAAAGGCTCCACCTAAAATAGTTTCAAGAGAAATTGTTTCACCTAAAACCATGTGCCTATATGTGCCATATATAGTTTCGAGGGAAACACTTTCGCTTGAAACTATAAAATAAAAAATTTCCCCTTGAAAATTTGAAATGCACCTCAATTTACACATGAAGTTTAGGAGAAATTATTTTGGTCAAAAGTGTTTTAGTCTAAAATCTTTCAACTGAAATTATCTATGTGGCTATCTATGTTGGCAGCAATCTCATCCATTTTCATAATTTTCTAAAACTTTCCACTTGAATTGAATATTTTTTTAGTTTGAATAGTATTTTCTTCTGTTTGTACAAGGAATTTTTGGGAGATAATTTGTATAACACTTAATGTGGAATTTAGATGATAATAAATGGTGCAACAAAATTTTATAGGTCTCATACTATTGTATTTTCTTGTATAATGCTAGTTTAATAAAATCAATGTAATGAGTTCGTTATTGAAGTTATAGAATGATCTCATATTATTCTAGTTGTAGTTTTGTGAGGTGTAAATATATAAATACATATTTTTCATGTTTCATGTTAATGATATGTTATTTTTTATTTCTATTTTTTTTTTAGACTAATAGATTAAATATTTATTCAATGTGGTCGAGCTTCCATATTTATTAGAAGAATTACATTCTATTGTAAAGGATTATTGAGTAGAATTCCATATTTCTTGCTCAATTTCTTACTTGTAGGTGATACATATAGCACACTTGCATTATGTAGCACAAACATGCTATTTATTCAAAATTTTGTCGTACTCTTTTAAACTTGGATGACAAAGCCTAAGGGTTGGACCTCTATGATATCAAGCATAAAGGCATGTTTTTCATGTTTAATTAAAATTTTAATGCATTAAATTTACCCATTTTCTAACAAAAATTACCAAAACAACTACCAAAATGATGAGTTACATCTTGGCTTTCTATCCATTAATTTTAATATGTTTTGAATAAATAAAGGTGTTTATTGTTATATGATTTGAACAAGTGCTTCGTTATCCTCAAATATATATGCATTGATTTTTCTTTATAATTTTTCACCTGCTTATTCAATCTTAGGTGGTCCAATATGATAGTTTATGACACGACATGTTGTAAGAAATATGCTAATAATAGCTAGGAGGACTAAGACCAACGAGAAATGGTGAAATTTAGACGCATGCATGTGAGCACCATAGGCGCCCATAGCTCTTATGACATGTTTTTGGATTGATTTTTCTTCACCGTAAGTTTTGCTGATATGATAGATCATGTTGATTCCGAAAACTATTATCCCACAATCACTGAACACAATACCTAGATCCAATGACGTATGTCAATCTAGACTAATGAAACAAAACTGATTACTACATTGAAAAAGCGGAAGTGTTGAAATATATCACTAAACACAATACTTATTTCAAATTCGTTTAGAAAAAAATAATCAGATCAAAAAGTCAATGACAATTGATATTCAATAAGGGCGGCGTGGAAATGGTGTCGTGCCGTGCCGAATTAATCCAGTGATTAAGGAATCTTGGTCAATGGTCATAAACGTAAATTTTATTTCTCGTTTCACGTATGATTAATAAACGTATTTTTGGACGCGTTTAAAGGGACGGTTGTTAAACTGCCAATTCATTATTTGAGATGCTAGAAATCACTTTGCAGTCAAGTCAAGATATGAATACCCCACCACCTATTCTACACAATGTCTATGCATGTTCCTTTTCGTAAAGCACACGGAGTAATGTCAGTGTTTTGGAATCGGGTGGTTGTTCGTTGTTGTGTTCGTCACGGGTGATTGTAGAATTTGTGGCAGTGTTTAAAGTGGTTGAGACGGATGCTTTTGAAAGGTTATCTGAATTTTGCGTTGACAGGATGGTTGGCTGTTTTTGTGTCTCGTCTTTCTTTTGTGTGAGTATGTATTCGTCCATAAATGAGGGTGTGAAGTCTAAGGATCCCTAATCGTCACCAAACAATTTAGATTGCCATGCCATATTGTTGTGTTCAATTTCAAGAGGATCTATGTTGGATGTTGGAATCAATGTTGTGAGAGGACTTGTAGCTCTGTTTTCAAGATGCAAGCAACTTTCAGGGTCAAGATCAGCTTCAAGTTGATAAATTTTATTATTATAGACATATTTCATTTTACGATGGAGGGTTGAAGGCACTGCATTCATCTCATGAATCCATGGTCTGCCTAGAAGAAGGTTCTATGAAAGATCATAAGGCATGACATGACTAGGAGTTTGCAAAGTAACCACCCCAACCGTAATAGGTAAAGTGATTATCTCAAGCGGTTGCTTTGTTGTATTATTGAATCCTTGAATAGAAACGGAATCGGGTATAATTTGTGATCTATCCACTTCTAATCAATCAAGAAGGCTCACACTACACACATTAAGGGCAAAACAATTATCTATGAGAGTGTGGTTGATATCTATGTGATGGAATTGAGCAATGATCATAAAGGCATCATGTTGTTTTCGTAATTCTAAAGGAGGGAGCTCATGTTGATGAAAATTTTAATATCGAGATATGTTTTTGAACAAGAGCTGCCACATCATTCGAAGTGGTTCCAGAAGGGATTGTTATTTGTTGTAAAGCAGTTTGAAGAATAGTGTTGTAACTTGGTGGTGTTTGAAGTAAATCCCAAAGGGATATCTTGGCAGGAGTATTCTTTAATTGTTCAACAAGATCATACTCCTTTGTAGGAGGGTTATAATGAGGAGCACTAGGTGGATTGGGGAGAGGTAAAGAAAGTACGATTGGTTGTGGTGGTTGTGGGTAATTTCATGTGTTATATGTATAAGCAACAATATTAGTATTAGATTGTTGTGATACATTAGAGGGATGAAGGGGATGCGAAGGTGGGTAGAGAATAAGTTTGGGTTTGGGTGAAGGGTTATGTGAAGGAGAATAAAGGGTGATTTTAGATTTATTAGAAGAGTGAAGCGGGTGTGAGGGTGGGTAAAGGGTAAGTTTAGGTTGAATATTGTTAACATCCCTTATCAAGTGAGAGTTTGCATTGTCTGTGAAGGGGATAGTATCTTTGTCTTGGTGCATAATCTCTTCCCTAGAAGGAGAGTTCATAGGGGAACAACAAACCACATTTTCATGACAAGTAAGGTTTGGTTCATCCAAAACAACTTCATCACAACTAAGGGGGTTATTAATGGTTGAATGTTTTTTATTATTGATAGTGGGGAGAATAGGGGAAGATTGTATTTGACTGTTGGTTGTTTCTAAGGGCGCATTCCCTTGTTCCAAGTTTTCTACCATACTAGGAGAGCTTGTAATATGTTCATCTAAGGTTGAAGTTTGAAAATTAGCTTCATCACAAGTATGAGGAGAATCATTGAAGGAGTTGTTTTGATCACTAAAGTTGTTCATAGGTGGAAGGGGACAACTAAGATTCTCATGACTCTCATTAGTTATGTTTTCTAACAACATAGTATCTTCGTCACAACTAGGAGAGATACTAGGAGAAGAACAAATTTGATTATCATGATCATGTAGCACTTCATTTTATTTTTTTTGTAATGTCTTGTCCACTAAGAGAGGGAAAAGGAGAGAAACAACTTAGATTGTCAACACTCTCATTGATTGATTCTTCTATCACCAAAATATCTTATTTTCCAATAGGAAAGATGTTTGGAGAAAAACAAATATGATCGTGAGGAATGGCCAAAGTTGTATTCTCTTTCACTAAAACACTCTCATAGGGAGGGAATAGGAAATGTTTCTTGACATATCTAACTAGATAAGGTATTATCATTGTTTGAATAAAAATTTAAAGCACATGTAACCATTTTATGCAATGTTTCAGCAATATAAATAATGTGTATGCAAAGGTACAAAACATTCTTATCCAATATATGCAAGATTTGAAGAATGCAAACAATGTACATGCAAGAATGAAAAGAAATTTTAACAAACTTATGCAAATTTTTAGGAATAGAAACATTGTATATGCAAAAGTGAAAAGTACTTTTATCAATGTTATGCAAAATGGAAGCATTTTTAGATCTAAAGATGCTTAGAATTGGAGTGATTAGAAAATGACTATCCCAAATTGATGTTTTTGAGCTAAATGCATAAAATAAATGCTCCAAAAACCTTCTTGACTTATACTATATGATACTAGGAGCCTTAGGAAGCATAAAAATGAGAGTTTAGATGCTATCTCAGTTAGTGAAAAAATTGTACAAGGACTGATTCGCGACAGATGGTGAATGATTCCTAGTAGGGGTGGTTTGCAAAATTTTCAGAAATTATGAATGGTTTGTGATGTGTGTGAGGTTGTAAGGTGCATACCTAAGATGGAGATGTAGAATTTTAGAGATTTTTAAAGAAATTGTATGCAAAAGTGCAAGCTATATTCACTTTTTCCTAATGCAAAAATTTGAAACCCTAGATGCAAATTAACAATGCAACTCTAATGCAACTTCAATGCAAGCTAGGATTAAGATGAAAATGGACTCCAAATCAGAAATTAATATATTCAAAAGTTGGGTTCACTAAAATGTGACATAGATTTTTGGACCCAAAGGACTATTTGACTCTTATAGGGTTTTTCACCTAAAAGGAGAGAGATTAGATCCAAAAATCCTTATGTAACACTCAAATTAGGATGTATGCAATGTGATATGATGTAAATGATCTTAACTAAATGAAATTGACTAATTAAGATGATCTAAAATGAATGCAAAAGTGCAATTTAAGCTATGTTTGAAAACACATTGTGTTACGCAGAAATGAAGTGGAAATGAATGCAAAACTTAACAGAAATAAGTCAAACTGAAAGTGTGCACCTGGAATCTTGATGAAGGTTTGAAAAGACATCTAGAAGGTTTCTGATACTAAAATTTAGGCCTAGTGGGAATCATTCGCCACTCTAGGCAAATTAACTTCCCAGCTCTGGATGATTGTACCAGAGCCCGTTTCTAACAAAAAGATACTCAAAAATGTAAAAATCCAAAAATTGACCTTGGGTGGGACTCATTCACCACCCATGGTGAATGATTCCACTTTGGACTTTTTGAAAACTCAAAAATGGAATTTGTGGCTTTCGGATTGCTCGATCTGCACCTCCAGGTGTTCAAATCTAAAACTGCCAAATTCGGGTTTGTAAGTGACTTTTTGTTGATGATTTGACTTATATGAATGAAGAGATGACTTGAATGAATTTGAAATGCAATATTCAATGATTCCTAAGCCTCCAAGATTCCTTGATCTACAAATACACAAGACAAGAAGAGGAAATGTTGAATGTTAGGGCATGGGGGTTTGCCTTAGTCAAACCCCTTTTAGGTAATTAAACCAAAATGATGAAATAATGGAATGAAACATGAAAAATGGAATTGATTACCTTTTCATTATGATTTTATCTTGAAAATATACAAGATATCATGAAGATTTAGCCCTTGAATGTCCTTAAAAGCTCAATTGAAGACTTGCAATGAGAAAGCCCTAGTTTGCTTGACAGTTTGTTATAGAAGATAGATGAATAATGGATTCTTGGATTGATGAGAGGGATAATAGATGAAAAATGAGGATAAAAACACTTATTTATAGTCACTTTTTCCTTAGTATCCCAACTATACCTCATCACAGGACATGAAGAAAAATTAAAGTTAAAACCTAATTTTTCCCACTCAAACCCTGAAAATGACTCAAAATGGGACTCATTCACCACTAATGGAAAATGGTTCCCACCTATATGGGACTAATTCGCAACTAATGGTGAATGGGTCTCACAGAGGTCATTTTTGCTAATTGGAATGCCAAGAAGTAAGAAAATTAGGCTTATATGATGGCTATGTCAGTTATTTGATCAAATTATGCCTCAGGATGCACAATATGGGTCAATTAAGGCCTATTAGTGATGATGTAAATGTTAAATAGGGACTAGGACACATAAATCAATGTGAAAGTGTGATTAAGTACACTTTACAACACTAAAATTAGGTCCACATAGCCTAGAAGGGCACAAAAACAAATGTGAATGTGTAAATCACACTACAACACTAGTTTGTCATTAAGTTCACATTAAGAATCTTCTTGATTGATGTAACAATGTTATCAAACACATTTTATAATTTTGAATTAGGAATAAATGGGTTCTTTAAGTATAGAAAAGCATGAAAGCATCTTACAACACCTTTACAAGGCATCATTAAAAGCATGTTGTTTGATTTGCAAGGGTCCAAGACCTAGTGTGGACACATAAAATGTCTCACAACACTAGATTAAGGCCTCATTAAGTCTTTTTCATCATGAATTAATCCTATGTCAAGCAAAGGGTCCTTTTTTCTATGACACAGTTTGTCCAAAAATGCATACTCACTTTGTGGTGATGGAACTCCTGGTTTTCCGCCAAGTGAGAAGTCCTAAAAGGCGAGAAACGTAGACTCATGGCTGGTATGCACTCACACACATGTAAGTGGCTAATGGGAAACTCATGCCTCGAATTGGGTTTCTCACTCAGCCATACCAAAGTTATACCTCCTGATAACTTTAATAAGGTGCCACAACGAAAATGCTTTTTGATGTAATGCAAATATTTTGTTAAAGGGGATTTTTCTTTGTTCATGTAAGGTCTTCTTCTTAGGGAACATTGTGCCTAATGTCTCCAAGAGAGGAAAATTCAAAGTTTCAGATCATTTCCAATGGGATGCCTCGTTCACATCATGCCATTTCAGTATATTTTACACTCTTGGACAACATCAAACCCAATGACACTACCAAGAAGAGGACACATCATAGGAAAAAATAAAAATCATGCCATGGAATTTTTGCAAAAATATTTCATCTATGTATTCCCCCACTTTAAAGCAGTTTCTACACCATCATTGTGAGCAAGTGCTTTAAAGTATCCAATGATAAATGAAACAAGACAAGAGAGCCAACTTGGAAAGCCCTATGCCAAGTCATATGTTTTTGAACTGAGTTGCATCATGAATAAGTACATCACATGCAAGTCAACTTAAGGATTTCGTCCACATCCCAAGCTTGCTCTTATATATGTTCATGAAATTTTAACGACCAGCCAAAAGAGACAACGACAAGTGACATACAGGGAGAAGTCTAACTAACTATCTTGGCCCCACCTAGTGCAAAGGTGAGCCTAGATGATATGTTGATATGTTGCTCCTTGTGATTAATGTAAAATATGCAACTATGGCAAGGAGCAACAACTAATGTTATTTATGTCAATAAGTAAACAAAATTTCTACTTAATACATATTTAAAGAGATATCTATCAATTTAGGATGTACCAAGGTTAGATTTTTCTTGGAAGAATTGTTTGTGATAGTATTGAATGAAGGTTTTTGTTTTAAGGGAAAATAACCAAGATCATGAGTTATTTCTTGTGTTTTAGGTTTTATAGGGACAAGGATATCATGTTCTATAGCATCACATCCTTTCCCAAGTTGTCTTCCAAAATTTTTTGTCGCTTGTTTTGGATTTGATGGTTGTTCCATTGTCTCAAAGTTTGTCTCGGGTGTTGTCTTTGCTTTTAAGGTGGTTGAAGGGAATGATTTTGAATTTTTTATTGTCAATACCAGTGTCTCTTTTCCCTTTTTAGATTATTTTGTTATGATCATGTATTATGATATTGCTATCAGGATTCAACCATGTAGTTTTGAGTCAAACTCATTGACCCATGTTTCATGAGTAGTGGTTCAACAAGAACCCATCTCTCATGATATCGAATGGTCCACTTAGCACTCATTGCATCTAGGTGATGCTCACAGAGGTGAAGCACTGGTCCGTCCCGGGAGGTCACCCATCCCAGTACTGCTCCAGCTCAAGCCGCTTAACCAGGGAGTTTTCTCCAAGGTTAAGCCCACTTGAGTTGTTACCCCATTTGCAAAACCTTCAGCAAGTGTTGTGCCTTATGAACCATTCATAATAGAGCCCCTTTAGCTCATCAATTGATAAGTAGGAGTATTTTTCCAGATACAGCATCAGATTCAACATCAATTGTATGAGTAGTTAAAAAACTTCATGATATCGAATTCATTTCTAGCACTCATTGCATCTAGGATGGGTGACCTCCCGGGACGGACCAGTGCTTCACCTCTGTGAGCATCACCTAGATGCAATGAGTGCTAAGTGGACCATTCGATATCATGAGAGATGGGTTCTTGTTGAACCACTACTCGTGAAACATGGGTCAATGAGTTTGACTCGAAACTACACGGTTGAATCCTGATAGCAATATCATAATTTGACACACTGTGGAAAAATACCTCCTACTTATGATCATGTATTCCCCCATGGATGTAGAAATGAAATGAAAGGTTTGTGAATCCTCTTCTAATAACTTTGTGGCTTGTTCCATTTTATTTTCTCTTTCTATGTTGTCTTGCTTGGTATTGCTCATAGCATATGTAACCTTTTTTGTTTTAAGGAGTAGAAGGTCACTTGTCGTGAACTCCTAACATTTTCTTCAAGGCTTGATCCATATCAAGCAAGTTAGGATGTTTCAGAGTGAGGTTGATTTTTGTTTTGCACATGATAGTGTTGATGTTTTCTTGAACCATCTATTAGGAAATTTTTGAGAACTACAAACTAGATGTTCATGACATTAAAAGTTTGGTTTTCCAATATTGTCTTCATTGTAAGTAGGGGGTATGTGTAGGATCATCATGGAAAAATTAGGCCCTTAAGTGGGGAAAATTTTAGAAAACTCAAAGTTAGGCAACATGACGTAAAAATTTGAATAAGTTATCTATATTATTTAAAAAATATGTAAGAATAGAATCTATAGAAAATTGAATGTAGTTTCTAAACTACTGGGTTTTTTAAAATATTTTTGGTGAAAATTTGAAATTTCAATGCAGAGTACTTATATTTCAGGGAAAAAATAAGAAGTAGGTGTCCGTCTAACCACCCTAACCACAATAAAATGATAATATTTTTTTATAATATTTTAGATATAAGTAGAGGACTTGAATGTCTCAATGTGATGCATTTTTTTTGTTATTTTTTCCAAGTAAATAATTAATTGTGATTGTTTTATTACAACTTTTCAAAAATATAAAAACTCATATGTCTGACCACCTTAACTTGGTCAAAACTTCATGAAATTCAAATTTTTTTTAATCCTATAGTATGTGAAGCAAAAAATGTGATGCATGTTTTGGATTCAAAAAATTTGATATTGTTTGAAAGTTATAGATGTTTTTCAATTAGCCTATCAATCAAGACTTTATTCATAATTCAAATAGAAAATGAATAATAATTATTTATTAAATTCAAAGTAAAGCATAATTTATATTGGTGGAAAGTTGAGAATCTCCTTTAAAAACCCTTTTCATTTCAACAATTTGGGTAAAAAAAAGTTGTCAGCCACATACCCTAGACATACCCATCATATCGCCACTTTTTGGCCCATCATGATCCTGCATATACCCAGGGGAATGATCCATGTTGTATTTTATTTCCTGTTAATGATGATGTTTCTTTTTTCAATAATTTTTTCTATGTGATTCTCATCAATGGGATCTTATAGCACCATAATATCTTCTTTACCAATAGGATAGATATTATGAGAAGGGGAAATTTAATTTTTTTCCATAATGTCATCCTTTTTCTCTAAGGTATCATTTTGTTGTGCCGTAATATTTACCCTAGTAGGAGAGCTATTAGGAAAGTGACAAACAATAGGTTCATCACATTTCATGGTTGGATTTGATAAAGTATCGTCATCACTTATAGGAGAGGCATTAAGAGAGGGATAACTAGGAGTTTCATGGTTACCAATGATTAGACTTTTTTGTTCAAATAGGTCTTCCCAAATGGTAGGGGCATTAAGAAATAGAGGAATAAGATTCTCATGAGTCTCAATAGGGATATCTTCTAACACTAAACTATCTTCTTTATGTTTATAGAAGATATTAGGAGAAGAGAAGGTTGGATTGTCATGATTATCTACATTTACATCCCCATGTCCTATAATGTCTTCTTGAGTAGGAGAGGTAGGATTGTCATAGATCTCAACTATCAACATATCCTCCACACAAATGTGTTTGTCATGATCATTCATGATTGTCTCCTTATTCACTAAAGCATGTTCACAAGTAGGGGAGGCATTGGGAGTAGTGGCCATGATCTCAATTTTGTGTGTCATAGTGTCTTTCCAAGGGGAAGGAGGAGGAAGACAAGAAAGACTTTCATGATCTTCAATTATTGTGTCTCATTTCATCAAGATACCTTCATCACCAATGGGAGAGATATCAAGAGAAAAAAAATTATGATTATCATGATTATTGATGATTGCATCCTTTTGTGTCAAACCCTTAGTGGATGATTTTAGTGAGAGGAAGTCCTTAAGGGCTTCATCTAACATGTCTAAGTCATCACTACTAAAGGGGTTGGATGATATGCATTTTCTAAATTTAAGAATTTTTTGAATTTTTTCTTTTGATGTTGTTTTCTTTTTGTTTTCATTTTCTAATGATTTTGATGTAAAAGAACTAGGAACTAATGCAGAAAATGAAAATTGCAACAATCTAATGCTATCCATAATTGCCTTTAATGTATATAACACTTATTTCTAATGATTTAAATGTAATAGAAGCTATGAAAACTTAAAATGCAATGTAAAGACATAGGATGAAATACAACTTTTCAGATTTCACACAAGGTAATGTACTAATTTGTGGAAAATGGAAAGGGAGTCACAACTTCTCTTATCCACACCTGAAAGGGGAATGAAGGAAGAGTAATATGATTTCACAAAGTTCAAATTCAAGAACAATTACGTGAGATTCCAATGCAATGGAGATTGAAATATGTCAAAAGGATATTATTCTTAAGGTGGGAAATTGATAAAGAAGATAAACTATGGATGCAAAACTAAGAAAATGTAAAATGGTTGAAAACACACTGTGATATGCAAAATGACCTAAGAATGCAAACAAACTATAATAGAAATTAATGAGATTGAAGAGGTGGACATGGAAACTAGAAATGGATGGAGATAAGCTTTGGAATCCTGCATAAATCACTGTTGAAACCTATTGGGACACTTACGCCAAGCTGGGCGACTTAGTCCCAGATTAGGAAAACTATTCCAGAGCTCATTTTAGCCAAATGGGTATCCAAATCTGCAAGAACCTCTTTGCAAGCCTGGCAGTGGGACTCCTATGCCACTAATAGTGACTTAGTCCACTTCTATATTTTGATAAATTTGAAAGTGCAATCTATAGCTCTCATTCTGCTCTCTCTATTTCTCCAGGTGTCTACCTCCAAAACTCTAATTTTTGGCACTGTAAGTGACTTTTTGTGGATATTTTGACCTATTCAATAAGGAGATGACTTCAACAAGTTTATTAAATATTCTTCAACAATCTCCAAACCTTCAAGATACCTAAATCTACAACCACACAAAGAAAGAGAGAGAAATGTTGAATGTTAGGGAACAAGGATTGCCTTAGTGAAACCCCTTTTAGGTAATTAAACCAAATGAAGAAATTAGAAACTCTCCATGATGATAGATCTTGAATTTCTACAATGGATGAAGAATCTAGCTTTGAATGTCTAAAAAATGATCTTGAATGCTCTTTAAATGACCTAACCCTAGCTCGCTTGACTTGAGATGGGGAATGAATGATGGATGAATGATAAATGAATTATGAATTAGTGTTTAGAAGCTTGTCTATATATGCAATACACCTAAAATTCCCCTTAATTTGATCCCCAAGGCCGACATGGAGGAAAATTGAACTTAAAACCCAATTTTTCCCACTCAAACCATGAAAATGGCCCAAATGGGATTAATTCGCCACTCTAGAATACTTAGTCCCACTTGGATGGGAATCATTCACCCAAAATGGTGAATGGGTCTCATAGGGGCTCTTTTTCTAGGTGTGATGTCGAGGAGTAAACAAATGAGGTTTATATGATGATTTAGTCGAGTCTTTGATCAAATTAGGCCTCGAGATGCACAATATGGGGTCATGGGGGCCTATTATGTAAAGGGTAATTAGGGATAGGGACATAAATTTTAATGTGAAAGTGTGATTAAACACACTTTACAACATTAAAATGAGGTCTACATAGCCCTGAAAGGCACAACATCTAATGTGAATGTATAAAACACATTACAACACTAGATTAAGATTAGGTTTATTTTACAAGCCTTCTAGATTAATGTGAAATACAATTAAATACATTTTATAACATTGAATTAGGGGAAAAATAGGTCCATTAGACTTAGATGCTTAATAAATTTTTAGAAAAGTGTGAAAATCATTTACAACACCTTTACAAGACACTGTTAAATGCATTTTATTCAGTTTGAAAAAGCCCAAGACCTAATGTGGATGTGTAAAACACCTCACAACACTAGATCAAGGCATAATTAGGTCCAATTTATCATTAATTATTCCCATATCAAGCAAGGAAAAAGGGATACTTTTTCAGTGTCCACATTTATCCCCCACTTTAGTGAGAGGATGAACCTACTTCAAACTCACACTAAAGTAGACATTCAAGAGGAGTACAATCGTACCAATACAGATGGTATACGATGATAAAGATGAAGGAGGTAACCAAGCCCCCAAGATCTAAGATCCTAAGTCAAACCAACATAAGCACAAAAGGACATGCACAAGGTGAATGATTTGGAACAAAACAAGATACGCGATCATGCAATGGTAAGAACTAAAAGAAAGAAAAATGAGGTGAATCAAAGATGCACTCACTCTAGGGCCATAGAACATCAGGTCATTTGTGGGGTGAGTTGTCCCAAACAAGTGTTTTAATGAGAAATTCATGCCAGTGTTTCGGCTTCCCACCATATAATGAGAAAGTCATGCTAGTGTGTCAGCTTCCCATTATACTAACCATACAAAAATTATCCTCCTGATAACTTTGATAAGGCACCACATTGAAAAGGATTTTGTAAATTATTTTGAATTTCATGCAAATATTTTTTTAAAGGCATTTTTTCTTTGTTCATGTAAGGTCTTCTCAAGGAGAATTATGCCTAATGTCTCCAAGAGAGGACAAGTTGAGGTGTCAGACCATTTCTCATGGGATTCCTCATTCGCATCATGCCATGTTAGAAGATCATACACTCTTGGATGGAATCAAACCCAATGACACCACCAAGAAGAGGACACAACATAGGAAAAATAAAAATCATTCCATGAATTTTTTTCTAAAAGATATCATCTATGTATGCCCCCACTTTAAGCTGGTTGCTACACCATCACTATGAGAAATTACTTTAAAGTATAGCTAATGATGAATGAAAGAAGACATGAGAGCCAACTCGGAAATCCCTATGCCAAGTCATATGTTTTTGTATTGAGCTACATCATGAATAAGTATATCACATGCAATTCAACTTAAGACATGTTGTCCACATCCCAAGCTTGCTCATATATGTACATGAAAGGTTAATGACTAGCCAAAAGAGACAAGGAAAAGTGAAATATGGGGATAAGGCTTCCTAACCACTTGCCCCCACTTAGTGTAGGACAAGGGTGAGCCCAAAATGAATGATGATATGTTTCTCCTTGAAATAGTGAGTATGTTATTATCCTATAACTATTACATGGAAAGGAGCAACAACTAATGTTATTTACATGTGTATAAGTAAACAAAGTATCTGCTTCATACATATTTAATGATATGTCTATTAGTTTAGGATGTACCAAGGTTAAAGTTTTCTTGGAAGAATTGTTTGTGATAGTTCTGACATGGAATCAAGGCTTTTGTTTTGAGGGACAATAACCAAGATCATTAGGTTGTATAGGGACATGGATACCTTGTTCTATAGCATCACATCCTTTCCCAAGTTGTCCAAAAAAATTTGTCACTTGTTTTGGATTAGATGGTTGTTCAATTGCCTCAAATTTTTTATTAGATGTTTTCTTTTCTTTTAAAGTGATTGAAGTGGATTTTTTTTATATTACATCTTTTTATCTTCCCTTTTTATATTTTTTTGTTATGATCATGTATTCCCCCATGGATGTAGAAATGAAATCAAAGGTTTTCGAAGCCTCTTCCAATAACTTTGCAGCTTGTTCAATTTACTTTTGTTTTTCTATGTTTGTTTGCTTGGTATTGATCATAGCAAATGTAACTTTTTTGTTTTGAGGAGTATAAGGTGACTTGACACAAACTCCTAACATTTTCTTCAATATTTGATCCATATCAAGCAATTCAAGATGTTGCAAAGTGAGGTTGATTGTTGGTTTGCATATGATAGCGTTGATGTTTTCTTGCACCATGATGCCTTCCCTATTAGTAGAGGTTTTAGAAGAACTACAAACTAAATTTTCATGACATTCAATGTTTGGTTCTTCACTATTGACTTTATCATAAGTAAGGGAGTGATTCATGGTTAGATTTTCTTGCTTGGAAACATGATGGTGTTGCTTTTTTGAATGATGTTTTCCTTGTAATTCTCATTGATGGGATCTTGTAACACCATAATATCTTCTTCACCAATAGGAGAAATAGTAGGAGAGGTGAAAATTTTATTAGTGTGATTGTTGATGATGTCATGCTTTTTCTCTAAGGTCTCATTCTCTTGTTCCATAGTATAGGAGATCTTTGAGGAAAGTGACAAACAATAGGTTCATCACATTTCATGGCTGGAGTTGATAAAGTAGCTTCATCGCTCATAGGAGAGGCATCAAGATAAGGATAAGTAGGAATTTCATGATTACCAATAATAGGACTATTTTTTTCAAATAAGTCTTCCCAAATGGTAGGGGCATCAAGAAATTTAGGAATAAGATTCTCATGAGTCTCAATAAGGACATCTTCTAACATTGAGTTCTATTTTCTTCATGTCTAGAGAAGATAATAGGAGAAGAAAAGGTTTGATTGTCATGGTTATCTACATTTACATCCCCATGTCCTATAATGTCTTCTTGAGTAGGAGAGGTAGGATTGTCACAGCTCTCAATCACATCCTCCACACAAATTTGTTTGTCATGATCATTCACGATTGTATGCTTATGCACTAAAGCATTATCACAAGTAGGGGAGGTGTTGAGAGATGAATGGAGACTAGGTAAAGTAGTAGCCATGATTTTAGTTTCATGTGTAATAATGTCTTTGCAAGGAGGAGGAGGAAGACAAGAAAGACTTTCATGATCATCAATTATCGTGTCTTCTTTCATCAAGATACCTTCATCACAAATGGGAGAAATATCAAGAGAAAAATAATTATGACTATCATGATTATCAATGCTTGCAATGAAAATTACAAAAATCTAATGCTATCCATAATTGCCATGAATGTAAACAATGCTTATTTCTAATGATTTAAATGTAATAAAATCTATGCAAACTTAAAATGCAATGTAAAGACATAGGATGAAATGCAATTTTTCAAATTGTCAACAAGGTAATATATTGATTATGCTATGCAATGATCTAAAAATGAAATGTTGGGAATAAAAATTTGAAATTAAGAAATGCATGGAATGGACCAATTTAAGCTAGATTTAGTGAAATGCATGTAACAGGAACTCAACCAACTGAAACAGATAGTTAATGAAAGAAAATAGAAGTGCAGAAACTAGGTTTTCAGTGCTGTAAAAGGCAATTTTATGGGTGCAAAGGGACTAAGTGGCCCAAGGTGGTGAATGAGTCCTAGTGGGGATTTTTTTCAAAAAAAATAGTTTTTTTATTTATTTTTATGTTTTATTTGTTGTATGATGCAAACTAAGATGAAAATGCAGAATTTTAGAAATTTTCAATGATGTAAGATGCAAAAATTCAACCTAGATGCACTTTCACTAATACAAAATTTGAAACCCTAGAATGCAATTTAACTAATGTAAAATGCAATGCAATGTTAATGCAAGATAATTCTAGGATAATGATGGACTCACAATTAGTAAAGAATTCATTCAAAATGCAAGTTCACAAAAATGTGGACTATGGAAATGGAGTCGCAACTTCTCTTATCCACACCTAAAAGGGGAATGAAGGAATAGGAATCTAATTTCGCAAAGTTCACATTCAAGAACAATTATGTGAGATTCCAATGCAATGGAGATTGAAATATATCAAAAGAGATTGTTCTTAAGGCAGTAAATTGATATAGAAGATAAACTATGGATGCAAAACTAAGAAAATGCAAAATGACCTAAGAATGTTGCAAACAAACTGTAATAAAAATTAATGAGACTGAAGAGGTCCACCTAGAAACTAGAAATGGATGGAGAAGAGCTCTAGAATCCTATAGAAATCACTGTGAATCCTAGTAGGACACTTACGCCAAATTGGGTGAGTTAGTCCCAGATCTGTAAAATTGTTCTAGGGCCCGTTTTAGCCAATGGGTATCCAAATCTATAGAAAAATATTTTCAGGCTTGGCAGTGTGACTCATACACCACTAATGGAAACTTATTCCAATTCCATATTTTAGGAAATTTGAAAGTGCAATATGTAGCTTCTGGTCTGCTCTTTCTATTTATCTAGCTATCCATCGTCGAAACTCTAATTTTTGGCACTGTAAGTGACTTTTTATGGATATTTTGACCTAGTTAATAAGGATATGACTTCAAAAAAATTATAACATATTCTTCAACAATCTCCAAGCCTTCAAGATACCTAAATTTGCAACCACATAAGGAAAGAGAGAGAAATGTTGAATGTTAGGGAATGGGGGTTTGCCTTAGTCAAACCCCTTTTAGGTAACCAAATGAAGAAATAAGATGAAGCATGAATCATGAAATTGAGGAATTAGAAACTTTCAATGATGATAGATCTTGAATTTTTGCAACAATGGATGAAGAATCTACCTTTGAATGTTTGAAAAATGATCTTGAATGCTCTCTAAGTGAACTAACCCTAGATTGCTTGACTTGAGATGGGGAATGAATGAATGATGAATGATGAATGAATTATGAATTAGGGTTTAGAAGCTTGTTTATATAGGAAATCCACCTAAAATGCTCGTTAATTTGATCCCTAAGGCCGACATGGAGGAAAATTAAACTTAAAACCCAATTTTCCCTGCTCAAACCTCAAAAATGGCCCAAATGGAACTAATTCACCACTCTGGGAAACTTAGTCCCACAGTCAAAATCATTCTCCCAAAGTGGCGAATGGGTCTCATAGGGGCTCTTTTGCTAGCTGGGATGTCGAGTAGTGAAGAAATCAAGTTTATATGATGATTTAGTCAGGTCTTTGATCAAATTAAGCCTTGGGATGCATAATATGGGGTCATAAGGGGATATTAATGATGATATAAAGGATAATTAGGGCTAGGGGCACAAATTTCAATGTGAAAGTGTGATCAAATACACTTTACAACACTAAAATGAGGTCCACATATCCTAGAAAGACACAACATCCAATGTGAATGTGTAAAACACATTACAACACTAGATTAAAACTCAATTTAATTTACAAGCCTTCTAGATTAATGTGAGAATGCAATTAAATATATTTTATAACATTGAATTAGGGGGAAAATAGGTCCATTAGACTTAAATGCTTAATAAAAGTCTAGAAAAGTATGAAAGTCATTCACAACATTTTACAAGACCTTTACAAGCATCGTTAAATGCATTTTATTCAGTTTGCAATGGTCCAAGACCTAATGTGGATGTGTAAAACACCTCACAACACTAGACCAAGGTGACATTAAGTTCAATTTATCATTAATTATTTCTAAATCAAGCAAGGAAAAGGCATAATTTTTTCTATGCTACACTAGGACCCATAGAAAAGTACACTAGAACAAATTTAGTACACTTTTTTTATTATTCATGTATAGATTTAAGATTGTAGAATGCTTATAGGACATTTTTTTTCTTTTTTGTTAGATTCTTCCTCATTCACAATAGCGTCTTGGTGGCAAAAAGATTAGTTGCCTTTGAGACCTAGCCCCCACACTTTCAGCAAAGAGCATAGAGATATTATAGACTATGGGATTGTATTGAGTGTACCTCATGCCCCTCATGAGGTAACATGATGCTATAATTATGGAATTGGAAAAGTGGTGGAATGCAGACACATGCACATTTCATCTTCCCATAGGTGAGATGACCATCACGTTAGAGGACGCCCATCACATGTACTATAAGTTCTGATTAAGGATGAGAGGGTATTTTTTCTAGTCAATTGTTAATTTTAGGATATGAAATGCGATATGTAGTATTATCTTGGAGGTCCAGTTCATGATAGTATTGTGAGGCCATAGATCAATCTAGCCATGTTACTATATTCACATGCCCCATTTGTTGCATGGATTATGATGTTCACTATAGCTCTAGTACTTGTCCCTAATGGTTGGGCAGCATATTTAGAGGGAGAACTAGTACATATGATATGGGGTATGGAAGAGCACAGGACCGTGTATACTTGGAGGCACAACATCCTTGCACACTTATATTATGATCTTGGGAAATTTTCATTTCGTGAGGTTGAAAATATGGTACACTATATGATGTTGCAGGTGTGGTGCCTAGAGCATATCATGTGCACAAGGTTGATAGGATTTCCATATGCATCAACCCTAGGGTATCCTCACACATTTAGCTATCCATTACGATGGATATGGTAGTAAGGGGATTTACATTTTTTGGAGAGTTTGATTTGACTGACTGAATAAGGAGGAGATCATATGGAGACCTTACCATCTTATACCACATTGGTCAGATGAGGAGATTACAGATGGAAAGATTCTTGATAGGAAAACATGATTACATAGTACAACCTTTCTACTATGATTGTGTCATGTGACAGTTTGGATAGGTCCAAGTACCACCCATGGCATGACCCTTCTTTAGGAAATCAATATAGAGTGTTCACAAGCCTGGCAATACTAGATGATTCACTATCGATGATTTCGTCTATAGTGACGATCATGATGTGCCTCTGGTCTCCAATGCTAATGACGTTGGTACCACATATTCCTATGAGGATTGATGGTCAATAGCATGGTTAGCTCCTATATTCCCATTGGATGATCTGATAAGTGTTGCAAAGCCACTCCTAGATCAAGGAGATGAGGAGGACATGGTTGAGGAGACATGCTTCAGGGATACAGACATATATTCACAGATGTGATAGATGTGGAGTATGATGACACTGCAAATATTGATTATGATGGCCATTAGGAGGAGGATGAGGAGGAGGGAAAGGAGGAGGACAAGTGGATGATGAGTGAGGGTTATGAGATAACCAATGAGGATTCAATGGGCCACAAGTGGGGAGAACCAACTCCTACTCATGTGACTAGATCATGGTCAATAGTTGCAGCAGGCACCAACACCTATAGTCATGATATTTTATTTATTTCCATGCTTTATGCTTATGTTTTATATTTTAATTTTATGTTCATATATATATATATATGATGTGTACTGATTATATTTATGATTTCTATCTCTTAGGAGCTATGAGAGACCTTCATGGTCTCTATCGTCATGTGGCTATCAATATAGTTCCCCCATCAGTCTATGAGGATGATTCTGATACAAACTATGTACCCCCACCCATTGTGGAGTGGGATTGAGAGCTATTTGAGTCATATGTTAGACTATAGGTAGCTTATGAGAGTTTTAGGAGGTGCACCCACTAAGCTGAGGCTGCCCAACATGCTCAGTCATATTGAGCTCCAGCAAAGGTTGATAGAATTTAGTCAGAGATAGCCAGACTACATGCAAAGAGAGATCATCTAGCAGAGGACTATCGAGAGGCCCTTAGATAGGTACAGGGTTTACAGTATGCTCTAAATGTACTCGACGGCTCACGATCACGATTTCATACCATTGTACCACAACAAACTACCTCCAGAAAAATGTGAGCACTAGATCTTGAGGGATCTAATAGTCATAGACCTCATTAGCATTGTATATATTGATGACATGTACACAAAACTTTGATATATATATATATGATCATTTGATGAAGCTTGTTATTTATTTTTATGTGTTTAATGTTAAATGGAAATGTGATTGATTAAATAATATTTGTTAAACTATTTAATGAATGTTTCCATGATTTACCATGGTTTATGTGATCTAATTAAAACTTATTCTAGTTTCTCTTAGATGAAACATTGTGATTAAGTATGTTATGTTAAATTAAATGCACCTATGATCTAATTAAAGAAAATTAAATGCATATAAGGATCTAATCTAACATAACACACAAGATGAACTTGAATAGCATGAAACCTAAATTAATCATATTAAATAATCAATTTAGCATCCAAGACACACAAATAGTTGTTTGTCAAGAATGAACCAATGTGAGAGCACATAGACTATCATCTACTAACTCTAACACCATTGCTTTATAATTCATACTATTCAAGACTATTAAACATAGTACTGATGTAGATGTGGGGAATTTATAGGTTCCTTAAGAGGTGTACCATCCATTTCTATTACTATATAAGCCCCAGATCTATAATTTTCATTGATTATGTAAGGGCCTAACCAATTAGGGCTGAACTTTCCTTTTTCTGTCAAGTTAGCATTGACATTACATTGATTCTCGCAAAACATTAAATCACCTTTATTAAAGGAACATGGTATCACATTATCATTGTAACTATGCTACATTATTTTAGAATAAGCCTGAAGGTGCTTAAGAGCATTGATGTGTTGTTCATCAAGAATTTCAAGCTAATGCAATAGTCATTCCTTATAGGTATTGTCATCAATAACCCCTTGAAGAGTGATTCTTAATGAAGGGATCTCTAACTACAAGCACATTATTGCCTCAGTTCCATAGACGAGATTATAAGAGGTATGTCTAGTTGATGCTCTAATGTTTGTACAATAGGCCCATAATTCATATGTTAGCTACATATGCCAATCTTTATGATGTTTGCTTACTGTTTTCGTTAGGATTTTCTCAAGGGTTCTATTAGTTTATTCATCTTGACCATTAGATTGTGGGTAGTATGATGTTGAAAAGAAATGTTGTATGTTAAAAATTTCTAAAAAATTCTTCACATCCTTATTCTTAAATGTCCCATTGTCTGAAACTAAAGTGGAAGGGAGTCTTAAATGAGCAATAAAGTGTTCTAATATGAAACGACATATTACACTGGCAATTATCAAACGAAGAGGAATTGCTTCAACCCACTTTGTGAAATAATTTGTTGCAGTGATTATGAATGTATGTTTGATGGAGGAAGGAGGTGAAATTTTTCCAATGATGTCCAAGGCCCACACCAAAAAAATCCAAATAGGGACTTGTGCACAAAGCTCAAAAGCGGGAGTGTGAATCAATCTACTATGCTCTTGACATTTGTGACATTTCTTAATATATGCAAAGTAGACTTGTTCCATGTTTCTCCAATAATATCCTATATGAACTAACTTTTGCACTAATGATCTTCCTCCAAACTGCCCTCCACAAGCACCTGAATGAGCTTCCTCAAGTTCTATTGGGATTTTGAATTGTTTTTAATGCACCTAAGTAAGAGACCATCAAAGGACCTTTGATACAATACATCGACAAGGATTATATACTTAGATGCAAGTCTCTAAAGGTGTCTTCTAGTATTCCTAGTTGTGGACTCCAAAAAGGTACCAATTTTTAGATAATCAAATATTGGTGCATAACATTCACTAGAGTTATCTATGGTGATTGTTAATATCTCATCTATTTTATGCTCAACCAATGGTTTCATAATTGTGTGGACGAAAAATGTTGCATCGAGTTAATGTTGCTCAAACTATGATTTTGGTTGGAGACTTGGGTCAATTGCCTCCAGTTAATGATAGACCAACATATGACAGCAATCAGAGAGGTAAGTTACTATGGGAAGAATTCAAAATGGTTTGTTATTAACATTTGCAACATTTCTTAACATATGCAAAGTAGAAGTGATCCATGTTTCTCTAATAATATCCTATACAAATTAACTTTTGCAATAATGATCTTCCTCCAAATTATCCTCCACAAGCACCTGAATAAGCTTTCTCAAGTGTTATTGGGATTTCAGATTGTTTAATGGACCTAAGCAAGAGACCATAAAAGGATCTTCGATACAATACATTGGCAAGGATTATACACTTAGATGCAAGTCTTTGAAGGTGTCTTCTAGTATTCCTAGTTGTGGACTCCGGAAAGGTACCAGTTTTTAGATAATCAAATATTGGTGCATACCATTCACTAGAGTTTTCTATGGTGATTTTTAATATCTCATTTTTTTATGCTCAATCAATGGTTTCATAATTGTGTGGAAAACAAATGTTTCCTCCAATTAATGTTGCTCAATATATGATTTTGGTTGGAGACTTGGGTCAATTTCCTCTAGTTAATGATAGACCAGCATATGGCAGCAATTAGAGAGCTAAGTTACTATGGTAGGAATTCAAAATGGTGGTTATTCTAGATAAAATATTCAGAAAAGATGGACAAAACATCCATCAACAAATATTTCGTCAACTATTAACAAATCTTACAGATGAAAACCCAATAATTAATGATTGGAAATTTCTTATGAAAAGAACCAGTACTAGCATAGATGCAACAAGCAATGAGGAGTTTGAAAATGGTGTTCATTTGTTCTCCACAAATGATAATGTTCATAACCATAACAAGAAAATTGTTGGTGTAATTAATTATTAATTATTACACTTTGCATAAGTTTACTTAGGTAATTATTTAATTCCTAGGTTAATTAGTTGTCACCCTTATCTCGTTGAGCTATCTTGTTGCTCAAAATAAGATTAGGGTTATGCATCTTTGCTTGTATAAAGCAAATCATTATCTTGTAATTATTGAATTCTCGAATAATATTATGTTGTACATTCTTTTGCAACCTCTCTTCTTTTTCTAATTTTCTCTTCTGTGGAAGGTCTTTTCAGTTTGCAAATCTGATCTTGGTTTCTCACATGGTATCAGAGCCTTGATTTGCAACCCCTTCTCAAATTTTTGAGAAAATCATTGTAGGGTTTGTTCAGAATTCCTCGAGGGTATCATGCCTTGAGTTCATTCATACGGAATTTTGGATCAGATTGGGCCTCACCATTAGATTCAGAGCACTGGAAAAAGTCAGGATTGACTTTTATTTTGCAGATTTTGGTCATCATTTGCCAGATCTGTGAGGGTTTCAAGCTCAGAAATTTTTTCCAAGTTCTGGATGTAGCCAAATTTTTGGAGTAGTTTGAGCAGAAACGGAGGTCACCATCATGTTCGTAGCTGCCAAAAACCCTAAAAATTCCCTTCATTTCATTTATTTTGGTGCAGTTGATCTGAGAGGCAAAAAAAATTTCCCTAAGGGGCCATACGGCCTTCCCAACACGCATCCTGAGGCACGTTATTCAAAAAAAAATAAAAAATCTAGTTTTTTGTGCCTGCCGCTGGCACCTCCAGTTCAAAAGGTATCCACCATCAAGCGGCCACCCACCAGCCGCTTAGTCGAGCGGTGCCGCCAACCCACCGCCACTGTGCTCAGCCCTCGCAGGCACCCAGTGCAAAGGCCAAGGTCCTATGGGGGACCGGGCACTATGTGCCCAGCCCCCTCTGTAGAGCCGTTGGTCCCATGGAGGACCAGGGGCTCCGCTCCAACCCCCAACCTGCAAGCCCTTGGTCACACACAGGACCAGGGACCTAAATTTTTTTAGCCCTTGGGGCCCCTACAGCCCTTATTGGGCATTCTGAGTTGTCTTCACCAAATTGGGTGTATTTTTTGCATACAATCTCTGCTTTTCACAAACGAGATACCATTGGAAAGCTGATTATGATGCTGATCTAGTGGTGTAAGTGTTTTTACCATATTTTTCTCTAGGTTTATTTTAAAGGCCTTTGAACTCAGATCTTGTTTTCACTCCAGAGGGCATATCTTTTGACTTGGTGATCCGTTTTTCGTCATTCTTGTTATGTTGGAAAGCTGATTCAGTCCTATACGTAGATCTAAGGTCTATTTTATTTTTATTTCTATGCATATTTATGATTCTCTCCTTTTACAATCATTGGGTTATTGTAATAAACAAACTAAGATAAAGTTCCATTCAGGGGGGTTACTTGCATAATAAATCTGATTAGAGTGTAGTTTTCACTTTGATCTCCATATTTCATCTTGATTTGTTGGAAACTCGTATGGGTTATCTGTTCTCCTAGTTTCTTTTGTCCACATCCTTGCTATTGCTTGACACATATCGGATTCATTGGTTCACACTTCAGTTGAGAGATTATGTTTCTTGATCCGCATTGGTTCAGATTCTTCTCATTTTGAGGGCCATGTTTTTATGGTTAATGTTCCAGAGTTTTTTTTTGGTACTCCTTCCCATGGAATAGTTTTAGTCATAGTTTGGCATCAGCATCAAGATACACGGCTTCCAAATTTTTTCATCATCTCATCTACTATTGCTTCACAGATTCCAGAGTTGTTCCAGTTTGTGAGTTTTCTAGTGTTCTGTGGCATCGGGTCTGCTGTCACATTATCATGATTCTGATTTTGGTTTCAGTTGTAGACAGAAGTATCTTTCCTTGCTTTTCGGATTGCGGTTCTAGTGTTACTCCATAGTGTTCTTCCAATGCTTCTTTGTAGTAGTCATCTCATTGTAGGGGGGTTTTGTCCCACTGGGTTTTCCTTCTCTACCTCATTATTGCATTTGTAAATGAGTACCTGATTAGGCCTTGTTGTTGGTACTCATCTTTGCATAATAATTTGCTTCTCCCTAAGTTGCACTTATGGGGGGTGTTGGTATAATTAATTATTAATTACACTTTGCATAAGTTTACTTAGGTAATTATTTAATTCCTAGGTTAATTATTTGCCATCCTTATCTTGTTGAGCTATCTTGTTGCTCAAGATAAGATTAGGGTTATGCATCTTTTCTTTTATAAAACAAATCATTATCTTGTAATTATTTAATTCTCAAATAATATTGTGTTACACATTCTTTTGCAACCTCTCTGCTTTTTATGATTTTCTCTTCTGTGGAAGGTCTTTTCGGTTTGCAAATCTGATCTTGGTTTCTAACAAAAATGCTACACTCATTGACGTGTCCTATTGCACATAGTGTTGCAACAAAATTAGGAAGTATTAATGTAGCAAAAGGATGCTCAAATTATGACTTTGATCTAGAATTATTGATCTGTAAGGATTCCAAGGTAATTTTGACCTCAAACCTTTGGATACAAGCAGGTTTTGTGAATGCATCTTTAGCATATATTCAAAATATTTTATACAAACCTAGAAGTGGTCCACTAGAACCACCAACATATGTAATGGTTGATTTTAACAACTATTTAGGAATAACATTTGATGATCGTAATCCAAATACAATTTCAATTACATTGATACAAAGGGGGACGACAATCCAAATGCCATTAAGATTGGCTTGGGCATTGACAATTCATAAATCACAAGTTTGACTCTTTCAAAATTCACCATTGATATTGGACCAAGAGAAAGAATAGAATTGACATTTGTCTCCATATCCTATGTAAATTCTCTAGACTTCCTAAGAATTATGCCACTGTTCACATATGACCATTATGAGAAAATGAAAAAGGGTAGAAAACTTGCCAAGAGAAAGGCTGAAGAGAATAGATAAGAAATTTTAGAAATTAATTGATGTAACATGTTTTCTTCAATTTTGTTTCAATGAATATCAAATTTTCAATGCAATATATTTGTATGATTTTTTAGGGTTATGGTACTTCAATTCTTGTGTGTTTAATGTATTTAAAATTAGGTAAATAAATGCCTCTTATGTAACATAATTATGATACTTTTGAGATGTTCCTTTAATTATTTGTACTAAATTTAAAAATCATTTTGTATCCACATGGATTTTTCATATTTCACACCATAATTTTAAAAAGTGGTATGTTGCATATGCTTCTCACATATTCAATAGGTTTTAATACTTGAAATATAATTTAATCTAGGTGTCTTTCCTTCTAGATCATGGAAAATCATGTACAACAAAATGAAATTAATGATGTTCCAAATACTGTATCAAAAAATCTATAACATGTCCATCGAATGTTCCAATATAAAATCAAATGGATTTATTGAAATAGAGATTGCAAATTTTGGAAGATCCATTCTAGAGAACTACAATAAAATTGTTGCACAACTTGAAGTGATAGCAAGCCAAGCAAATGCAATTGAAGAAGTTATCACAATTGAAGTTTCTATTAAAAAATTCTATGCTATGTATAAGAAACTATATAGAGTCATAAAATTGCACCCCTTGCAATTTCACGTACATTTTTGCATCTGCTTTAGTGCCCACTCCCTTAGCATCTTGTGTAGGCTCAATTTAGCCCCTACATCAGCCTTTTTCCATTCTCAAGATGCTCACACCCATTTTCAATAGCTACCCTTGCACATCAGCTTTACATCAAACTTTGTGCCTCTCTCGTTGGCATCGTTTTGTAGTGTGATGTGTCTGGACACTAGCATGTCACGTAGATTTCCACACGCTACGCTAACATCTTGCAATGTTTCAACATTCAAATGACTGTTTCCATACATGTTCTCAACTTGTCACCTCCTTTGGTTGGTGGTAACATCTCGAGATTCCTTGTAATGGCTTGAGAAGCTTCTTTTCCTTCCTTAAATGTTATCTTTCCACTTCATTTGCAACTCTCTTCTACTTCTAGCTCCATTCTAGCTTCTTCTCCTATAGTGCTTCTATCTTGACACATTCTCCCATCTTGTTATCTTGATTGCACAGTTCCATATAGATTGCTACAGCAGTATTCTCTAAAGCTTTCACAACTCTCTTTGCACAACTCTTGGCTCTTGCAACTTCATCTCCCTTATCTCATACTTGTGAGCATCTTGGGATTCCATATCTCCTTCCTATTGCATCTACATTTTTTTATACGAGTTCTCCTCGAGCGGGGATTTGTTTTATCACTCATACATAGTGGTATAGGTTCTACTCCTGAAGCAGGTTTTGCTTTCACCACATGCTTTTTCCACTTTAGTTCATCTCTCTCTTTCTATTTGGTTGTTCGTGGAGGTGGGAACACCAAAATGGGGGTTTGATCGAGGCAAACCGCTATATAGTCCCAACACTTTCTCCAAATATTACGCATGTAGGTACTAAAGACATTCATTCGCTAGAGGCTTCATCACTTGTGTGGTTGTGAGAACTTCCTTTCTTCTCCTTATCTTTATCATTTTTTATTTTAGTTTTGTTATATTTTGTTACTTTCTCACATTCCAAGATTTCTTAGCAATTAGAGTAGAAGCGGCCATTTAGCCATTTTTTGTGATAAACTCACTTTCTTGTTCGTATGGACACCAATGCAACAGAGAGACACCAGTGTGTCGTGGTGTCATATCCAACCCGCATTGATGTCCTTTGGTTGAGAGCTTGTCGGTTTGTCTAGAAAATCTTTGTGATCTGTTATTTTTAATTTCAGAACTCTTGTCATTGTTCCTTGAGGTATTTTAGGGAAGTTCACCCCATGAGGCTCTCTGAATGAAGAGAACTCGTGAGTAGCAAATCCCCTTTCTCTATGTTTTGGTGAACCTGACGTGAAGAGGGTATTTTTTAAAAAAATAGGAATTTATTTACCCCTACTTGGAAAGGTCATAACTTTTGACTCGATGCTTAGAATTCAAAACTATTTGCACCATTGGAAAGGTCTCCTAGAGAACTAGTTCAATCCCTAAAATGCAAGTGCCTTTGGTAGTTGAATTTTAGGGATCGACGCAAGTTCTGACCTCAAATTCTGCTCTGAAGACCTCCAAAATGGAAAATTACTAAAACATAGAAAATACCAAAAAAGTCATAATGAATTTAATATCTTCTTTTATTAGCTCAATATCTAGTTTCGTTCAAGCTGTTAATGATGTTCCATTTCATGAATGTGATGGTGACTTGGCTTTACCCATGTCACTCAGTGTATTTGATCCCACTCCTGAAATTCCATCTAAGGATATTTTGGCACAAGAGGATGAAATCATTGACACCTTTCTTAATGTTACTCTACCTTCTATTCATTCCAATGCACTCTCTTTTGGAGATGATGAATTCATGAATGATGAATCTACCCTTCATTCCAATGCACTCTCTTCTAGAGCTATTTCATTTACGAATGATTAGTCCCATATTTATTCCATTGCACTCTCTTCTAGAGATGATTCATTTGTGAATGATGAATATCTTCCTTATTCCAATGCACTCTCTTCTAGAGCTGATGCATTAGCGAATCATGAATCTCTTTCCACATTTGATCCTTTTTGGATCAATGTTGAGAATATGTCTTCAAATAATTATTCTGCTAGTTGTGATGATACTGTAAATTTAATCTGTCTCTGTTAAGAGATCAGTCATTTACGTGACTCCAACTAGTCCTCCTAAAAGGATTTCCTCTATTGATGGTCTTCCACTTGATAGTAGTTCCCTTGATCTTTCTAAGGCTCCCTCTTATAGAGTGGTGGCCCATACTTATAATAATAGAATGAATAAACAACCAATCTTCCTCAAGCACCTAAACCTACAACTAAAGCACCCAATGATTATGATCTTGTCGAGCAACCTCAAGTTACTCCAACTAAGATCTCACTATGGGACTTGCTTCAATTTGCTCTAGATTATCAAGGTATGCTTCAAGAATCCTTGCAAAAGATCCTCTTTCCTTCTTCAGCTAGGTTGATGGATGCTAATGCGTTGATAGCTCATATTCTTGGATTTTCCAAATATTGCGTTCTATCCAAACTCCTGACTCTGGAAGTACTAAAGCAAGAAAACCCTCCAATGATCATATTCAACATTAATAAAATTGGTATCATATGTACTCTCATTGATGTTGGTTTGGCACTCAATGTGTGTAGCATCGATCTATTTCCTAAAATTAATATTGATTCATCGTGTCTTAATACTTCTTTTGTTGTCATATGTGGGTTCGATAACGTTGGTCAACAAGCCCTAGGCATGATAGTATTTCCTTTGAGGTTGGGACTCGTTACTTTACCCACCCTTGTATACATTATGTCAGAAAAATTATCATATAACCTTCTCCTTGGTAGACCATGGATTCACACTATAGGTGCATTCTTGTCTACCTTGCATAAATCTATCAAGTTCATTTATAACAATAAAGTAGTCATAGTCAAGGTTGATGCTAATGCCATGCACTTATGTGAGATGGAAACTGTCGGTTAGGTTTCGGTTGTGCCTACTCTTATTCCTTTAGTGTCTTCCTATGTGTCAATGTTTACTCCAGTAGTACCTACTACAAAGGATACTCTTGAGGTAAATGTCCCTGATAAAGACCGTTCTGAAGCAAGAAATATTAAGTCTACTCTTTCTCCTTCTTAAAAGAATGCATGTCTTGGTGATGATTGGGGTTCCTTAGACTTTATAGACTCCTTCGTTGGGGAATATAAAGTCGACCCAATCCACTCAAACCTTCCAATAACATCATCCACACCTACTATCAGAGATGGTTATTCTTTTGTATCTCACATTAGTGTGAGCAATAATTGTAATATTCTTAGTGTTGATCCTCCTTCTAATGAAGATGATTACACTTCTGCTAAAGAGGATAATTTTGATAGTCCTGATGATGGAAATCCCATAGAGGAGTGTGATCCCCATTGCTAGAATAATGCTCTCTATGAAGATCCTCCTCCTTCTCAAGATTTGAAAACACATTATGGCCCTGGCTTTAAGCTTGTCTTTAAATATGGTTATGGGCATAAAGGTTGTGGGCTTAACAAACAAGGCATCCAAGTCCCTATAGGATTTGTACCTTGTAAGTGTAATTTGGGGCTTGGTTGCTCAAATCAACAATCTAAATGGAAGCCATGGTTGAGTGACATGAATTCTTCTCAACCTTGTTATGTTGAAAAAATTCTTCCTCCATTTTCTTCTATCTTTGTGCCTTCTTCTTATGAGCAATCGAGTGTTTCTCCACTAGAGAAGGGTTTGCTTCCTACTCCTCATCCTCTATTTGAGCAAGAGAATATTTTTTTGAAGCTTCTAAAATCCCACTTAATCACTTTTCCTCCTCGTACATGTAAGAAATATCATGAGAATTATAAGGAAAAACATCCTTTCTATGCATACCATTGAGTGCCTAGCCATTCCACTAGTGAATGCAAGGCCTTGAAGGATAAAATACAAAAAAAAAAAAATTATGGTGACATCAAACTCTCATTTGATTGATACACCTACCTCTTCTTCAAATGACAAGTGATATCGAGGTTTACCTCTATCCTGTATGTTCTAAGAATCTTGCATGGTTCTCATCACCTGTGTGTTGGGGGCAGTGATGACTTGTTATGTAGATGTGTGTCCTTCTTAAGGACCCCTTCTCTTCTCTCTATCTTTCAGGTGAAGCATCCCTCTAGTGGACCCTTTTTTCTTATAAAGGGTTCCTGAGGGACCCCCTTTGAAAGCTTTTATCTTGAATGAATTATATGGCATTTAGCTTGGGGGTAGCCTGAATAGACCTCACTTTTCAAATAGTGTATCCCTTGAGTGGACACCTCTTCTTTTGAAGGGTTTTTGAGGGAAGCCTTTGAAAACTTTCCAATCCATTAATGATCTGCATGACTCTCTACTTACTTTCCTATGTGGCCACTTTTGGACATGCTTTATCTGTGAGTAAACATGTCACTTTGCAAGTGTTCATGTAAAGTCACTGTCCAATACGACTCTACGAAGTCTCCTTCCTTGGGTTTCCTCCATGTGAGAGATCTTGGAGTAGACCTTCCCTACAAGTCTACGAGTCTATAGGGTGCGTACATCTTTGAGCTTCCTCCATTTGAGAGATCTTGGGGGACTCTCCCTTGTAGGTATGTGGGTTTGTAAAGTGCTTTCTTAGTTTCCTTCATGTGATAGATCTTGGGGGACTCATCCTTGCAGGTTTGTGGACCTATGAGGTGCTTACATTCTTAAATTCTCTTCCTTCTCAACTTGTGTATACTAGATCAAAGATCTACATCTTCTTCATCCTAAGTATATGCTCTTTCTCTCTTCATTTAAGAATTCCTTCTATGTGTTAGTGTTTTTAATTTGGGGATGATGCATAATATTGAGACAACCTTCTACATTGAGGTCTCTTTCACTTTATTGAATCGAATCCTTTAGTTTTTCATTTGCTAACATTGTCGTCTGGTGTAGGGATTTCGTGTTTAATGCATTTTTTTTGCAGGTCTTCAGCCTAGGGGCATGCTTCCATGGTTCGAAGATTTTTCTGCTTCCTCTATAGTATCCTCTTATCATATGATATTATTTATGTTTAGTAGATTTCCTTTAGCATGCATATTAATCTAGATGGGTCAATGCAGGATCATGGGGGTCCAAACTAGGCCTCTAAGTGGCGATGAAAATTCAAAACATTAGAGTTAGGCAACTTGACATAAAATTTTGAATAGGTTATTAACATAATTTGAAAAATATGTAACAACAAAAGTTGTAGCAAATTGAATGTAGTTTCTAGGCTACTAGTCCTTTTTTGGAAAAAAGTAATTTCTTTTTGAGAAAATTTGAAATTTCAATGCAGTGGTACTAAATTTTGAGGAAAAAGATAAGAAGCAAGTGTATGTCTGACCACCCTAGGTACAAGAAAAACACAATATATTTTTCTAAATTTTTCAATATAAGTAGAGGACACATGCCCAGATGTGTTGGATTCCTTTTTGTAATTTTTTTCCATGTAAATAATTAGTTAAGATTTTTTTATTAGAACTTTTCAGAATTATTAAAATGTATGTGTCTGACCACCATAATTTGGTCAAAAAATTATGAAATTAATTTTTTTTTATCCTATAGTGTGCAAATAATAGAATGTGGTGCAGCTTGTAGATTCAAAAAATGTCAAATAGTTTTAAAGTTATAGAAGTTTTTTAATCAGCCTATCAATCAAGACTTTAGACATAATGTAGGTAGAAAATCAATAATAATTATTTATTGAATTAAAAATAAGGCAAACGTTATATTGGTGGAAATCTGACATTTTTTTCTATAAACCCTTCAGGTCAAAAAAAAATTGTCAGCCAAGTATGTGCAGGATCATCATGGAAAAAACAGGCCCTTAAGTGGCAAAAAATTCAGAAAAATCAGAGTTAGGAAACTTGACGTAAAAATTTGAATAAGTTATCTATATTATTATAAAAATATGTAAAAATAGAATATGTAGCAAATTTAATGTAGTTTATAAACTACTAGGTTTATTTAAAAAAATTAAAAATCTATTTGGTGAAAATTTGAAATTTCAATGCACAGTAGTACTTAAATTTCAAGGAAAAAATAAGAAGTAGGTATCTACCTGACCACCCTAACTACAATAAAATGATCATATATTTTTATAAGATTTTAGATATAAGAAAAGGACTCATGTCTCGATGTGATGCATATTTTTTTGTAATTTTTTTCCAAGTAAATAATTAATTATGATTTTTTTATTACAAATTTTTAAAAAAATAAAAACTGTATGTCTGACCACCTTAACTTGGTCAAAACTTCATGAAATTCAATTTTTATTTTTCTAATCCTATAGTATGCAAAGCATAGAATGTGATATGTTTTAGATTCAAAAAATGTGATATCGTTTCAAAGCTATATATGTTTTTCAATCAGCCTATCAATAAGGACTTTAGTCATAATTCAAATAGAAAATGAATAATAATTATTTATTAAATTCAAAGTAAAGCATAATTTATATTGATAGAAATTTGAGAATCTCCTTTAAAAACCCTTTTTGCTTCATCAATTTTGGGTTAAAAAAATTTGTCAGCCACATACCCATTATATAGCCACTTTTTGGCCCATCATGATCCTGCACATACCCAACCATAAGGGTGAACTTCAAAAAACTAAACAAATTTTCAAAAACATGTTTCTTGGGCTGACTTTCCAGATCAAGCAATTCCAAACCAAATCCTAAGCCAATATCCATTTTGGTTCGATAATACCAAACCAAAATAGATATTTGTTACAAAACAAATATCCATTATTGGATGGATATCCGATATTAAACGAATATTTGTTAGTTATATTTTGTTATATTATTTATAGTACATAATAATATATAATATGTATTATGTATTTATAATACATATATTTATAATATATAATATTATGCATTATAATATGTATTATATATAATATATTATATACTATATTATATATTATTATATTATATATTATATTGTATACTATATAGTACATATATTTTGTATAGTATATAATATATTATTATATTATTATATTATATATTAATATATAGTATATAGTATATAGTATATAGTATATAGTATATAGTATATAGTATATAGTATATATATGAAATATTATAGATTATATTAATATTATTGTGTAAACCAAGATCCTAATACCTACAATAGATAACAAAAAAACACATTAGAGGATTCAAATACAAGTTAAGACCAAAGTTCCCCATAAAATCCATTTAACCATATTTAAAATAGAAATGAAAGAAAGAATACAACGCAAAAGCAATGAAATAGATTAAATCCTATTGAGAATATGCAAACTCTTGATCTTATGGGGGAGTTGGTGCCAATTTGATGTGGAAATTGGCCCTTTCCCAACTCCTATGCAAGCTTTGATGATTTTATGAAGATTTGATCCACTTGGTGATTGCTTCAAATGAGTTTCATGGAGAAAACCCGCAATAACCTAGCTATGCTTTGATGAAATGGATGAAAATGCTCAAGCTTGAGTATGGATTTGAGTATAATAACTTTGCTCAAATTGTGGATGATGAAATGAGGAAAAAAGCCTCTTATTTATAGAATGACAAGTTGGAGAAATGCCCAAAAAGAAGCAATGTGGGACTAACTTTCAACCAATGGGAAGGTGCCACTTGTCAAGAGATGGGTGGATGAAGGATGTGCACATTTTGATGAATGTGCCCATAAATGCATTTAGGTGGAATTTGAAAATAATGAAATGACATGTAAGAGGGAAAAAGGAATGTCTTAAGTGCCACTTGGCTCAATGCAAAGATGAAATAAATGTCTTGTTGGAAGGACAAAGTCCACTTGGAAAGATTTCAAATTTGAAGGAATATTCCTCTATTATGCCATGTTGAGAGAAAATAGGTATTTAATAAATGAATTAAATCTATTTTCATGTGCAACTAGAAAAAGCTAGAGGATGGGACATGAATTAGGATTAAATTAATCAAGGGTTAATTAATTTAATTAGGCATTAGATGGTGTGACAAATTTGACTTAGATTTATGGGTTAATGTAAATCAAATATGAGAGGAATGTGATTTTAGAGATAGTTAAATAAATATTTTGATTTATTTAGCTAAAGGGGATGATGGTTAGATTAAATCAAATAAAGGTATAATTTATTTTATTTAATGAGATGATAGACTTTAGAGATTAAAAATTTATTTATTTAATTAAATAAAGGAGCTAAGGTTAATTAGATCAGATTGATTGATTTAATTAATGAGAGAGGATGACTTGATCAGATAAATGCTTTATTTAATTAAGAGAGGAAAATTGATGAATTTAATCAAATAAGGATATTCGATTAAATGGTTAGACTAAGGGATGATTAGGGATGAAACGGTGTTAGTAGTCTGGATCAAGCATGTAATACCAATCAGTACATTTTCCATGTCTACATTTTGCCCCTCTTTGAAGCAGTGCACTTGCTACGCTGATTCAAAGAATAAACTATCTTGATCAAAAGCCAAAAAAAATCTGATTTCAAAACTTACCCCACTATTGCCCCAGTGAGAGAAACATGCCATTATACTGCCCCCTCAAGAGATCGGGTGAAAAGGTTGATTTTTTGGGTGATCTCACGAAAAAAGAGGACAAGGTGCTCAACAGGTTCAGAAAGGCTCCAAGAGGTCAAAAGATGAGATAAAACACAAAAAAATATAAAACGGCCTTCAGATAGACACAAACGGGACAAGGGGACCTAGACCCTTCCGAGATGGCTAAACAGGGTCATAAAACCCTAATTTTTAGGCTTAAATAACCCTTGGGGGGCCACTTCCAATTCATTTTCACATTTAGCCTTGAGAGATTCTAAGATTTTGAGCTCTAAAACCTTGGCGAGATGCCGCAATGACAACTCCCCATGCACATTTCTAACCAAGTACAAATGTACCAGAGACTTTCTAGCACTGGACCACTGGTGAGTCAACTTAACCCAAGCTTATTTTCGTATTACATGTGCATTTTCTACATTTAAAAACTAGGTCCTTAGGAGCAGCGCTATATAGGCCATTGTAAGGTCTGACGTCATGATGTAGTTTGAAATTTAGGGTGGAATTTCAAACTCCACCGCCTTTGCAGATTACACCACCGCGGTGCTCTTTAGAGTTAGGGTTTCTTGCTAAAATTTGATGCCTTTGCAAACTAAACCATCGAGGTATAGTTTAGGAGTTTGAGGGCTCTAGTGTCATAGTTTGAAATTTCCAAGTTGCATTGCCTTCATAAGCAGCGACGTTGGAGTTAATTTTGGGATGCCGGGACAAGCCAGGATCAGGATTTTATCGACGAATTTTAACATGGTGAATTTTCCTAATGCAAGAGGAGTGAGAGAGATCTACTCACATGAGCATAGATCTCAGGAGCTTTTCAACATTTTGGGTGAGCTGACCGAGCGACAGCAAGATCACCTTGGAGAGATGGGGCTTTGTTACATCGCCTATGCACCACCCGTGAAGACACACTTGGGCATGATGATGACATTTTCTGAGAGATGGCATAGTGAGACCTCCTCATTCCACCTTCCCATAGGCGAGGCCATAGTCACACTAGAGGACTTGTGGTAGATCCTAAGATTACACATTCACGATGAGGGGTTCATCTATGATATGGATGCTAGGAGGGAGGCATGTTATGCCATTATGGATACCAACCAAATTGTATTCTTTGAGGGTCATATCAAGTTGGAGTGCCACAGACCTATCATCTCACCTTACCACTTGGTTAGTGCATCCATTATATCAGGTCTTGTCACACTAGATTAGTGAGGCTGATATTTCAGTCCTGGATGGGGGCTCGCTTGGGAGTGCATGGTCTGGCAATGATTGACTTTGTTTGCATGGGGGCCAGTTCTACTAGCCTCACTCTATAGAGATCTTCATGAGTTTTCCTATCTAGATGACAGAGCACTTGGGTGGGGTTACACTCCTACATATCTAGGCATGGGAGCACATCCTTGTGCTTCTTCCAAGAGTTGTACATATTCTGGTGGATCCAGATGATCCAGTGGTTTGGAAATATAGAGGAGGTATTTCCTTTACTCATACAAGACAACACGAGATTCCTCATTGGAGGGTCCTTGATGATATGCAAGTGTTTAGATGGTTGTCATACCTTGGATAGCCCACATAGTTTGATGATGCACAGCAGCTCTTCTTCACTCGCTAGGATAGACTTATGCAGGGCAAAGAGCACATGATGATAGAGATGTACCTGTCAGGCAGGGTTCAAAGATAGTTTGACAAGCCATAGGACAAGCCAGATGATCAGTACATGGCTATTTTTGTCAGGATGGTGAGTCAGAGCTCCTAGAGCCAATATATACCTGCCCATGAGATAGTTCATAGTTTCATGCAGCTCGTGGCTAGGACATGGCCATATTACTAGAGATAGGTCAATCTAGGGACTACATAGGCCTACAAAGATTGGTTTAGGCCACCACTATGTCTAACAGTGTTAGGGACACCATCCACTCGATGTAGAGCAAGAGGCAGAGGGGAAGGGTGAGGCTAGGGGGATGGAGATTGGGATCAAGGTGGTGGTGGGCCACCACCAATTCAGCCAGTTGAGGATCATGGGCCATAGGACTATCCACCCAAGGATCCATAGGTTGGAGAGCAGAGACAGGATGCCCCCCAGTAGGAGCAAGATCCAGGACACCAAGACCGGTAAGAGTAGGATCCAAGACACCAAGATAGGATCCTAATGCCTCTTAGGGATGGGGAGCAGGATCTGCCCCATGCGCAACTACCTCTATAGCCAAATCCAAGAGACAGGCAGATTTTGTAGCTGCAAGCCTAGATATAGGCACTGACAGCTGAGAAGGATCAGGCCATTTTGCAAAGATAGGCTATAGAGTTATAGGCAGTGGTAGAGATGGGCTATTGGTAGCAACTAGAGAGTATAGCCGCCTCCTCCTCCCATAACACAATATCACTTCAGGATTACAAAGAGGTTATTCAGGAGGCTGACTACTAGAGGATGTACTACCACCAGGTCGTGCCAAGGGCAGCTCAAGTGCCACATTTTTCTCAGAGGATATGACAGTGAGGGCAGCAGCCAGCAAGGTTATCCCTCAGAGACAGGATGCTTTTTGCACCCCTTGGGCTCATTTTTGATAGCCCCATGGGCTGATTGTACTCATTGATATACACATATACATTGATCTATTTTTTTGTACCATGACAGTTACTTTATGATATATGAGATAATGACTATGATAATATGTGATTGTCCTATCTTATTTATGCATTATGGATGATCTTTTATGTTCTATATGTTGTGCAATGATTCTATCTTATGTGATGCATGTATGCTTTTTTTCCATGTGATGAAATGTGATGTATAATGTAATGATGTGATATAGTGATTATGCAGATGTTTATGGATGGATGCACTTCTTTTTCAGTATCTTTTTATGCACTTTTTATTATGGTTATGTATGGATGGTGCAAATGTTATGATATGCAAATGCTTAGAGTAACAAATCTATATTATGCAATGATGGATGGTATGATGTAATATGATGATGATGATATGTGTACATGATGTTTATGATGATATCTATGATATGATATAATGGATGCTTATATCTATTGTTGGTTAATTTTAATGAACCAACAGGCCTAAACAAATATCTATGAGTTTTCCATACTCAATTCTCAAATACCTGCCAAGCGAGTGGCCAACAAACAAGATAAAGTATGTATTTCTTTATCTCCTACACTTCAGGTTCTACCAAACCTGGGAGGGTGTTCCCATAATTCCAAATGGACAACTCATTTTAATAATTTACACATACATTGCAAATCAAAGTAGACAAATTCTCATTAATTGCAAATAAGATGAAACCAATCACAAAGTTGGCAATTCTTTGAGTTAATTATGCATCTTAAGCTGAGAATGAAAAATAATAACAAATAATAAGTGGGTGAATAACTATTTTAAAATATTTCTCTTAAGTTGAAAGACTAAAACCCCAAGAAAGGTTAAATGGGTTAAATATTAATGCCATTATCTATGGGTTTGGAGTCTATGCAAATCGAAACATAAGGCATGTTTAATTCTGAGCAATTATGATCTAGTGATATCACCTTGCAATTCATGAATCAATGACTAAATACTAAAGACTTCTTACCAAATCCAAAACACATTGTATACGAACTCATGATCTAATCTAAGAATTTAGCTCATTCCATGAACAAGACCCAAAAACCAAATCATATATATCAAAGTGTAACACAATGACAATTAATGAAATGATTGTTGATCAATATTTTCATTAATAATTCTAACACGACACCAAAGGAGAGACTATAGATGCAGAAAATCTCCATTATCATTCAAATATGCTCAAAACCACACATTCAACGAAATTTATTGTCTAGACTCAAAACATTAGATAAAGACTCAACATATTTACTCTGTGGTTCTCTAATTCTCTCAATGTAGCTCCAAAATTTCAACTAAAGATCTGCACGAATGGCCCTAAATTCCCTTTTATAGAAAAAGGGAGCAAAAACACACCTCACACCAAGTGTACACATGTCAATATTGAATTGGACCACTAGGAGGTATATTCCAAATTTAGTTATATTTGCAAATTATCAAAATTGGAGGCAATACACATAAGACAAATAATATTTACTTTTGCAACAAAGAGAAACTTTTCCCTTTTAAAAGAAAGTGTCCAATTCATCAAGAAAAAGGACAAAATAATGTGGACCATAGGTGATTCAACATCTCAATCAACACTCCACATCATCAATAGTTGATATCTTTCTATGAAACATATATTTTATCTTTGCAATCTCTAAGGCCAAACCTGTATAATACATGACCTAGTATATGTTTCACAAACCAACCCTGCCAATAGATAACCTTCCCCATTCTTCGTACTCTTCCTCAGATGGCCAGTCAAAGTCCATAATTTTTTCCATGGCTTTCTTGTAATGGGACTACTTGGCTACAACTGCATTGGATTCCTTGTCAAAATCTTCCAAAAAGTTGATAAGAAATGTCAACCTTTCCAATGTGTTATTAAAGACATCAATATTAACTTCTTTGCAAATTTCACCAACTTGGGAGTCAATAACCTCATCCAGATCCCCTTTCCATGTCTACAATGGTTTCACTTCATAATTTGTAACGTCAATATCTAGAAATGGTGTTAAATCAACATGAGTATATTGATATAACAATTATACTATCTTTTTCTCAAGTGGGGCTACATATCCCTGAAACTTCTACTTGCTCAATTCACACACAAAATCATAAACTAGAAGTACTACAGATTACTTATCTTCATAATGGGTAGCTCCCACTAAAATTAATTTCAATCTCTCAACTCTTGGGACCCACTTTTTCAAGTTTGGTGTAGCCAGTATTTTATTCTTTTGATACAGCCTCATTGCATGTACCAGCAAAGCATAGTTCTCATGTACACTATTGAGTCCTTCTTGAATTTTCTCATTTAGATGTCTTAAGGAATTATTGAAAACCTTTGATATGTTCTCATACATTGCATCTTGAGCTCTCTCTTGAAAATTTTTATATACCTCAATTTGCAGAAGTAGTTGACCTTTGTCAAATGAATCAAGGCTTAATCCACTTATTTCTTCCTATGCACTTGATTTTTGTCCCTGATTATATGGTACCATTGCTTGAGCTTGACTATGAAGTGGATGCTATACATATTTCATTGGAGAGAATAAAGGTGGATGGCTTGAACTAGGTTGGCATCGTTCCTTATATACTTCCTCTCTTTGTTTATAGAAAGCTAGTTCAATTTCTAGTGTTACCACTCTCTGTTGGTTGTTGTCATAATCATTCAAGAGTTCACTATACTTAACTTTGAGATTATCTCTTTCCAAGGTAAGACCCTCAATAGTTGACCAAGTAAACCTGGCAACATTAACAACCATGCCTACAGCTTCTAATGTCGGAGTATCAACAACTCGTTTTACAAGCAGTTGTCCACTAAGCTCTGATGGCTCGGCCAAGACTAGTTTCCTAGATGTCGGGGATAATGACCATATCGCCAATGCCTCCCAATCCTCACAGAAAGCTGAACCTTGGAGTTTCATAGCCAACTCCTCTTTTGTTTGTACAAGAGGTATTTCAACCCTTCTAATTGCATCTAAGACAATGGCATCAGCAATATTCCAAACTGGCAAAAACAACACACCACTTTTCCTCACAAGTTCTCTACCCTACTAGGCATCAATCTTTTTGAATTCATCTTTCATAATGCTTCTTACATTCACCTCAATGAAAATTTTAGGTGATTCTGGGAGTAGGATCCTTTCAATAGCCACCTTCTTTGTATAATTTGCAATCTTGGATTTCCACCAGAAGTCTTGAAATGTGGAGGCTTCAATGAATAAATCATCCTCCATGAACTCTTTACTAGCCTCTATTGGAAATTGTGCCTCAACTTGTTGGCTTGTATCTTTGTTCAAGTCTTCATTGTCGATTGATCACTAGAGTTCCTAACTTTGGAACATTTTCATGAAGTTTGGAAGTTACATAATTTCCCAACTAACAGACTTCCTTCATTGTTGTAGCATCGGTGATTTCTGTAACTTTGGAACCTTGTCGTGGAAGTTGTAAGTTTTTGTTTTCTCTAATTGAGCAACAAGCCGACAGATGTGGGGACCACTTGGAATTCTGGGAGACTTGTTGAGAATATTGTAGATTCCTAGCTTGATTCTCCAGAAATGCACAAGTAGTGAGTGTGTGTCATGGTGGAGACCACAAGGAATGACCAACAGTTCAGTACGATGGTCAAATGCGGTGTACGAGTAAGTTGGTAATAAAAGGACTAACTCGTGGATACCTAAAGTCTTCGAGATTTTATTTATAAACTAATGACCACTAATATTTTGCGTCAATGTGGGATATTGTCGATGGTTAAGCTTCTTGGAAGTCCTAGTGACAATGATGGTCTTGCCAATAGTTCTGCAATGGACATCGGTGAGAAGTCTTGTTGATAGAGTTGGTTTGGCTGATGGTTTTGCATTTGGTATGATCTCTTTCTGATACCTTTGGTCTTGTCGATAGCTATGTGATCGAGTATTTTGGCATCGGGGAGACATGGTCCAGTGTCTAACTGACATGCAATACAATTGAATTTTTTGACCGAACGATTGTCTGACGTGGTCTATTTTGAATGAATGAGTGAAGTGGAAGGAGAAACATTGGTAGTTGAACTATTGCGACCATTCATGTGTGGAATATCAACAGACCATGGACAGAATGAGATATACTCTTTAATGGATGACAATGATCAGTTCGGGTAATAGAGATTTATGTTTGATACTGAACATGAATTGATTTGAGTGGGTTCATTGTATGCGTCTAAGAGCATTGTGAGATTAATGTTCTATATAAGATTGATCAATGAATGTTGTTGCTGTAAAATTGACATCAGAAAGTGAAGTTTGTACTCTATATGTAATTTTGTTTACTATAATACAAAGAGGCTTTTCTTGGTGTGGTGGGTTTTTCTCCCGTAAGGGTTTTCCCACGTAAATATGTTGTCCAATTCTGTATGTGTTCATTTCTCTTTTTTGTTAATTCCTTTCATGTGTATCTTATTGAACTGCAATTGCAAAATTTAAAGTCATATATGCATTCTTCCCTGAGGTTTGGGCATTAGGAGAGTTTGTTTCGCACCTAAGCTTTCCTTGCAAGTGGTATCAGAGCTTAGCCAGTTGTGTTATCCTTGTGGGTATGTTGGGTTTTTTGGTGTCAATTTTGTTCAGTGGGAGTCTTGTAGAAGTCTAGTAATTTGAATTACAAATTAAGATGGCAAGCATGTCAGGAAAGATTGCAATTGAGAAATTCAATGGCAATAATTTTGAGTTGTGGAAACTTAAAATGGAAGATTTGTTAGTTGGCCATGATCTTTGGCTTTTTGTGTCTAGAACAAAGCCTACAGGAATGAAGCAAGAGGATTGATACCTTGCAGATCAAAAATCAAAGGGGTTGATAAGGCTCTGTTTAGCATACTTTGTTCTTCTAAATCTTCATGAAGAAAATACTGCATCTTCTTTGTGGAAAAGACTGGGAGCTATTTATCAAGGCAAGTCCTTGGTGAATAAGTTATTCTTGAGAAAGAAGTTGTATTCTTTGAAAATGTAGGAAGGAGCATCTGTTGTTGATTATTTGAATGCTTTCAACATGTTGATTGCTCAGTTAGCATCTGTGGGTGTGAAGATTGATGAAGAAGATCATTGTATGTTATTGTTATGTTCTTTGCCAGATTCTTGGGATCACTTGGTGATGGCTATTGGGAGTACTAAATCCACTTTTAAGATGGAAGATGTTGTTGCTTCTTTGTTATCAAAAGAGATGAGAAGAAAATCTTCTAAGATGGCGAAGGAGGCTCTTGCTGTTAGAGGAAGATTGAAAGAAAAAGGCAAGAAGAAGGACAAGAAGTCCAAATTGAAATCAAAAGGGAGATCAAAGTCTCCTGGCAAGAATTCCAAGGTGAAGTACTAGAATTTTGGGCAACCTGGTCATGTCTGAAAGGATTGAAAAGAGGAGAAAAAGAAGAAGAAGAAGAAGAAGAATTCTTCCGACAATGATTCTTCTCAAAGTGATGCAGACGCTTTCATTGTAGCCTTAGCTACTCAGGCATCAGATGATTTCTAGTTGATTGATTCTGGAGCATCTTTCCACATGACATCTCATAGAGACTGGTTCACTAAGTATGAAAAATACAATGGTGGAAGGGTGTATTTGGAAAGCGATTCATCTCTGGAAATAGTTGATCATGGAAGAGTCAGAATTCAGTTCCTTGATGAAAGAGTGAAGGGAATCAATGATGTAATGCATATACCAAGTCTGGCTCAAAATTTACTGTCTATTAGTAAGTTGAACGATGTTGGAGTGCAAGTCTCATTCTCTAGAAATGGCTACAAAATGACTAGAGGCTTAATGGTGCTAGCTAGGGGTGCTCATATTAGTACTGTGTATAAGCTAGATGCACTTGTTGTTCAATTCAATAGTGTCTCTACAAAGTCACAGAAGGATACTCATGGAGAAAAGGAGGGAAAAGTTCCTGATAGTGCAAACTCTATGGAAGTTAAACTTCCAGTAGAAAAGACTATGCTCTGGCATCATAGGCTAGGCCACATTGGAGAAAAAGGTTTAAAACCTTAAAAAATAAAAACTTGGTTGAAGGACTTGATGATTGTAACCTTGAATTCGAGTTTTGTGAACATTGTATATATGGTAAAAAATATCGTGTTTCATTTTACTCTAGTCTTCACAAATCTTCTGGTTTACTTGATTACATACATTCTGATGTTTTTGGTCCAGTAAATGTTCCTTCTTTGTCTAAATCAAGATATTATGTATCGTTCATTGATGATTATTCAAGAAGGGCATTTGTTTATTTTTTGAAAAGTAAATCAAAAGTTTTCATTCATTTTAAGGAATTTAAAAATCTTGTCGAAAATCAGACTAGAAGAAAAATAAAATGTTTAAGGACTGACAATGGCTGTGAGTTTTGTTTTGATGAGTTTGAAAGGTACTGTAAAGATCATGGGATTAAAAGACATAAAACTACACCCTACATTCCACAACAAAGTGGAGTTTTTGAAAGGTTCAACAGGACTATGATGGAAAGAGCACGAAGTATTCTAAGTAGTGTTGGCTTGCAAGAGAAGTTTTGCGCTGAGGTAGTTGCAACAACATGTTATTTGATAAACTATTCTCTGAATTCCGCTCTTGTTGAGAAAACACCTTTGGAAGCATGGTCTGGAAAGAAGCCCCCTCTGAGACACATTTGTGTCTTTGGTTGTGAGGCATATGCATATGTGTCAAATGAAAAAAGGTCTAAATTGGAAAACAAGGCTGTTAAATATATTTTTATTGGTTATAGTGTTGGCATAAAAGGATACAAGCTTTGGAATCCTAATACAGAGAAGGTTCTATATAGCGGAAGTGTTATTTTTTGTGAGTTGAAGCCTTCTACTTTGGATCTGTAGTTAGAGACAAAATCAGAAGATAAAATGGATGTAGTTGAAATTCATCCGACACTAGATAAAGAGGAATTCAAAATTCAAAATGTACCTAAAACTAAGGAGAGGTCAAGTAGTTCTAAGAGTTCTAAAGAAGAAGAACAACCTCAGCCTTAGTCTGTGAGGAGGTCAACATGTGAAAGAAATAAACCTGATAGGTATGGGTTTTCTATGTTAGATTCTACTTGTGCCTATGCTTTAATTTCTAGCACTGATGAACCTAGGACTATGAAAGAGGAATTTAGAATGTCAGATGATTCAAACTCTTGGTTGGAAGCTATGAATGAAGAAATGGCATTATTAGAAAAGAATGATACTTCGATTTTGGTGCCCTTGCATGAAGATAGACAAGTTGTTGGCTGCAAATGGGTATTTAAAAAGAAAATAGGTCTAGATGGCAGTGTGGAAAATTATAAGGTGAGGTTGGTTGCGAAGGGGTATTCCTAGGTAGAGGGAATTGATTATGGAGAAATTTTTTCTCCTGTAGCTAAGCTGACATCTATCAGATTTCTTTTGTCACTTGCAGTACCATATGACTTAGAGGTTGAACAGATAGATGTGAAGACAGCATTTCTTCATGGTGATCTTGAAGAAGAAATTTATATGTCCCAGCCTGAGTACTTTGTGGAAAAAGGTAAAAAAAATATGGTTTGCAAGTTGAAAAATCTTTGTATGGATTAAAACAATCACCTAGAATGTGGTACTAGAAGTTTGACACATTTTTTTTTGTCATTGGGATTTGTAAGATCGAAATCTAATCATTGTGTGTACTACAAAGTTGAAAATGATCGTGTTCTTATTATTGCTCTCTATGTTGATGATATGTTGTTCATAGGCAATAGTAAGTTAATGATTTCTGATCTAAAATCTCAATTTTCTGCAAAGTTTGAAATGAAAGATCTTGGTGCAGCCAGGTATATTTTGGGAATGGAAATAACCAGGGATAGGAAGAGCAGAAAATTTTGGCTTAGTCAGAGTAAGTATATTAATACTGTTTTGGAGAGATTTTGTATGACTGAGTGCAAGCAGCTAGTTGTTCTAGTTTTGCAAGAAACGAAGCTATCTGTTGAAGACTATCCAAAATCTCCTACTAAGATGGAGGACATTACTAGAGTGCCTTATGCTAGTGTAGTTCACAGTTTAATGTATGCAATGGTCTGTACAAGGCCAGACATTGCCCAGTTAGTGGGAGTACTTAGTCGTTTTATGGAAAATTCTGGAAGGACACATTGGGATGCTGTGAAAAGAGTGTTTAGATATCTGAAGGGCACTTCAGAATATGCTTTTTGTTACCATGGAAATTTGATTGAATCACAAAGGACTCTCAGCATTCGAGGCTATGTGGATTCTGATTGGGCAGGGGACATTGATAGCAGAAGATCCACCTATGGATATATTTTCATGATGAATGGCGGTGCAATTAGTTGGATGAGTGTGCGACAGGATGTAGTTGCTTTGTCCACTACAAAGGTAGAATACATGGTAGCAACACATGCCTATAAAGAAGCAATCTAGTTAAAACATTTGTGTTCTAACATTGGGTTTGATGCAGGGAAAATTTCAATTTACTGTGACCATTAGAGTGCTATTTGTTTGGCAAAAAATCCTACTTTCCATGCCAGGATGAAACATATTGATTTGCAGTATCATTTTGTTTGAGATATGGTGGAGGATGGAAAGTTCTCTTTAGAAAAAGTGGATACTTTGGAAAATGTTGTAGATGCATTGACGAAACCAGTGAGCACAGACAAGTATAGGTGGTGTGCTAGTTCAATGGGCCTTGGAGCCCATGACCTTCATTAACTTCGAGTTTGAAGGAAGCCAGTAAGTCTTCATCAAGTGGGAGATTGTTGGAAATTCTACCTCAACTTGTTGCCTTGTATCTCTGTTCAAGTCTTCATTGTCAACCGATCATTGGATTTCCTAACTTTAGAAAATTTTCACGGAGTTTGGAAGTTACATAATTTCCCAACTGACAGACTTCCTTCATTGTCACGGCATCGATGATTTTTGTAACTTTGGAACCTTGTCGTGGAAGTTGTAAGTTTGTGTTTTCTTTGATTGAGCGACAAGCCGACGGATGTGGGAACCATTTGGAATTCTGGGAGATTTGTTGAGAATATTGTAGATTCCCAGCTTGATTCTCTGGAAATGCACAAGCGGTGAACATGTGTCATGGTGGAAACCACAAGGAATGACCAACAGTTCAGCGCGATGGTCAAATGTGGTGTACGAGTAAGTTGGTAATAAAAGGACTAACTCATCGATACCTAAAGTCTTCGGGCTTTTATTTATAAACTAATGACCACTAATATTTTACATCAATGTGGGATATTGTCAATGGTTAAGCTTCTTGGAATTCCTAGTGATAGCGATGGTCTTGATGATAGTTCTGCAATGGACATCGGTGAGAAGTCTTGCCGATAGAGTTGGTCTGGCCAATGGTTTTGCATTCAGTATGATCTCTTGTTGATACCTTTGGTCTTGTTGATAGCTATGTGATTGGGTATTTTTGCATCAGGGATACATGCTCTAGTGTCTCACTGACATGAGATACAATTGAATTTTTTGACCAAACTATTGTCCGACGTGGTCTGTTTTGAACCAATGAGCAAAGCAGAAGGAAAACCATTGGTAGTTGAATTGTTGTGACCGTTCCTGTGAGAAAGATAAACAGACCATGAACAGAATGAGATATACTTTGTAATGGATGACAATGATCGCTTTGGATAATAGAGATTTTTGTTTGATACTGAACATAGATTGATTTGAGTGGGTTCATTGTATGCATCTGAGAACATTGTGAGATTAATGTTCTGTAAAAGATTGATCAGTGAATGTTGTTGCTATAAAATTGACATCAGAAAGTGAAGTCTGTACTCTATGTAATTTTGTTTACTGTAATACAAAGAGGCTTTTCTTGGTGTGGTGGGTTTTTCTCCCGTAAGGGTTTTCCCATGTAAATCTAGTGTCCAATTGTGTATGTGTTCATTTATCTTTTCTATTAATGCTTTTCATGTGTATCTTATTGAACTGTAATTACAAAATTTAAAGTCATATCTTCATTCTTCCCTGAGGTTTTGGCGTTAGGAGAGTTTTCTCTACACCTAAGCTTTCCTTATAGCCTCTACCCTCAAGTCATCTGTAGTATTCAATCCACAAATATCAAGTTTCCCTAATCTAATGATAATTTTTCCTAAACTTGAAGAACTTTCTCTTTCATGAGGAAGCATCCCTATTTGCATTTCCTTAAGGGTGACCAAAATATCATCTTCATCCATGTCAAAATAATCAATCACTCCTTTTGTTTCAATCCTTTGCTTCTTCTAATGTGGTTACTCAAGAGGTGAAACATTTTCAAGAGGTGAATCAATATCAATTATAGGTAAAGAGACCTATGGAGGGAAGTTGGCATTGCACTCTTGGGAGAGTTTTCTTTTGGTTCTTCACAAGCAATAGGGGCCACTAGACTTCTTTCCTCACTCACTATTTTCTTCCTCCTAGAATAAATCCTCAACTATTTGGGTGGTTGATATGTAGGTCTTTCTTCTAATGTTACTTAAGCACTGTCTTCAACCACCATTGCCTTTCCTTTATCAAGAACTTCCCTATGTTCTCTCAAAATGCCAACAATATTCTCAAAATTATCCAAGACATGCATGGCCTTATTGAAATCACCTTGTACATTTGGTAGATGGTCATATAGAGGATTATTCTTCTTCTTAGCATCCACCATCTTTCTATAAGCCAAGTATTTAGATTTTCTTTCATCCTGCTCCTCAAAGTTGAAGAGATTCCTTATGATATCCTTAGGGTAATCAAAAGTATGTACAAAGGTACCCATTTTCTTATATATTTTGAGTTTATTGATGAAGCCTTCAGGGTCATGATTCCTTAGGCTTACAGTCATCAATTCATAAGGAGTTAGTAGATGTTCTAATTCCTTCACTGCCCCTTTTGTCATAATATAATCTGCAAATACAGTCCATTCTAGGAAGAATGATCCCTCCCTTGTTGACTCAGGTAGATGTGCTTCTTGTGCTACTACCAACTACCTCATTATCTCAAGGAAACCTATTCTCAAAGGAACATCTACAGGAAAAACATATGGGGCCAAACGACTACCATATATTCTCAAAACTATCTTATCATGATACAAAACCAAATCTCCCTTGTTATGACTTAAATTTAAATCTGGCCTTAGCTCTCTAGCTCTTAGAAATTAATGGATTTCCTTGGGAATCCTAGGTGGTTCATATACCAAATCCCTCCTTATCTTGGATGCAAAATCATTTATAAACATCACAAAGTTGTACCTCTTCTCATCTCTATCCATGATACAGGTCCAACACTGAATAGGCAAGTCAACACAATCCCTTTTTCTTTCCAATGTGATCTCCTTCTCAAAGGCTTTTTGTCCCTTATATAGGAACATGTGCATTAAAAATGAGTACCACTAGAACTTTACCCATTTTTTCCCTCCTTGCAATTCAACTAAACCCTCATGGATGTGATCAGCCAAATAGGTTGCATAATCATAAACCATACTATATGATGGATGTTGCATATGTGCAGCCAGGTAGCTATACTCTTTTTGCAGTGTGTCAGGAAGCTCAATGCCCACAATTTGGTAAAAAGAGTATATAGTCTTTCTGAAATAACTGGAAAAATAGCTCATTAGGAAAGGTTCAAGCTATCTATCATCAATCTTAACCTTTCTCCATTGTTTCCCAATTCCAACCACTGCAGTATGTAGAGTCAACATTTTTTACCTAATGAATACCTTGGTCTTGTTATATTCTTCTCTGATAGTATCCATATCCAAAAGGAAGCATATTTAAATTTATTTCATTCAAGTCAAAAACCTTTTCAATTTCTTTGCCAGTTATTTTTACCATAACCACCCCATCATATTTCCTAACTTCCCTAGAACCTAGATCATACTTTGATACGATGTCCTTCAAGAGGTCCACATCCACGTATACATTAGGGACAATCAATCTCCCCACATTCAAATTCCATGGGTTACTAAAAGGAGACTTGAGGTTTCTATTTCCAAACCAATGTTGAAACATTTGTCATCCCTTGTAGGGTACCTCGGCATCCTTGATGAAGTAAGCCTTATCTATCAAACCCTCCTTTACAATGGGGCCACGAAACAATTCCCTTCCCTCTTTTCTTTTTTTGGTTTACTAGGGTAACAAATCAATTACATCTTGAGAAAGGGCTCTAAACTGGGTAGAGGAAGAAGCACCTTAAATTTTGAGAGTCATTGGATTGGGTATGCAGGAATTCCATCTAAGGAATTTTAGCTTTTCAACTCCTAATTACAATTTATGACCCAAGACAAGGAGCAAGTATGGGAAATTTACAGGGATATAGATTTTAAATGCAAAGATTAACCCTAATTTAAAAGCAATGAAAGCAAAATGATGAAACACACTCATTCTTTAAAGTAAATTAAAAGCAGGCCCTAACTCAAAAAATAGAAAAGGCATAGAATTGTGTTTATGGTACTTACTGCTTTTCACCCATGACAAACCCTAATACCAACTTAGGTAATTCATGTAATTCACTTCTTGGCTCCTTGTATTACCCTGGACACGTCTACAAATCTCAAATAGAAAAGTGTTGGTTGCACATGCAATTTTGAAGGGAACTGAATAAATTTATAGGTCGCCTCCACCATTAATGTTCATTCATGTGAAGAAAAACAATTGCAACAAGTGTTCTTGCATTTTTTAATATACGTTGTTGATCCATAGTTGAGCTAGGCATCTTAAATGACTTAGATTGAGTCAAACTAATTTGAATTCATAATATAATTCCAGCTCAGATGAACAGCCAATAAGAAATCACTAACAGGACTTTCCCCATGTACAAGAGGGCCCCACAGACTGGTAGCCATAGAATGCATGTGGTAGCATCTCACTGGTCTCGCCATTTTTAAAGAACCTGCATCTTTCCTCTGCAAGCCAGTGGGTAACGACTATGATCATATTTCTTTACCTATTTAACACCGTCAATCTCAAACCTCTATGTGTTGGGATGAGACATATTAGTTGGGCCCACATACACATGGAATTGTTTTGCTAACCCCATAGCGATTAAACTACACTCATTGCAAATGGATGGGCCAATAGGGAACAGTCCAAATTGAATCTCGTGATCTCATGATCATCAAATCTACATGAAAATACAATAGTTGATCTTAAAAAGGGGCCCTAACTAGGTTGACAAAAAGTTATCCCTCAAGAATTTATGACTTAAGTGTAATTCATTTGTATGCAAAGAGTAAAGGTTGACTTTGGAAATATTTTAATACACCTTCCGATCAGGGATGATCGAATAGCTCTAGATGAAGGGGCTAGTAAGAAATGTGAAACCATGGATTGAGAAGTAACTTATACCATAGGCAACTGAACCAACAAGTCAATTGAAAAATAAGACATTTGAGGATAACAAGGGAATTTTGGATGACAAGTTCATTCAAATAGAACCCTAAACCCTGTGTGTAATCAACATACAATGTTGATATTAAGGATAAAAGACCTCAAAATATCAATGATTTTTGGGGGTCTAACAGCGGCTCATGCTTGGGGATGCATACCCCTGGTGGGTAGGGTGAGAAATATATCTCTTGGTGGAGCAGACTAAACACAGAGGCATCAAAAGACAGGAGCTTTCCTAAACTAGGCAAGCAGACACAACCAAAAGAAAGCACACCAAACCCTATGTACAAAATTTACAAAACTATAAAATGTACATGGATACAAACCTATTTCACAAGAAATAGGGTTTCAGGAACTATCCATGTACTGGCAGTTCTAGAAATTCACCTGCAACTAACTATAGGAAGTAAGAATCTTCCCCATGAATTTCTATGATTAAGGGCCCAGCCACAGGGGATCAAACTTCCCATGTTTTCTTTTATCTTCTAGTCTAGCATTCCACATCAATACCATACACCCCACCTCAAATTTCCTTGGCATAGCTCACTTATCATGTAAATATTTAACTAGAAGCTGCATTTTCTCATTTTTCTTATGAGCTTCTCTCCTCAGCTCATCAAGCTTAGCTAATTCATTCATCCTATTTTTCATTTCATCACAAATTTCAGTATCATATTCTTGAACAAACTTTTACATCTTTATCAAGTTATTGTGTGGTATTCTATCCTCTTCTCCATACACCAAGTTGAAAGGAGAATAATCGATGGCTTTCTTGATAGTGGTTCTATCTGCCCATAATGCTAATTGCAATTTTGAATCCCAAGCCTTATTATTCTTATCAAGAACTCATTTAATAATCTTCATGAGGATTTTATTATTGGATTCATCTTTTCCATTTTCCTTGGGATGATATGGGGATGAATATGATACATTTATACCATGCTCATTGCAGAAATTGATGAATTCTCCTGACCTAAAGCACATTGCATTATTTGTAACAATTTTTTCAGGAACACCAAATCAGCTCAAAATGTTCTTCATTAAGAAATAAATGACTACTTTTCTAGTATCCTTCTTGGTAGGTATGGCCTCAACCCACTTAGTGAAGTAGTTGGTAGTAACTAAGATCCAAGTATGTCCTCCACTAGATTTTACTATCATTTCTCCAATGAAGTCAATACCCCACTGGTGAAAGGGGGTTGGTGCTGAAACTGGTCTGAGTGGTAAATTGCCTGAGAATTTTAGTTTTCCTGTAATTTTTTGACAAGCATCACATTTTTGCACAAGCCGATGTGCATCCTTAAATATTGTAGGCCACCAAAACCCATCCCTCAAGACCTTTTTTGTCATTTTCTTAGCTATATAGTTACCTCTGCACAATCCCTTATGCATTTCAATCAGAAGATCTTCTGCTGGGTCACCATCCACACATCTGAGGAGCACACCCTCTAGGCTTCTCCACCAGAGTTCACCATTAATGATAACATACTTAATTGCATGTAACTTCAAGGTTCTTCTTTAATTTTTTGGCATGCCATCTGGGCACTTCATGGTCTACAAGTATTCAACAATCCTTTGGTACCAACCACATGTTTGCATATTAAAAATGGTAGAAACATTTTCCAATTCTACCTTGTTAATTTTATTGGCCTCTAGGTTAGATTTGGCCATAAGTTTGGCTAAGCCTTGGCCACTCTCTAGCTTTGTAATTTGAATATCTATGTTGAATTCTTGAATCCTATTTATCCAACTACATCTTTTTCCCATAGTTTCTTGTTGAGTAAAAGTTTCCTTGACCATTGCACTTGGGACGTAGGCCATCACTGTGGCACCATTCAAATATGTCTTGAAATTTTTGACATCCTTCACTAAAGCATAATCCTGCTTCTCAATTATATCATATTTCAGCTGGGCTACTTGTAAGGATTTGCTAAAGAAGGCTATTGGTTGTTCATAACCCTCATCATTTTTCTACAACAAAACTCCAACTACAGTGTCAAAAGAGGAAAACATAAATAATTGGAAAGGCTTGGCATAATCTAGAGTCTTCAAAATAGGTACAGCCTTAATAGCATCTTTGATAGCTTTAAAAGCTTTAAGATGCTCTTCCGACCATGTTACCTTTTCTCATTTCTTGAGAATCTTAGAGATCTAGGTCTAACTATTTTTACAAAGTTAGTGACAAATCTTATTAGGAAATTTATCTACCCAAAGAAAGATTGAATACCTTTGACATTTCTTGGTGCTGTAATTTTTTCAATGGTTGCTTCTCTTTCAAAATCAATCTTGATTCCTTCCTTTGATACAATATGTCCCAACAACTTCCCTTCCTTAACCCCAAAAGCACACTTCTTAGGATTCAATGAGATGCCATACTCCAAAGCTCTAACAAATATTTTCTCAAGGTGTGAATAGTGATCCTCCTCTTTCTTTCTATGGGAAGTAAGATCATATTGGTAGATGGCAAAGGAACAAATCTATAAAATAAGAAAAAGCCACATACATAGCCCTCTAGAAAGTGGAACCAACATTTATCAAACCAAATGACATCCTGACATAAACATAAGCCCCCTAGGGGGTGGTAAATGTTGTTTTATATTGCTCAAATTCTCTTACCATGACCAGGTTGTAGTTGGAGAATCCATCCATCATAGAAAGTAATTCACAACCAGTGGCCTTCTGTAGCATTTATTCCATGTTGAGTAAAGGGTAGTTATCTTTTAAGGATGCAATATTTGAGTTTTGGAAATCCACACACAATCTCAAGTCACCATTCTTCTTTCTAACAAGAACCAGATTAGACACTCATGAGGAATGTCTTATCGGTTTGATAATTCATGCATTGCTTGATTTGGTGAGCTCCTCCTGCATCTTAGGCTTTAAAGTAGGATTAATAGGCATTTTTTTCTACCTAAAAGGTTTTGTATTAGGCTTTAATGGAATTTCATGTTGGAACAAGTCCTCTTTATAGGCTTTCAAATCATCATAAGACTAGGTGAACACATGTCTATACTTTCGTAATAACGCAATCAACATGGTCCTCACATGTGGCTTCATTCTCTTTCCTATACATACCTTTTTAGGGGAAATATTTGTTCCCAAGTTTATTTCCTCTAGGTTTTCTTTGTGTGCTTTTGATTGCTTAACATTGGATATATCAAGGTCATCAAAAGATTGCTCAAGTGCAACTAAACCCTTAGGAATTTTATTGGTCTTAAGCTAAATTACCTCATTACCAAATAATGTTTCCTTTCCATCCACTTCCACCACATGGGCACCAAAATCAATCTCCTAATTCTCATATTTGTCCACACAATGTAGGAATCTCAATATGTCATCGTCATCATTGAATACCTGCCAATTGCAAATGTTATCAGGTACTAGTAGTCTTGTTTGCACCTCAATCCTTGAGACACCATCAAAATTTACATCATCAAGCTTGACAATGATATTAGCCAATAGATCCACTTTGACATTCTACCCCCTTTCTACCCAATCTATTCCAAAGGCATCAAATGACTCAATAGTATACCATACCTCATTCCTATACTGCCTCAACCTTTTATGCTTTGCAACAAACTTGGACCTGACTTGGGACACCACTAACTCAGAGTCTCCAAATACTCTTAACATCTTTATTCCATGCTTATAAGCTAACTTTAAACTAAGTAACAAGGCTTCATACTCTGCCACATTATTAGTGCATGCAAATTGTAGCAAGGAGTATTTGAACATCTTATCTTGAGGAGAAATAAGGATGGCCCCAACACCTGAACCTTCTTTTAAACATGCTTCATCAAAATAAATCATCCACAGAGTATCTTCCTAGGGTGTATGTGCAATTTCCCTAGCAATTGGAGTAAGCTTAGCTTCATCTTCTTCTTGTTTCAACGCCTCTAGGTGAAAAGTGTCAAGGCCTATATCCACAACATTTATTATTGGGGGTTCCTCTAATTCTTTGACTAACTCAATCATATGTCAAAATATTGGTTCTCTAGTGATTTTAACATCTTTCTAGTCAATGGAAAAAGTGGCAAAAGATAAATCACATTACATACTTCCCCCCATGGAGGCACACCACTGTCTAGATAGCAACATCCCATAATTCAGGGGAATATCCACTACTATGAGACTCATGACCAATTATTTATCAGGAAATACAACCAATCTATATGGAACCTCATAGATTACACCAATGACAATGGCCTCCCTTGAATCCATGGCATAGCATTTTCCATATGTACTATCAACTTTCAAACCCATTTCCTCCATGATCTTGACTGGCATGACATTATTTGAGGTCCCATAATCAATCATACAATTCCTAAGTATCTTTCCATCAATGATCAAACTCAAAAAGAAAGGATTGACCAAACTTGGGTTTACTGTAATGGTAGTTCCTAAATAAATCTCAAGGTTTTCACTAACAATAGCTTCCATTTTAGTGCCTTTTTCTTGACCAGTACTTGTGTTAGGTACATCAACTTCTACATTATCCTTATTTCCTCCTGCAATACTATTAATGACAACCACAGTTTTATTTTTATGATCATCAATCCTCATCATCTCAAGGAGTGGTACTATAACCCAAATTTGGGACAATACTTGAAACATATCAATGGGTGAATAACTAGGCATCTCAGGAAATATCATTTCTTGAGGGGCCATTTTGTCATCTCTCTTGTCAACAACCTTAGAGGTTAGTTTCAATTCTTTAGTCTTTGGGTCATGATGTGTGACTTCAGTGCTTTCCTTAACTTTACTACCTTTCTTTGCCCGGATTCTTATTTCTTTTGGCTCTTTCGGCTTAGTTTCCTCATTCTTGTTCTTTACTTAAGCTCCCTTATTATTTGCATTACCTTCCTTTATGAATAAACCTCTGGAGTTACCTTGATTTCCACTCACCACCCTATTTCTCAAGTGTATATCACTTTGTGCTTGAGCCCTTTTAGCCAATATAGCTGTGTATCTTTTGATCTCCTCAATCAAAGCTCTTCTTAGAGAAAATTTTGATGTCTCAAGATTGTAGGCAGTATATTCATCTTCCTTTTCCTCATCTGAAAGCACCTACTAATGGTGTATAATTGCTTGTATTTTCTATGTATCCACATCATCTATTTCAACATCATCACTAGAATAATAACCACCATACTCCAAATATGACCTATTCATGAATACGTTTGTTGATTCATTTTGATTGTGTGGTGAGTGGGGTTCCCCTTGATCTTGTTGATTTTCTAACATGGATCTAGCTACAACACACTATTGTGATGAGTGATGCATCTCACACACTTCACACCATGGTAAATCTTCAACTACATTAGTGGTATTCTTATGTAGGGGATCAAGTGTAGTCTAATAATTTTTCTGATTATTTTGAATTGGCTTACCATTATGCCAATTGGTGCGATAAGGGAAATCCTAAAGTCTAGGAGTCCTATCATTTCTCTGGAATTGAGGTTTATCATTTTTTTCTTTCTTTTCTAACAAATTGAGAACTTGATCCCATTTATCATCAAGAGTCGTAGCCTTGTTGGACTTCTCATTTTGATCCTTGGAATTCTTCAGGATTTTAGGGTCATCTCTCCTTCCTACCTTACTAGAAACCCTCATATTATTCTCAATGTTCATAGCCATCTTATATGCTTTAGGTAAAGTTTGTGGATTCTTATCCCTAAGTGCATAGCACATCTTAGAATCATAAGCATTGCAATATGTTACCAAACATGCATCAAGGTTAGGTCTCAAATAAGCAGGTACTCTATTCATAGACTTTTGAAACCTTGTGTTGAATTTGACAATATATTCGTTATGTCCTTTGGCAATGTTATTGAAATCATTCAACCTGAAACTAGGATCAGTCTGGTCCCCATATTTTTCCCTAAAGGCTCTATAGAATGATTCCTTTGAATCAATGCTTCCATCAGGAAATCCTCTATACCAATCCCTTACATCCTCAACCAAGGATTACATAAAATACTTCATTGCCACATCATCTTCCCATAATTCAAAATCCTTGACAAAAATTTGGAAGGCTTTCAGATGATCTTCTCCACTAAGAGAATTTTTTCTAGTGAATTTAGGGATATGTTTTCTAGCATTATTTGGGACAGGATTTGGGTAACCAGGGATGTTTTCGAAACACAATTTCCTATATCGATCATTATGAGGTTCCCCCCATGACACCTATCCCTATTATTATCCTTTTAAGCATCACTTTTATTACTATCCATTTGATCTTGTTCCTTACCTTTCACACTCCCTTTGTTACTAGCATTCTTATTCTTACCTTCTTCCTCATCATCAGAATAAGAATTTTTACTTTTGTTACCACCTCCTTTATTACCACTACCCTCTCCACTAGGAGTATGTCCCCCAGGCTTACTTTCATGAGATCCACTGTCACTCTTCCTAGAACTTGATGGCTCTAGGGTGGGAATTGACATTTTAAGGAAAGAAATTCTTCTAGACATTTTTGTGTTATGTGCTTCTATTTCTGCTCTCCTCAATTCTTCTTGCAATTTCTCACTCCTCAACTGCAATTTCAAAGTGCCAGGGTCTGAAGGTGCAATAGATGGATCAGGATTGATTTCAATATCGATAATATGTGTCTTGGAAGATGAGGTAATGATTTATGTGTTGGTATTGGTGTCAAGAGCATTGGAAACATTTTGGTGGGAAAAATCTGCAATCCTTTTCCCACGATCTATAAATGATATTTTCTTAGGAGGGTCAGAAGATTTGGTAGCAACAATTATGGATGTATAGGTATTAGCGGAAAAATTTCCCATTGGGATTGTGACTTTTGGAACTTCAGGGACAATGTGGGCTGCTACCTTAGTAGCTTTCTCCTTAATAATCTTTTCTCTAGTAGCCTTTTTTGTGGCTATCTTTTCTTGGGAAGCCTTTTCAAAGGCTTTTTTCTTAGCATGTTCTTCTCTCATTTTCTCCACCTTTTCTTTCTTCTCATCCCTTTCAAGTTGCTTAGCCTTAATTCCATCCTTCTTTTCCTTTTGAGCTATTTCCTCAACTTGCTCATACAACCATTCAACCTCTTTATCCAAGGCTTTAATATCATTGTTGACATCTTCCTCATTTTTGAGGAAATCCTCGTACTCACTCTAAGCTGGAGTATGGAATGTTTGATCCACAACTTCTTCCCCAAGGAAAGTAAGTGCTAGTGGATTAGTATTTTCTCCTCTAGGATTAAAATTTTCACCATGAAATACAGATCCCATCCCAGGTGTTGTTGGGTTTGAAGGTGCTTTACTCTTACCCCAGAATTCACATTTATCTTCCTCTCTAGAAATCCCGAGATTATCAAACACTTGTTTAGTAGGGGAACTACATTCTTCTCCCTCAATTTCCCCACTATTGCTTGAATCTCTAACAGTATTTGCACTAATTACTTCATTATTGAAAGTAGTAGATGCTCCAAGAAGAGAATCAATGGACTTACCAAATTTTGCAACTTTCTTCTTCCATAGAGGTTGTTTATCATTTGTAGGCTCAGATTTTGCTTTATGTTCAGGACTTTTCTTCAACTGACTTCTAGTTTTCCTCATGATGTATGTCGAGCTATCAAATTTCTCCTTATCAAGTTCTTTGTGCATTTTTCATTGTTGCACTAGTGTGAGAAAATTCAGAGTCACCACCTAGGATATTGGGAAATAAGATTCAATTGTATATAGACTTCTTATTTGCAACTTCAGAGAGAATTTTGAACATAACCCAACATAAAGTGATAGAACTGATCAAAATTTCATGCATGAAAAAAAAATGACATATATGACCTATAAGATTGAATAGCGCTTAATTCAACAAATGATGATAAAGACTTGACTCTAACTATACTAGATCTACACTAGAGACACTAAATTTTATGAAAGCTCCACAGCAAAGTCACCATTTTGTTGGTTAATATTAACGAACCAAGCAGGCCTCAGCAAATATCTATAAGTTTTCAAAACTCAATTCTCAAATACCTACTAGGTGAGTGGCCAACAAACGAGATAAATTATGTATTTCTTTATCTCCTACACTTCGGATTCTACCAAACCCGAGAGGGTGTTCCCACAATGCCAAATGGACAAATCATTTTAACAATTTATGCATACATTGCAAATAAAAGTAGACAAATTCTCATTAATTGCAAATAAGATGAAATCAATCACAAAGGTGGCAATTCTTTGAGTTAATTATGCATCTTAAGCTAAGAATGCAAAATAACAACAAATAACAAGTAGGTGAAGGACTATTTTAAAATATTTATCTTAAGTTGAAAGAATAAAACCCCAAGAAAGGTTAAATGGGTTAAATATTAGTGTCATTATCTATTGGTTTGGAATCTTTGCAAATTGAAACATAAGGCATGTATAATTCTAATCAATTACGATCAAGTGATATCACATTGCAATTCACAAATCAATGACTGAATACTAAATAATTCTTACCAAATCCAAAATACATTGTATACAAACTCATGATCTAATCTAAGCATTTATCTCATTCCATGAACAAGAGAAAAAATCCATATCATCTATCAAAGTGTAACATGATGACAATTAATGAAATGATTGTTGATCAATATTTTCATTAATAATTCTAACACAACACCAAAGGAGAGACTATAGATGCAGAAAATTTTTATTATCGTTCAAATATGCTCAAAAACCATACATTTAACCAAATTTAATGTCTAGACTCAAAACATTAGATAAAGACTCAACATATCTGCTCTGTGTTTTTCTAATTCTCTCAATGTAGCTCCAAAATTTCAACCAAAGATCCACACAAATGGCATTGAATTCCCTTTTATAGAACAAGGGAGCAAAAACAAGCCTCAGGCCAAGTGTACACATGTCAATATTGAATTAGACCGCTAGGAGGTATATTCCAAATTCAATTATATTTGCAAATCATCAAAATGGGATGGGATACACATAAGACAAAGAATATTTACATTTGCAATAAAGAGTAACTTTGCCCCTTCAAAAGAAAGCGTCCAATTCATTGAGAAAAAAGACAAACTAATGTGGACCACAAGTGATTCAACATCTCAATCAACACTCAACATAATCAATAGCCGATATCTTTTTGTGGAACATATATTTTATCTTTGCAATCTTTGAGACTAGACCTGTACAATACATGACCTAGTATATGTTTCACAAACCAACCCTACCAACATATAACCTTACCCATTCTTCGTACTCTTCCTTAGATGGTGATTCAAAGTCCATAATTTTTTCCATGTCTTTCCTATAAGTGGAGTACTTGGTTACAACTGCATTGGATTCCCTATTGAAATCCTCCAAAAAGCTTATAAGAAATGCCAACCTTTCCAATATGTTATTGAAGACATCAATATTAACTTCTTTGCAAATTTCACCAACCTAAGAGTCAATAACCTCATCCAGTTCCCTTTTCCATGTCTACAATGGTTTCAATTCATAATTTGTAACCTCAATATTTGGCAGTGGTGTTAAATCAACATGAGCATATTAAGATAATAATTCTATTATCTTTTTCTCAAGTGGGGGCTGCATATCCTTGAAACTTCTACTTGCTCAATTCACACACAAAATCATAAACTAGATGTACTACAAGGTACTTATCTTCCTGCTGGGAAGCTCCCACTAAAATTAATTTCAATCTCTCAACTCTTGGGACCCATTTGTTCAAGGTTGGTATAGCTAGTATTTTATCCTTTTGAGATAACCTCATTGCATGCACCATCAAAGCATAGTTGTCATGTACACTATTGATTCTTTCTTGAATCTTCTCATTTACTAGCCTTAAGGAAATACTAAAAACCTTTGATATGTTCTCATACATTTCATCTTGAGCTCTCTCTTGTAACTTCTTATATACCTCAATTTCTAGAAGTAGTTGATCTCTTTCAAATAAATCAGGGCTTAATCCACTTATTTCTTCCTCTGCACTTGATTTTTGTCCCTGATTATATGGTACCATTGCTAGAGCTTTAATATTAAGTGGATGTTGTACATATGTCATTAGAGAGAATGAAGGTGGATGGTTTGAACTAGCTAGCCTCATTCCTTTTGTACTTCCTCTCTTTGTTTATAGAAATCCAGTTCAGTTTCTAGTGTTGCCACTCTCTATTGGTTGATGTCATAATCATTCAAGAGCTCACTATACTTAACTCTAAGATTATCTCTTTCCAAGGTAAGACCCTCAATAGTTGACTGGGTAAACCTAGCAACATTAACAACCATGTTTGTAGTTTCTAACGTTGGAGTATCAGCAACTCTTTTTAGAAGTAGTTGTCCACTAAGTTTTGATGGCTCAGCCAAGACTGGTTTCCTAGATGCAAGGGATAATGACCATATCACCAATGCCTCCTAGTCCTCACTAAAAGTTAAACCTAAGAGTACCATATCCAACTCTTTTGTTTATACAAGATGTCTTTTAGCCCTTCTAATTGCATCTAAGACAATGGCATCATCAATATTCCAATTTGGCAACAGTAACACACCTCATTTCCTCTCAAGTTCTCTACCCTGTTGGGCATCAATCTTTTTAAATTCATCTTTCATAATGCTTCTTACATTTTCCTCAATGACACTTTTAGATGATTCTGCGTGCAAGCTCCTTTCAATAGCCACCTTCTCTGCATAATCTGCAATCTTGGATTTCCACCAGAAGTCTTGAAATGCGAAGGTTTCAATGAATGAATCATCCTCCATGAACTCTTTACTAGCATCTACCCTCAAGTCATCTACAGTACTCAATCCACAAATATCACACTTTCCTAATCTAAGGATACTCTGTCTAGAACTTGAAGCACTTGATCTTTCATGAGGAGGCATCCCTCTTTGCATTTCCTTAGGGGTGAAAAAGATATCATCTTCATCGGTGTCAAAATAATCAACCACTCATTTTTTTTATTCCTTTGCTTCTTCTAAGGTGGCTACTCAAGAGGGGCAACGTTGTCAAGAGAAGAATCAATATTAATTACAAGTAAAGATACCTGTGGAGGGGAAGTTAGCATTGCACTCTTGGGAGAGTTTTCTTTTGGTTCTTCATAGGCAATAGGGGCCACTAGACTTCTTTCCTCACTCACTATTTTCTTCCTCCTAGAATAAATCCTCAACTATTTGGGTGGTTGATATGTAGGTCTTTCTTCTAATGTTACTTAAGCACTCTCTTCAACCACCATTTCCTTTCCTCTATCAAGAACTTCCATTTGTTCTCTCAAAACACCAACAACATTCTCAAAATTATCCATGACATACATGGCCTTATTGAAATCACCTTGTACATTTGGCAGAGGGTCATATCAAGGATTATTCTTCTTCTTAGCATCCACGATATTTCTATAAGCCAGGCATTTAGCTTTTCTTTTATCTTGCTCCTCAAAGTTGAAGATATTCCTTATGATATCCTCGGGGTAATCAAAATTATGTACAAAGGTACCCATTTTCTTATATATTTTGAGTTTATTGATGAAGCCTTCAGGGTCATGATTCCTCTAACTTACAGTCATCAATTCATAAGGAGTCAGCAGATGTTCTAATTCCTTCACCACCCCTTTTGTCACAATATATTATGCAAATACAATCCATTCTGGGAAGAATGACCCCTACCTTGTTGACTCAGGTAGATGTGCTTCTTGTGCTACTACCAACTACCTCATGATCTCAAGGAAACCTATTCTCAAAGGAACATCTTGCAGTAAAAACATATAGGGCCAAACCACTACCATATATTCTAAAAATTGTCTTATCATGATACAAAATCAAATCTCCCCAATTATGACTTAAATTTAAATCTAGCTTTAGCTCTCTAGGTCTCAAGAATTCATGGATTTCCTTGGGAATCCTAGGTGGTTCATATACCAAATCCCTCCTTATCCTAGATGCAAAAACATTTATGAGCATCACAAAGTTGTACTTCTTATCATCTCTATCCAAGATACGGGTTCAACACTAAACATATGCATTAACATTGAGTACCACCAGAACTTTACCCATTGTTTCCCTCCTTGCAATTCAACTAAACCCTCATGGATGTGATCAACCAGATAGGTTGCATAATCATAAACCATATTGTATGGTATATGTTGCATATGTGCAACCAGGTAGCTATACTCTTTTTGTAGTGTGTCAGGTGGGTCGGCACCCACAATTTGGTAAAAAGAGTATATAGTCTTTCTGAAATAACTAGAAAAATATCTCATTGGGAAAGGTTCAAGCTCTCTATCATCAATCGTATCCTTCCTCTATTGTTTCCCAGTTCCAACCACTGTAGTATGTAGAGTCAATATTTTTGACCTTTTGAATACCTTGGTCTTGTTATACTCTTCTCTGATAGTATCCATATCCAAAGGAAGCATATTTTAATTCCTTTCATGTAGGTCAAAAACTTTTTCAATTTCTTCACCAGTTATTTTTACCATAACCACCCCATCATATTTCCTAAATACCCTAGAAATTGGACCATACTTTGATACGATGTCCTTCAAGAGGTCCACATCCATGTACACATTAGGGAAAAGCAATCTCCCCATAGTCAAATTCCATGGGTTACTAAAAGGAGACTTGAGGTTTCTATTTCCAAACCAATGTTGAAATACAAGGTTGAAATACATCCTATCAACAATAAACCGTATATAATTACAAGGTTGACACACATTTTCCCAACAAATCTCCCACTTTTTGAACACCTTGCAAGAGCAATGTTAGGGTGTAACCATCATCTCTTTAATTGCTAGGGGTTGAAAGGCCCATAGTCTCTAAAAACCATATGAACTTCTTTGTGCTCACAAGCTTAGTTAAAGAATCAACAACATTCATCAAATTCTCTACCTTAACTAGATTGACCCTACCATCTTCAACCATATCTCTAACAAAATGATACTATACATTAATGTGCTTGGTCCTAGCATGAAATGTCAGATTCTTGGCTAGACATATTGCACTTTGACTATTGCTAAATTGTCACTACACCTTATTTTATTCCAATATCTGAACACAGTCTCTTAATCCAAATGGCTTCTTTACAAGCATGAGTAGCTACCATATACTCTACTTAAGTAGTGGACAAAGAAGCCACATCCTATCACTTACTCATCTAATTAATTGCACCACCAAATAAAGTAAAAGCATAAGCACTAGTGGATTTTCTGCTATCAACATCACCTGTCCAGTCTGAAACCACATAACCATGAATATCAAAGTAATTCTTGTCCTTAGTCATATTACTATGATAACATAAGGAATAATCTGAGGGGTGGGTGCAAAAATATGGGGGGCCAAGTTGTGGCCAAATTTTAAAAAAAGTTATGATAGGCTATAACACAAGCACGTTATGGCTTGGTGTGACAAGCCTAAGGCTTAGCCACACCAAGCCTATTACATGCTCATGTTATAATGTGAGTGTATAATAATGCACTCACATTATGAGCTATTAAAACCAAAAAAAAATCAAATTCATTTGTGGGCTGACTATTTTTTCTATTGCCCACAGACAAAATCCCTTCTCTTGCATGCTCACATTCTAGGAGGAGACAATATTGCAATTTTTTCATCAATTTGTTGTTATTTCATCACTAGGATGTCACCACATCGATGGGGAGGTTGAAGAGGTAAGAATTGTTTGTTTTTTGTTGTAATTTTTTTAGTTTTAGGTTGTTTTTTATATTCATTTGTTGAATTTGTAGGAAATGATAATGATCCTAGAAACCCTCTTCAAAACTCTCCTGAAAGTCCTAAACAACCAGAGAAACAACAACATGAACAAAATCCTCAATTTCAACAACCACAACAACAATCTCCTCCACCAATCCCTCAACATCCTCCTGGCACTCAGCAAAATTTAATGGGTGTAATTGAAAACAATAAAAAAAAATTGAAGAGTTAATCATGAGGTTGAACGATCTAGAAAGTTTGACCATGGAAAGAAGAACACTTACAAATTTACTTAAAGAAATGTTAAAACATGTAGATGCAATCAACAAAAAATTAAGTGGTTAGAAAGATAGAAGGTAGGAAGCTACGAATTTTTGCCAAGATAAATTATCATATAAAGATGTAAAAGATCTAAAAATTACAAAATTAGATTTGTGTTCATTATTCACCAATCCATGCACAAATCAAAATTTTGACTTCAATGCGAAGAGGTTTCCTATCTATTGGTACCACCACCAATGGATTAGGAACCATTTTTTGGGTAGGTGGTACATGATTTTTTATTACCCACCATGCAACAATTGCGAAGTCACACAATATTTCCTAAGGAAACTATACTGTGAGTTCATCCTAAACAAAATCCTGAATTATTTTGATATGAGGGAGTTATAGGAGAGAGGTGGGGGGTTGGCTCAAGATAGACCCGGTGCACAGTAGGATCCTAGGTGAAAATCAAGATGAGCTCTTGCTAGGTCAAACATGAGCATATTTTTATCAGGAAGGAGAGTGTCGAGGTATAAACTTTGTAGGCTATCACCTCTTTGACCCAAAGTGTCATCTAGCATGCCAGTCTTATAGTATAGCACCATCGAGGAGAGTCTTCTTGTGGTAGGCTTCCACCCCATTCATGTCAGGTTTACAAGGTGACTTGTACATATGACACCACCAACACTGAGGATGTTGCTACATAGGATATGTCTACAGCTACGGAGATGGCGAGGGAAGCTGACATTTTGAATGAGGATTACGGCATCGATACTCAAGTAAATGTTAGCATGTTCATTGAATTTAATTTACTAAATTTCATTTTTGAAATGCAAGATTAACTAATTTATTTTTATGATTGTAATAAAATTTTAGGGTCATAGTGTTGATATTGGATACACCAGCACTACACCTGCTTATCACTCCACTACATCTATTGTTGAGGTATGTAACTAGTAAACAATTATAAATTTATTACATGTTAATAGCATTGGTCTATGAATGGTATTCTAATATTGGATTTTGGATATTGAATAGGCTAATATTTGAGGTTTTGTGGGGACACCTCCCAATTCCAATGGAGTTATAAAAAAATTCATGCAACTAATGGAATAAAGAGTTTAACTAATGAATTGTACTTAATAGATTTGTGTAGCTTATATTCATATCATTGATTGCATTGCATTGCACGTCTTTAAAAATCAAAGCATTACTTCACATTCCATAACTAATAACTAGATGTTGATAGATGACAAATTTTCAACTACAATATAGTTGTTTAGAAATTCAACATAAGCAATGATGCAATTACTTCACATAGCATAAGTAATAACTAGGAGCAGCTGCCAATTGCATTTGCTTGTCATGGCATTCCATGAGACCACTTTTTATTGAGGCATCTTTTCAAAAAATTCGCTACCTTGTCTATGCTATGGATGTTTTGAAGAAATATATGAAAGAATAATAGTAAGCAATAGCATAGATAAGGAAATGAGTTGTTTGAAAAATGCCTCAAAGAAATGTGGTCTCATGGTGATGTCCATCACCATGAGACCACATTTCTTTGAGGCATTTTTCAAACAGCTCACCACTTTTTCTATGCTACCACATTTTCCATACATTTCTACCAAAGCATTTTATCAAATAGTTCACTTCCTTGGTCCATCACCATGAGACCACATTTCTTTGAGGCATTTTTTCAAACAGCTCACCACTTTTTCTATGCTATCACATTTTCCATACATGTCTACCAAAGCATTTTATCAAATAGTTCACTTCCTTGTTGCTATCGCTAAAATCCTAAAAAAAGGTGCTTTACAACAAACTATGGGTTCTTGGAAAAAAATCTAACAAAGAATAATAGTAAGCAATAGCATAGACAAGGCAGTGAGTAGTTTGAAAAAATACCTCAAAGAAATGTGGTCTCATGGTGATGAAATGCCATTACATCACCATTGGGCCACATTTCTTAGAGGCATTTTTTCAAATAGCTCCCTGCCTTTTCTATGCTAGCACATTTTCCATACATGTCTACCAAAGAATTTTATCAAACTACTTGAACTTCCTTGCTACTATGGCTAAAATCCTTAAAAATGTGTTTTCCAACAAACTATGGATGCTTGGAAAAAATCTATCAAAGCATAATAGTAAGCAATAGCATAGACAAGGCAGTGAGTAGTTTGAAAAAATGCCTCAAAGAAATGTGGTCTCATAGTGATGGAATGTCATTCCATCACCATGAGACCACATTTCCTTGAGGCATTTTTTGAAACAGCTCACCACATTTTTTATGCTACCACATTTTCCATACATGTCTACCAAAGCATTTAATCAATCTACTCACTTCCTTGCTACTATGGCTAAAAGCCTAAATTAGGTGCTTTCCAAAAAACTATCGATGCTTCAAAAAAATTTATCAAAGCATAATAGTAAGCAATAACATAGACAAGGAAATGAGTATTGTGAAAATTTTCCCCAAAGAAATGTGATCTCATGTCGATGGAATGCCATTCCATCACCATGAGACCACATTTCTTTGAGGTATTTTTTCAAACAACTCATCGTGTTTTCTATGCTACCACATTTTCCATATATTTTTACCAAAGCATTTTATCAAACTACTTGAACTTCCTTGTTGTTATGGCTAAAATCCTAGAAAGGATGCTATCCAACAAACTATGGATGCTTGGAAAAAATCTATTAAAGCATAATAGTAAGCAATAGCATAGACAAGGAAGTGAGTAGTTTGAAGAAATGCAGTCTCATGGTGATGGAATGCCATTCCATCACCACAAGACCACATTTCTTTGAGGCATTTTTCAAACAACTCATAGCCTTTTCTATGCTACCACATTTTGCATATAATTCTACCAAAGCATTTTATCAAACTACTCACTTCCTTGCTGATATGGCTAAAAGCCTAAAATAGGTGTTTTCCAACAAACTATGGATGCTTGGAAAAAACCTATCAAAGCATAATAGTAAGCAATATCATAATCAAGGTAGTGAGTAGTTTGGAAAAATTCCTTGAAGAAATGTGGTCTCATGGTGATGGAATGTCATGACACATTTGTCTGTAATGGAATTTCATCACCATGAGACCCCATTTCTTTGAGGCATTTTTTCAAATAGTTCACTGCCTTCTCTATGCTACCACAATTATCGTACATGTCTACCAAAGAATTTTATCAAATGATTCACTACCTTGCTGCTATGGATAAAAGCCTAAAAATAGGTGCTTTCAAATAAGCTATGGATGGGGGAAATGGTAAGCATGATAGTCATAAATATATAGTTTAATAAGTACTCAAAAAAAAATCATTATCTCATACATTATAATCCATGACATGCATCACTATTGTACTTTTCGTGATTGAATAATTTGTTGTTTTATTTTTAGATGTTGGAAGCAGATACACCTCCAAATATCCATAGGGCAATGGAGTTTGGTGTTTCATCTACTATAGACTCCTTGATTCCCCTCATAGAGGTATGAGGAAGACTACTAAATTTCAATTTACATTCATTGTTATAGCTATTAGTTAGTGAAAAATCAAACCATTATTGATTCATAGTTTAATTTCTCTTTGGATGGTTTTTATAGGGCTTCAACACACCTCAACATGAGCATTTGAATATTTCCCTCGAGGAGAGTGATCATCATATGGTAGTAAGTGATTATTTTGTTAAATATATCATTTTTAATAATGTAATTTCTATGTATTAATGTCTTTACTTGTTATTGTAACAGATAAGGCTTGACCAAGAACTAAACCCTAGGAGGAGCACCAGGAGCACTCCTTGACCTCAGAATAAATGAGTGACAGACCTATCACCATCCAATCAACAAGCAAAGGGAAAGAGTTTATTTCAATAGCATGGAGAGCAATGACTTTTGATTCCAGAGCCCTTTGTTGTATGCCTATATGGCATTTTTGTACATATTTTGTGTTGCATATATTTGACATTGTATGCCTATATGGCATCCTCATAATCCTATATGGCTATTTGGTTAATACAAATCTTTTTTATCGATGGTGTTCATATTTGCATTATAAATCCATGGTTCAATAGATATGAGTTATGTGTATTCAAGTGTATACTTTACAAATTATGTGTATACTTTGTGACTTATGTGTATTCCAATGTATAATTTGTGACTTACATGTTTTCATGTGTATATCTTGTATTCATGCATATACTTTGTATTAATTTTCATATACTATGTATTCATGTGTATACTTCAAGGCTTACGTGTATTTGAGTACTTGTGCTTCCCTTATTCACATGTATACTTATTAATTGGTTAGCCCTAAAATTGATCATTGTTTTCCTTCATGGTTTGTCTTGAATATCTATTGATTAATGCTAAACAACTTTTTTAGTTGATGCTAGAAACTTCAATATTTCTAGGAATACTTGTAGAGTTACAAATTACAAAATTGCACAAATTGAAAAGAAAAGATTAGCTATAAATAAATGCATTGATTATTAACTTGATAATTGATTAAGAATGAGTATAATATATATATATATATATATATCAAGATATGAGCCTTCTAGAATGGAAACTTCCAACTAGAAAATACGCAAAGCATTCTCAATACTTTGAAATCAATAATCCACCCAAAATTGCAATGGGAGATAAAGGAAAATGAACCCATATATGCATAACTGAATAAAGAACAGTTCACCCTTCATAGCTTGGTGAAACAATTTCCAAACTTAGAATATTTTAAAGATAAAGAATAATTATGGTATATATAATATAGAAATAGTACCCACTTTGATGACTAAAAAACTTTCAACCATGGGCTTATCATGCTTTTTCAAATTTGGTAAGGAGACCTAATTAAGATCCTTGAGAAATGTATTTCCTAATGCTCCCTTGTTCTTACATATATCAATTTAGTTTAATTGAGATAATTCCATCAAATCCTTTATCACTTATTTCTCTTAGACTCCAATTTTCAAGCATAGAAAATCATTTCAAATGAAAATGACAAAATATTTCACAACCTAAGTTGTTAATTGAGGAAAAATAAAATGTTTCCAAATACACATTTACAATTGGTTGTATATTGTTGTAAGGGAAAGGAGGATAGTGAAAAAACATCTTGTACTTGCTAGAATTGAGGATGATCATATGCTTTTTGTGTGGAAAACTCAGACTTCTCAACTGTCATGTGAATGTTTCTCTTTTCGATTGTTTTGCATGTCATCATAAGGGATCGAGTCAGTTGAACATAACTCGGAGTGATTTATAATTTTTGGGTGTGAAAGAGGACCATGCCTAGTGTAAACATACCTATCAGGATGCATTGGAATAGTTCATTTGGTCACATGAATTGCAAAATGAAAGTTGCACTACTTTGCAACTTTATTTGCATTTGACACTTTTTCCATCAAGTGAAAATTGGACACCATGAGAAAACAACTCTAAGATAACAAAAAATGAGAGACATTATTGTAGAGAATCCCAAAATGATACTATAGGCTCAAATAGAGAGTTCGTAAGTGTCACAGTTTTTGAGTAATAGCATGTCAAAGATTACGGCCATTTTGCACTTTGGACCCTTAAGGGATCAAGCCAGTTGAAAGTGGCTCGGAGTGATTCAACGTGTTTAGGTGTGAAAGAGGACCATTCATAGTGTAAATGTATCCATCTATATGCATTGGAATAGTTTATTTGTTCACACAAGTTGTAGAATGAAAGTTGCACCACTTTGCAACTTTACACTGCTTGCATTTAACACTTTTTCCATCAAGTGAAAATTGGACACCACAAGAAAATGACTCTAAGATAACATAAATCGAGATAGGTTATTGTACATAGGCCCAATGCAATCTTGTAGGATTAGATGGATATTTTTTTAGTATCACATTTTTTGAGTAATATCCTGTCAAAGATTGTTGCCCTTTTGCACTTTGGACCCTTAAGGGATCGAGTCGGTTGAACGTAGCTCAGAGCGATTCGGCGTGTTTGGGTGTGAAAGAATACCATGCCTAGCATAAATTTACCCATTTGGATGTGTTGGAACAATCTATTTGGTCACATGAGTTGCAAAATGAAAGTTGTACCACTTGGCAACTTTACATTGTTTGCATTTGACACTTTTTCCATCAAGTGAAAACTAGACACCATGGGAAAATGACTCTAAGATAACAAAAACTGAGAGATTTTATTGTAGAGGGAACCAACATGATCCTATAGGCTCAAATGAAGAGTTTTTAAGCATCATGTTTTTTGAGTAATAGCTCGTCAAATATTGCAACCATTTTGCACTTTGGATCCTTAAGGGATTGAGTCAGTTGAACATAGCTCCGTGTGATTTGGTGTGTTTGGGTGTGAAAGAGGACCATTCCTAGTGTAAATGTACCCATCCAGACATGTTGGAATAGCCTGTTTGGTCACATGAGTTGCATAATGAAATTTGCACCACTGTGCAACTTTACACTACTTGCAATTGACACTTTTTCCATCAAGTGAAAATTGGACACCACGAAAAAAAAAACTCTAAGATAACAAAAATTGAGAGAGGTTATTGTAGAGGTTCCCTACATGATCTCGATGCCTCATAGAGAATGCCCATAACTAACACGGTATCTGGGTAATAGGTTTTCAAATATTGTTTCCCTTTTACAATTTGGATTGTTTATATGAATAAATTGTATGCTATATTGATATTGATATATAATCATTAGGTTGATTTTTTTAATAAATAAAGTTTTTATAATAAGCTATTCAAAATGGTGCTAGGTATAATAGGGAGAAAATAAAAGAAGAAAAAGAATGATTGGTAACTATCAATGGTTATTATACTCACTATATTAATAATATGATATTTACAATAAAATGAGATTTATTTGGTTGTCCTAATTCTTTTGTTTGTACTACAATTGTCTAGTATGCTTCATACACCATTCTGAAACCCAAGTACTTGTACTTGTAGACACAATTATTTCTCAAAACTATCAAGTGGTAATACAAAATCATGAGAAAAAAATCAAACTATATGAATTCCAACACCCCACTTAAATCAAATATTGAATCAATGTGCCCCATTTTCATGCACTCAAACTTAGCTTATAATATTATCTCATAATAACCAAAAATATAATTCAAGGATGCCTTTGGTACTCCATTCTCATAAATCTTTTACAATGTCACTCATACATTCGAGATTCTCTTATAATGTCTATATCATAGGTGCTCGTGATGAGGCTAAGTTCAAATGAATAACTTGAGATTCCCTCGCTAAGCTTCACACGCTCTTTTATAATGGCTTCAAATCAGAATTGAGATTTATCAAGATCATCAAAATAAGCATGTTGCATTGCTTTTTTGGCTGAGATTCTCTTGGATGGCTCATAAATCAGCATTTTCTGCAAGGATACACCAATCATTTTTTAGTATTTTACTTACAAATAGGAAAATTAAAAGAAGAAAAAGAAAGAGCATCCAAAATGGAAATGAAATGAAAATAGATGGAAGGCACTTATAGAAAACAAATCCACAACATTTGGTTCCAACTCAGAAACAACAAGGTATAAATCTTGATGCTTCCATTGAGGATAGGCATGCCAATCTCTCAACTTAGTCACTCCCGATCATACATCTTTATTGGGAGTTCCAAGATACCTATTGCACACAACACCTCTCATGAATAGAATAACTTGAAATTTGAGATACTCTTAGCATGTCTACATCATAGGTGCTCATGATAAGGTTAACTTCAAATGAATAACTTGAAATTCCCTCGCTAAGCTTCACACGCACTTTTATAATGGCTTAAAATCATAATTGATATTTGTCAAGATCATCAAAATAAGGATGTTGTATTGCTTTTTTGGCTGATATTCTCTTGGATGGCTCATAAATCAACATTTTCTGCAAGGGGACACCAATCAATTTTTAGTAGGTTACTTACAAATAGGCAAAGTAAAAGAAGAAAAATAAAGAGCATCCAAAATGGAAATGGAATGAAAATAGATGGAAGACACTTATAGACAACAAATCCACACCATTTGGTTCCAACAAGGTAGGGGCAGTGTGAAAAAATGCCTCGTAGAAATGGGGACTCATGGTGATGTATATCACTGTGAGTTCCTATTTCTATGAGGAATTCTTTCACACTTCCCCTACCTTGTCAACCCTACCGAATTGGAAAGCTTCTAAGCTCACTAGCTTGTCAATGCTACCACATTTTACATACATTTTTACAAAAAAATTATTGTCAAAAAATTCAAATTCCTTGTCCATGCTTCCATTTTGAGCCTATCTTGCAATCATGGCATGCCACATTACCCCATTTCTATGAGGCATATTCTGCCCCTACCTTTTCAACCCTACCGCATTAGCAAGCTAGTGACCTCACTAGCTTTCCAATTCCATAGGGTTAACAAGGTAGGGTCAACGTGAAAAAATACCTCATAGAAATGGGGTCTCACAATGATTTTTAGTGAGACCCCATTTCTATGAGGCATTTTCTCATGTTTCCCATACCTTTTCAACCCTACCGCATTTTCTTGTGGCATGCCATGATTGCAAGATAGGTTGCACCTTTCCCCATGTTTCTAACTTAGCCTCAAATAAAGAGTGTTGAAATAGTGGAGAGAAGGGTTAGAATACCTTGTAGGTAGAATAATCAAGGAAACATTTAAAATATATCACAATATAAGTGATGATGTAAGTTTAGTGATGAGTTAAATTTAGAAATAGAGATTAATATCAAAATAGATTCAAAGATCTATCAATGTGAGGAGTATATTCCAATTTTGTAGAGATATATATGGAAAATTTTGTAGCATAGACAATGCAATCTTAGTGATGAGGTAAGTTTAGTTGGTTGATAAAATGCACATCACCATGAGACCCCATTTCTTTGAGGAATTTTTTCAAACAATTGATTTCCTTTTCTATGATGTTTGATAAAATTCTTTGGTAGACATGTATGGGAAATTTAGTAGAATAGACAAGGCATTCAGCGTCTTGGTATAACTATTTGACAAAATACCTCAATGAGATATGTCCTCATGGACTAGAATGATTGCAAGATATGCACAAAAGATATTTATTGAAAATGCTTTAGAAAATTTCAAGCATATGCAAATTGTAGGTGTAAAACCAAATTCAACTACATTTTCCAACATCCCCCAAGCCTATACCAAAATGAAAGCTTTGGAGAATGCTATGCACATCCATAGTAAAGGATTGAGAAATGATGTATTATTTTACTTCCTTATAACTTCTGTCATATATATGTGTATACAAAACGTGTAATCATACACAAGGTAAGTCAATTGTTTTACAAAATGCCTCAAAGAGATGTGGTTTAAAAATTTAATTGGAAAATGTAAAGAATTGTGTAATTTAAAATGTGCATTGAGAAGCTAAGGTTATAGTGACAAACAAACAATGCTCAACATGGAAAATGAAAAATAAAAAAAACCAAAGCAAGCAAAAATAGAATGAAAGAAAATGTGTAAAGACTTCACATACCTAAAAAACTAGAGTTTAAAATGGAGGAGTTCTACCCAATTATGTAGCCTTTTCTTCTTCTTTCTTCAAACTCAACAATTTGACTTTTTCAAAAGCTTGTTCCCCTCCAAACTTCAATTGTATATCACTCTTGAATGGAATTCAAACTTGAATTGATATTATATGCCTTTCAATGTGAAAACTCTACTATTTCATGCAAAGGTGGTGGAAAGATCATGAAAAAGGTGGTGGAATGTGAAAAACATGCATGCACACTTCACAAAATTATCAAAAAGATTTTTTTATTAGAACACGCGCAGAACCAAGAGAATA
>VDFB02193867.1:327731758-327811722 GCA_007258455.2 Sequoia sempervirens | reverse complement strand
AACCCTAAACCCTCAACCCTCAACCCTCAATTCTCAACCCTTGACCCTTAATCCCTCAACCCTCAACCCCTATACCCTCTACCATATACGTTGGACCCTCAACCCTAATCCTTCAACTGCATACCCTGAAACCTATACCCTAAACCTTAAACCCTCTACCCTCAACCCTAAACCTTGAAACCTTCTACCCTCTACTCTATTCCCTCATCCTTCAACCCAATACACTAAACCATTAGCCCTATAGGTCCTCAACCCTCTACCCTATACATTATGTGTCACCAAAAAATGTATAGTTGACATTTTTATGCTCACTTGAGTCTTTATTATGGAATTTAGCTTGATTTTTCCTAGATTTAATGTTGTAATGTGTCTAACACATTCATATTAGGTCTTGGACCCTTGAGAATCATTAAGACTTCTAGGTTGTCTTGTAAAAGTGTTGTGAAGTGTTGTAACCTAGTTTCACACTTTTATAGGACCTTTTCTTTATAATTCACTTAAATATCTCCTTTTTACCACTTAACAAGTCTTATTTCAAAGTGTTGTAAAGAGTTGTAATAAACTCTCATGCTTTTCTAGACTTTTCATCAATAATTCAACCCTTTCTTATGTTAATGACCCCTTAATGCACTTTCCAACCTTAAGTGTTTTTTTGAGGATATTCCCATTAAAACTTATTTAATGCACTTTAATTTTTGATACCAAGTGAAATTACCCTAGTGGGACCAATTCACCACCCAGGGCGACTTAGTCCCACTAGGCACAAAAATCAAAATAATTTTAATTTCTTGGTGGGATTTTATCCTCTTACCCTTGAGGTTAGCTTGTGATGTGTTATTTTTGGGAAATAATGGAAAATCAAGTATAAATAATGGTTTTTCCCCTCATTTTATATCTCCTAATTCATCAAGCATTCATTCACTTAATCATTCTCAAGCATTCAAGCACTCTAAGCATAATCAAGTCATCCATTGAATCACTTTATTGCATATCTTCAAATTTACACATCAAGGGTTTGGTAAGTTTATGACATTGCATGTTTATTTATCATTCTCTTCTTACTTAATTTCATTATCTAGGGTTTGATTACCAAAGTGGGGTTTGACCAAGGCAAACCCCTATACTCTAACTCAACCATTTTTCCCCTCTTTGCATATGTGTTTGCAAACCTTATATGTATATTTGTCAAAGAGGAAAGTGTCAAAAAGGTGTTTTCAATCCGTCAAAGTCATAAAAGTCAACAAAGCCCTAATTGAAGCTTGGAGACCAATTTCAGCCCGTTTTCTATGGATTCAGATCCAAACACCTATCAGAAAAGAAAGTGCAGACTAAAAGCTATAGAATTTTGTCTTGAATTTCCATAAATTACCAGGTGGACTAAGTTTCCATCTATGGAAAATTAGTCCCACTGCTAAGCCTAAAAATTGATTTTTACATTTCTAAGTACCCATTTGGAAAATTCCTATTTTGGTAGATTTTCCTTGAAATTGGACTAAGTCGCCCAGCTTGGCGTAAGTGTCCCAGTCAACTTTGTAGGATTCAAAAGCCTCTCTACATTAGATTCCATATTTCAGGTGCACCTCTCCAATTCTATTTAATCCTTTCATCATTTACTTGCATTCTTAGGTGTTTTTGCATACATCACTATATTTTCCAAGACTTTGCATTTCTTAGGTTTAGCATCAATAAATCATTTTTTAGTTTATTGCATTATTACATTAAATTTAGATACATTTCATCCCTTTTAAATTAATCTTGAGTGTAGACATTATCATTTTGGTCCATTTCTCTCCTTTTAGGTTAAAAACCTAGAAGAGTTAGAGCACCTAGGACATCCAAAATTAGTTTCCACACATTCGCTAATCCCTAGGACATCCAAAATCCAAAATAGTTTCCACACATTCGATCATCAAACCTCATATATCTCTTCCCTCCCTTCTCTTCTCTCCTTCTCTCTATCTTACTTATCCTCATCTCTCCTCCATCCATCCATCCCTCTCTACCCTAATCCCTCCCTCCTTAAGCCCTTCAACACTCCAACCCTAAACCCTCAACCTCAACCTATCCCTTAAACCTCACCCCACCCTCAACCCCTCCCCCTCAACCCAAACCCTAATCCCCAACTTAATCCCCTAACCTCAACCCTCTAACCCCTAAACCCTAAACCTTCTACCCTCTACCCTCAACCCTATACCCTCAACCCAATACTCCTCAACCATCAACCCTATACTCCTCAACCCTTCAAAACCCTCTACCCTTTCCCTCTACCCTATAACCTCAACCCTCTTTTTCTCTTCCTCTCTTTCTCCTCTACTTCCCCTCCCCCCCAACCCCTCCACCCATCCCTCCCAACCCTACCCCATCCCTCACCATACTCAACCCTAAACCCTAATCCTTTAACCTATAACCCTTTCAAAACCTCAACCTCTAACCCTAAACACTCAACCCTTAAACCTTCTACCCTATACCCTCAACCCAATACCCTCTACCATAATCCCTCAACCCTATAGGTCCTCCACCTAAATCCCTCAACCCATATCCCTTTCTCTCTATCTATACATCTCACCTCTCTCTCTCCCTCTCTCCTACCCTCTCTAATTGTCTCTATCTACCCTCTCCCTCTTTCTACATACCTCTCGCTCAATCAATCCCTACCAATCTCACTCACTCCCTCTATCCATCTCTCTCTATCTCCCTCCCACTACCTATCCATCACTCCCTCTCTCTCCCACTCCCTCTCTCTTAGGTCTCTCCCTCTCACCCCCTCTCTCTCGTGTCTCTCCCTCCCTTTAACTTATCCTAACTCTCTCTTAAACCTATACCTCTAAACTCCCTTAACCCTACCTTTAACTATCCACCTCCACTATTCATCTTTCCCCCAACTCATTCTCTTATAATCTCAAACCTCGGTCCTCTCACTCCACTTAACCTTCATCCTTTTTACTACTACTTTACTCCTTCTCTCCCTCTCTGATTGACACTTTCAACGGATCATTTTGATCCCCTATGCCATAACTATTTTCTCTATCTCTCTCTCTCTCTTCCACCCACCCTACCTAGCTAAGTCCCTCTCACTCCAACCCCTTCTCTCCCACTCCCTCTCTCTTAGCTCTCCTTCCACCCCCTCTCCCTCTCACAATACTCTCTCTCACTACCTCTCTCTCTCAAGTCTCTCCCTCCCACCCTACCCAGACAACTCTCTCTCTCTCTTAAAATCCTCCCTCCCTCTAAAGACATACATAAATACATACATACTTACATACATACAAGCATAGTACATATGTACATACAATCCTACATATAAGCATAATTGAACACCTTGGTAATGTTAGGCTCTCTCTTAGCTATCCAAAAAAAAAATCACTTTTTGACAATGTTAAGACTTTCATGTATAATTTATTTTGTTTGTCTGTCTCTTTTTTGGAAAAATGAAACACATTTGGTTTTTTTCATTATAAATTAACCATTCATCAAAATTTCAAATAAATTACATTTTTAGAAACTAGACTCCATTCTATAAATTAAAAAAAAATATCAATTAGTATCCAAAATTTGTAGGGGTAGCATAGCCAAAATTCTACTTTTCAGGAAGTGTCCACTTTTAAAATTAGTAAAAAATAAAATATTTATTAAAAAATTATCAAAAAAATTGTGCATCAACTACATAATGTTAGCTAATTTCTAACCAAAGTGATTTTAAAAATACTAAAAAAAAGTTCACTATGCTAGGTACGCACAAAAGTTGCTATGCTATGTTTTTATGACAAAAATATCACCAATTTTAGTGCATCCCTCTTTTGAACCCCTTAATCTTGACCATTTTCAAAATAAATTAGTATTTTAGAAAGTAGACTCGAAGCACTACGATCCTTATTTTTGTTGTATCTCAAAATTTTGAGTGTAGCTATCCTCAATTTCCTATTCATTCTTTCTGCAACTCCATTCTGTTGTGGAGAATATAGAGTTATCTTATGTCTATGAATACCAATATCTTTACAAAATCTATCAAAATCATCAAAGCAAATTCACTACCATTATCAATCCTTAAACTTTTTATTTTCTTTCCATTTTGCAACTCAACCATTGCTTTAAATTCTTTAAATCAACTAAAAACTTCAAATTTACTCTTTACAAAATATACCCATGTCCTACTATAATCATCAATAAATGAAACATAATATGTGGATTTACCAATTGAAGGAACATCTACAGGACCAAATACATCAAAATGAATAATATCCAATACACCACAAGATTTATGAGAAATCGAGTAAAATTGAACATGGTTTTGTTTTCCATAAATTCAATGCTCATAGAAATCGAATTCAAGATTAAAATCAGACAAACCTTCAACAAGGTTTTTTTATTTTTCAAGGTCCTTAGACCCTTTTCTCCAATGTGTCCAAGTCTTTATTGTCATAACATAGTTTTCTCTATAGGTAAATTTGTCTCAAAAGAAAGAGCACCCTTGGGTACCTAAAAGCCATGACCATCTGTTGAAGGTGAAACCCTTACTTCTTCTACAAACTTTCTTTTCACAGAAGTACTATTGCACTAAATAGTGCATGCATCAAGCTTATACAATGTCTGATATCTAACACCTCTATCAATCACCATAGCACCTCTAACCATCTTGCATCTTGCATCAAAAAATACTACCTACATACCCACATCTATTAGTTTTCTCACAGATAACAAAATTCGTGTTAATTCAGGGATATGCAACACACCATTAATCCTTTTTATTCTACCATTAGGAAACCTAATTTTAACTTTACCATGACCAACAATGTCTAAATGAGAATCATCACCCAAGTAAATCTTACCTCCATCAAGTTCTTCATATATACAAAACCAATCTCTATTAAAGGTCATATGAAAAGATGCACCTAAGTCAATTAACCATGCATCATTACCTGCACAAGTTTCCAAAGCTACAATGAATGCATCACCATCTTCCTTCTCGGACTCAGAATCATAATCAAATTTCTTCTTTTTTTTTCTTCTTTTTTTTCTTCTTTTCTTCTTTGCATTCCTTATGAACATGTCTAGGCTTACCATAGTTCCAGCAAATAACTTTGGAATTTCTAGGAGATTTAGATCTCCCCTTGGACTTGGATTTTTCATGCTTCTCATTCTTCTTTCCTTTTTCCTTAGGTATTCCATGAACATTTAGGGTCTCCTTGGAAATGGTGGATACCTTTCTCCTCATCTCTTCAAAAAGAAAAGAGCCCACTACATCTTCAGTCTTCAATATGACAGTACTCCCAATAGCCATAACAAGAGAATCCCACAAATCAAGCAAAGAACAAAGGAAGATATGAAATTTCTCCTCCTCGTCAATTTTAACACTAACTAATGCCAATTGAGCCACCAACATATTGAATGCTTCTAGGTGGTTTGTGATTCAACCACCCTTTTCCATTCTCAAGGAATACAACTTCTTCCTTAAGAAAATATTGTTCACTAAACATTTGGTCTAATACATCTCACCAAGCTTCTTCCATAGTTTTTGTGCATAGCTATCTTCATGGACATTAATTAAAACAGATTCTTCCAAGCATAATCTGATTAGACCCTTTGCTTTATGGTCCATAACATCGTATTGATTATCTTGAGCAGGATTTGCAGGCCTTCAAGCATTCTCATCAATAGCATCCCACAGATCTCGATCTATCAAAAAATCCTCCATCTTCAGCTTCCGCATCTCAAAATTATTTTCAAAAGAAATTCTCCACCTCTATTCTCCCTAATGAGCTTGCCATCTATAAATTCTTGCAACAATATCACAAATTGTCTTCTACACAAGCTCCCACTCAAATATAGATTAGTTCAAAAAACCCAACAACCCATAATTGAAACCAAAGGTGATCAAGCTCTGATACCACTTGTAAGGAAGCTAAGGTAGAAAAATAACTTCCTACACTAATCTTGAGAGGAGAAAAGTGCAAAAATTTTCAGATCTTTAATAGTTACAAAAACTTAAACATAAATAAACACAAATATCATACATACCACAACAAAATGATTTGCGTGGGGAAAACCCTTTCGGGAGAAAAACCCCACACTCCAAAAGCTGCCCAATATATTATTTAGAAATCAAAAGATTACAATATACTTGCAGAGCAAGCTTCTCACAGGAGTATCACCACCAGAGATTAAGAGACAACACGACCACTATCAGACTTTTAGAATACACCGTCGTCTACATACATCCTAGCCACTTATAACAAGCTTTTTGGAACCTTTTAGAATTAGGGTTTTACAAGGTCATTTTTCATTTGATGTGTTAATGAAAAAACCTTGATGTGTCAATGGAAAAAAACCTTGATTTGTCAATAAATAAAAATTGGGGCAATGCCCTAAACCCCATATCTTTCTATGAGTGTACAGTATTTGCATGTTCAGTCGCCACATACCAACATACATCATATCAACAATAAATCATATATAATTACAAGGTTGAGACACATTTTCCCAAAAAATTAACCATGCATCATTACATGCACGAGTTGCCAAAGTTGCAATAAATGCATCACCATGATCTTCCTTCTCAGACTCAAAATCATAATCAAGTTTCTTCTTTTTCTTCTTTTTCTTCTTTTCTTCTTTGTAGTCCTTACAAATATGTCTAGGCTCACTATTGTTCCAACAAATAACTTTGGACTTTCCAAGAGATTTAGACCTCCCCTTGGACTTGGATTTATCATCCTTCTCATTCTTCTTTCCTTTTTCCTTAGGTCTTCAACAAAAATTTAAGGCCTCCTTGGTGCTAATGGATACCTTCCTCCTCATCTCTTCAAAAATCAAAGAATCCACATCTTCAGTCTTCAATATAACAGTACTCCCAATAGCCATAACAAGAGAATCCCATGAACTTGGCAAAGAACAAAGCAGGATCTAAAATTTCTTCCTCATCCATTTTGACACCAACTAATGCCAACTAAGCCACTAGCATATTGAATGCTTCTAGGTGGTATGTAATCCATCTGCCCTCTTCCATTCTCAAGGAGTACAATTTCTTCCTCAAGAAAATATTGTTCACTAAATATTTGGCTTGATACATCTCACCAAGCTTCTTCCATAGTTTATGTCCATAGGTCTCTTCATGGACATTAATTAAAACAAAATTTTCCAAGCACAAGCTTATTAGATGCTTGGCTTTATGGTCCATAACATCATATTGAGTAGCTTGAGTAGGCTCTACAAGCCCTGAAACATTCTCACCAACAACATCCCACAGCTCTCAATCTATCAACAGATCCTCCATATTCAACTTCCACATTTCAAAATTATTTCCAAAAAATGTATCCACCTCTATTCTCCCCGATGAACTTGCCATATAAAAATTCCTGCAACAAGATCATAAAGTGTCTTCTGCACGAGCTCCCACTCAAATCTAGATTAGTTCAAAAAACCCAACAACCCACAACTGAAACCAAAATTGATCAGGCTCTAATACCACTTGTAAGGAAGCTAAGGCAGCATAATAGCTTCCTACACTAATCTTGAAAGGAGAATAATGCAAAAAATTTACAAATCTTTAACAATTACAAAAACTTAAATAAAAATAAACACAAATATCATGCATACCACAATATAATAATTTACATGGGGAAAACCCTTTTAGGAGAAAAACCCCATACTAAAAGTTTCCCAATATATTATTCAGAAATCACAAAGATTGCAATATACTTGTAGAGTAAGCTTCTCATAGGACTATCGCCAACCAGAGATAGAATGGTTACACAGCTACTATCATACTCTCATAATACATCACAATACATAGTCATAATACAATGCCCTCATAAAATAGGGTTACCTCTAGGGAAATTCAAGCCAACAAAAATATTGACTGTCAAATTTGAAACATAATGATGAATGGTCCAGATTTGCAATAATAAAGTTTACATAAAATTTGGCTTCTAAGGACAAAACCCCGTTGGGGCATGTTGCCCCTTAGACCCCCAACCAAGGGGTGATCCCCTTGGACCGCTCACAGGGGGGGACCCCCTCACACCTCACACCCCCCCATCATTTTCATATGAATAGTACCTTATGTATCAATAGTAACTTATGTAATTGCAAGGTTGCAACACATTTTCCCAACAGTATTAGGAACACTATAGGATATTTGTGAGTAAAGTGATTGGTATCATCCTATGAAGTTTCTTACCTTTTCCTCTGGTCCTCATTTACAATATAGTAAGTCTATTAACATTACTTGAGGACCATTTTTTTCCTGAAAATGTTGGAGAAATGAACTAACAAGTTGTGTGAATGAAGTGATTAAGTTGTTTGGAAATTAGAAAAACCATTCCAAGTTCATGTCTTTCAATGTTCTAGGAAAAAAAAAATCCAAGATCGTATCTTCAAAAATGAAATCACTATATAACATTGTAAAAGTTGACACATGGTTGTTAGGATCTCCCTTACCATTATATTTTTTAAATCAAGGTGTCGCAATGTTTGGAGGTATGGTTGTTTTGAGAATGGAAAACAACAAATAATTTTGTGTGAGGTATTCAGAAGGTTTACCATTTTGATTTTGGTTTAACATTGGTATTTATTGTTGAATTGATGTCAAATTTTGTAAAATTTAGTTTATGATTGGATCATTAGGTGACATGTTTTGATATTTTGTTGAATATGGTGAACTAGAGTGAGTGACCAATGGGTTACTATTTTGTATGTTTATAATGGTTGATGAACATGGAGGTGTTATGGGTGAAGTGAAAAAACTATAAGGATTCACACTAACTTGGATTTATTCCATTGGTATATTGTATGGTTGATGCTACAATGGGAGGTGTGAATGTGGGAATGGAAGGTATGGTTTTCATAGAGGAAATTTTTTTGACTCCTTGGTTTTGAGTATTTATGAATGCTTGAGCATAACTAGCTACTATATGGATGTTAGCATCTAGTATGTGAGTTAGGCTACGTGATACTTCTATTCCTTGAGAATCATTTATCAACTTCCTAAGGTTTTCCAAAATGGGCAATGTCCCTCTAGCTAGAGGTTTGGTGCTTAGAAATTCTTGAAAACCTTCTAGATCCTTATCCAATTATTTTAGTTTATCCTCAAGAACATGGGAACTAGTGGTCTCTAAGTGAACATAAATGTTAGGTTGTGAGGAATTTATAGGTAATATGGGGTGGGGAATGGAATCCAAAATGGATTGGGTGGAGGTAATACATTGTGTGCAAGAGTTATGGGACTCAAGCTCCACAATGGATGTGGTTACAACACAGGATGCCATAAGTCTGAAACTGTCTCACAAGGGTATTAATAGTAGAACACTAGGTTGTGAAGCTCATATGAGTTTCAAAGCACTTAGATAATCCTACTATGAAGGTGTTGTAAATATATGCCTCAATCTCATAGGCTGAAACCTCTAAGAGAGGCAAGTCGGTGTGACATGCTTTGGGTCTAGTCGACTAGTAGCTTTGGATCTTGTGGTTTGTACAGGTCACCGAGACAATGTTTAAGTCATGCTGAAGGAGCTTTTCATTGTGACTTGTGATAGTCATTGTAACCCTATGTCGAGTGGAGATCTCTGGCTGACAGGCCATTCATAACATATATCAGGGAGACCCTTGGCCGAAAGGCTTACTTCGGTGTGAAGTCCCAGTGATAGCTAAAGTCTTGTGGACAGGGTGTTACACATGTGGTCATTGGAGTAACTTACGATGTTTCGGTATGTGGTCTTACCGATAGGAATGTCTCGCCGATAACATTCACTTGGTGTCTTCGGGGTAACTCAAAGGTCTTGGGAAGAACTCTCAGTGACTAAGTGAAATCTCACCAAAGGTGGAGGCTTCGGTATGAAGTCTTAGTGACTGATGAAGGTCTCACCAATGGGGATACACTTGGAGTCTTCGCAGTGACACAAAGACTTTGGTATGAAGTCTTAGCGATGGAAAAAAGTCTTGTCGACTGTTGTTTGGTGCTCAGTATGACTTAAGACTTCAGAGTAACGTCTCAGCAATAGCGATAGATGAGCACTTCAGAGTAACTTTGAACCTCGGTATGATCTCCTGGTGAAAGCGGTAAGTCTTGCTGACTATTGAACATTTCGATATAACATAAAGGCTCGGTATGATCTCTCAGCAAAAGCAATAAGTCTTAGCAATAGCTCTTTGGACTTGGTGTAACATCTTGCTGATAGTATGGACTCTTGGTGATATCGAATGCTAACTTCGTGGCATTGGGGAGACACGGTTAGTGTCTCACTGACAAGCCAACATAGGGTGAATGCCTTTGACCGAGTGAATACTATCCTATGTGGCTTGTAGTCAACCAATCAGAGAAGCCGAATGGGAACCGTTGGGAGACAGTTCATTGTGGTAGTTCTAGGAGGAAGTTCAACAAATAGGAATTACATGAATATAGTCTAGAATAGCAGATGATGTTTGGTTCGATGGATCGATGGATTATTGTGTGATTGTATGATCAATGGATGAATTCTATTCTATAAAGAATGTAACATGAATGTTTTGTAATAAAGTTGTTCATGGTGAATACTATTGTAAACTGACATCAGAAAGATAAGTCAGAACTCTATTTGTAATCTTTATTACTGTAATACAAAGTGACTTTTCTTAGTGTGGTGGGTTTTTCTCCCGTAAGGGTTTTACCACATATATCTAGTGTTCATATGTGTTTGTCTATTTCTTTGTTTTAGTAATCTCTTTCTTATGCATCTTAAGTGGACTGTAATTGTAAAATTTAAAAGAGTCTCTACATTCTTCCCTGAGGTTTTGATGTTAGGAGAGTTGCTTCTGCATCTAGCTTTCCTTACAAGTGGTATCAGAGCCTGGCTAGTTGTGTTATCCTTGTGGGTACATTGGGTTTTTTGTGTCAATTTTTGTTCAGTGGGAGTCTCGTAGAAGTTTGTTAATTCTAATTACAAATTGAGATGGCTAGCATGTTAGGAAAGATTGAAATAGAGAAGTTCAATGGCAGCAATTTTGAGTTGTGGAAACTTAAGATGGAAGATCTATTGGTTGATCGTGATATTTGGATTGATGTGTCTGGAGCGAAGCCTACAGGAATGAAGCAAGAAGATTGGGACCTTATAGATAGAAATTCTAAGGGGCTGATAAGGCTCTATTTGGCAGACTTCATTCTTCTCAATGTGCATGAAGAGAAGACTACATCTTCCTTGTGGAAGAGACTGGCATCTATTTATCAAGGGAGGTCCTTGGTGAATAAACTATTCCTAAGGAAGAAGTTGTACACTTTGAGAATGCAAGAAGGAGGGTCTGTAGCTGATCATTTGAATGCATTCAACATGTTGATTGCACAGTTAACATCTGTTGGTGTGAAGATTGATGAAGAGGATCGTTGTATGCTGATATTGTGTTCTTTGCCAGATTCATGGGATGACCTAGTGATGGCTATTGGGAGTACAACATCAAATTTTAAGATGGAAGATGTTGTTGCTTCTTTGTTATTAGAAGAGATGAGAAGTAAATCTTCTGAGATGGCGAAGGAGGCCCTTGTTGTTAGAGGAAGATTGAAAGAGAGAGGCAAGAAGAAGGACAAGAAATCTAAATCAAAATTAGAGGGGAGATCAAAGTCTCCTGGCAAGAATTCCAAGGTGAAGTACTGGAATTGTGGGCAACCTGGTCATGTCTGAAAGGATTGTAAAGAGGAGAAAAAGAAGAAGAAGAACTATTTCGATAATGATTCTTCTCAGAGTGATGCAGACGCCTTCATTGTAGCCTTGGCTACATAGGAATCGGATGATGTCTGGATGATTGATTCTGGAGCATCTTTCCACATGACATCTCATAGAGACTAGTTCATGAAGTATGAAGAATACGATGGTGGAAAGGTGTACTTGGAAAGTGATTCAACTTTGGAAATTGTTGGCCGCAGAAGAGTCAGAATTCAATTCCCTGATGGAAGAGTGAAGGGAATTAATAATTTAATGCACATACCAGGTCTAGCTCGAAACTTACTTTCTATTAGTATGCTAAATGATATTGGAGTTCAAGTCATGTTCTCTGTAAATGGCTACAAGATGACTAGAGGCTCAATGGTGCTAGCAAGGGGTGCTCGTATTGGTACCTTGTACAAGCTGGATGCACATGTTGTTCAATGCAACAGTGTCTCTGTAAAGTCACAGAAAGCTACTCATGGAGGAAAAGAGGGAAATGTTCCTAATTGTGTAAACTCTATGGAAGTTAAACTTCCAGTAGAAAAGACTATGCTCTAGCATCATAGGCTAGGCCACATTGGTGAGAAAGGTTTAAAAACCTTGAAGAACAAAAACCTAGTTGAGGGGCTTGAAGATTGTAACCTCGAATTTGAATTATGTGAACATTGTATATATAGAAAACAACACTGTGTTTCATTTTATTCTAGTCCTCATAAATCTTTTGGTTTGCTAGATTATATTCATTCTGATGTATTTGGTCCAGTGAATTTTCCTTCTTTGTCTAAGTCAAGGTACTATGTGTCATTCATTGATGATTATTCAAGAAGAGCATTTGTATATTTTTTGAAAAGTAAATCAAAAGTGTTTAGTCATTTTAAGGAATTCAAAAACCTTGTTGAAAATCATATTGGTAGGAAAATTAAATGCTTAAGGACTGATAATGGCAGTAATTTTGTTCTGATGATTTCAAGAGGTATTGTAAAGACCATGGGATTAAAAGACATAAGACTACACCTTATACTCCACAGCAAAATGGAGTTGCAGAAAGGTTCAATAGGACAATGATGGAGAGAGCACGAAGTATGTTGAGTAGTGTTGGCTTGGAGGAGAATTTTTGGGCTAAGGCAGTTGCTACAGCATGTTACTTGATAAATCATTCTCCAAATTCTACTCTTGTTGAGAAAACACCTTTGGAAGCGTGGTCTAGTAAAAATCCCTCTTTAAGACATATTCGTGTTTTTGGATATGAGGCATATGCTCATGTTTCATATGAGAAAAGATCTAAGTTGGAGAACAAGGTTGTCAAATGGTAGTGTCAAATGCTGGCATATTAGGATAGTGCTGCTGCATAAAAGGATACAAGCTTTGGAATCTTGATACGGAGAAGGTGTATATAGTAGAAGTGTAATCTTTCATGAGCTGAAGCCTTCTACCTTGGATCTGCAGTCAGAGACAAAGTCAGAAAACAATAAGGATGTAGTTGTAATTCCTCTGACACCAGAGGAAGAGGAATTGAAAATTCAAAATGTACCTAAAACTGAGGAGAGCTCAAGCAGTTCTGAAAGTTCTGAAGAAGAAGAAGAACCTCAACCTCAGCAAGTGAGGAGGTCAACTCATGAAAGAAAGCAACCTGATAGGTATGGGTTTTCTTTGATAGATTCTACTTGTGCCTATGCTTTAATTTCTAGCACTAATGAGCCTAGGACTGTGAAAGAGGCATTTAGAATGTCTGATTCAGACTCTTGGTTGGAAGCCATGAATGAAGAAATGGCATCATTAGAAAAGAATGACACTTGGAGTTTGGTGCCCTTACCTAAAGGCAGAAAAGTTGTGGGCTGCAAATGGGTATATAAAAAGAATATTGGTCTAGATGGCAGTGTGGAAAAATATAAGGCGAGGTTGGTTGCAGAGGGTTATTCCCAAGTAGAGGGAATTGATTATGGGGAAATTTTTTCTTTTGTAGCTAAGCTGACATCTATCAGATTTCTTTTGTCACTTGTAGCAACGTATGACTTAGAGGTCAAACAGATGGATGTGAAGACAGCATTTCTTCATGGTGATCTTGAAGAAGAAATATATATGTCCCAGCCTGAGCACTTTGTTGAAAAAGGTAAAGAAAAACTAGTTTGCAAGTTAAAGAAGTCTTTGTATGGGTTAAAGCAGTCACCTAGAATGTGGTACCAGAAGTTTGATACTTTTGTATTATCTTTGGGATTTGTAAGATCAAAATTTGATCATTGTGTGTATTACAAAACTTAAAGTGATCAAGTTCTTATTGTTGCTCTCTATGTTGATGATATGTTGTTCATAGGCAATAGTAAGCTAATGATTTATGATCATAAGTCTCAATTGTCTGCTAAGTTTGAAATGAAATATCTTGGTACAGCAAGGTATATTCTGGGGATGGAGATAACCAGGGACAGGAAGAATAGAAAACTTTGGCTCAATCAAAGTAAGTATATCAAGACTATTCTAGAGAGATTTTGCATGAATGATTGCAAGTAGCTAGTTGTTCCAGTCTTGTAGGGAATGAAGCTATTTTTTGAAGATTCTCCAAAATCTCCTACTGAAATGGAGGACATGACCAATGTACCCTATGCTAGTGTGGTTGGCAGTCTTATGTATGCAATGGTCTGTACAAGGCCAAACATTGATCAAGCAGTGGGAGTTCTTAGTCGGTTTATGGCTAATCCTGGAATGACACATTGGGATGTTGTAAAGAGAGTTTTTAGATATTTGAAGGGCACTTCAGAGTTTTATTTGTGTTACAATGGGAACTTGGTTGAATCACAGAGGACTCTTAGTATTCGAGGCTATGTGGATTCTGATTGGGCAGTGGACATTGACAGTAGGAGGTCCATCAGTGGATATACTTTCATGTTGAATGGTGGTACAGTGAGTTGGATGAGTAAGCAGTAGGCTATAGTCACTTTTTCCACTATAGAGGCTATATACATGGCAGCTACACATGCTTGTAAAGAAGCAGTTTGGTTAAAACATTTGTGTTCTAACATTGGTTTTGATGCAGGGCAAATAACTATTTACTATGACAATCAGAGTGCAATTTTTCTGGCAAAGAATCCTACTTTCCATGCCAGGATGAAACATATAGATGTACAGTACCACTTTGTATGAGATATGGTGGAGGATGGAAAGGTCAGTTTGGAAAAATTTGATACTCTAGAGAATGTTGCAGATGCATTGACGAAGCCAATGAGCATAGACAAGTTTAGGTGGTGTGCCAGTTCAATGGGCCTTAGTGCCCATGATTTTCATTTGTTTTGTTGTGCTCTGGAGGTGCCTGTGTGATCTTCGTCAAGTGAGAGATTTTTGGAAATATATGCCTCAATCTCACAGGCTCAAACCTCTAAGAGAGGCAAGTCGGTGTGACATGCTTTGGGTCTGGCTAACTAGCAACTTTGGATCTTGTGGTTTGTACAGGTCACCTAGACAATGTTTAAGTCATGTCGAAGGAGATTATCATTGTGACTTGTGGCATTCATTGTAACCCTATGTCAAGTGGAGATCTCTGGCCGACGGGCCATTCATATCTTATATCGGGGAGACCCTTGGCTGAAAGGCTTACTTCGGTGTGAAGTCCCAGTGATAGCTAAAGTCTTGCGGATAGGGTGTTACACATGTGGTCATTGGAGTAACTTACTATGTTTTGGTATGTGGTCTTACCGATAGGAATGTCTCGCCGATAGCATTCACTTGGTGTCTTCGAGGTAACTCAAAGGTCTCAAGAAGAACTCTTAGCGAGTAAGTGAAGTCTCGCCGAAGGTGGAGGCTTCGGTATGAAGTATCAGTGACTGATGAAGGTCTCACCAATGGGGATACACTTGGAGTCTTCACGGTGACACAAAGACTTCAGTATGAAGTCTTAGCGATGGACAGAATTCTTGCCAGCTGTTGTTTGGTGCTCGATATGACTTAAGACTTCGGAGTAACATCTCAGCAATAGCGATATGTCTTGGTGATAGATGAGCACTTCAGAGTAACTTTGAACCTCAGTATGATCTCCTGGCGAAAGTGATAAGACTTTTCGACTGTTGAACATTTTGGTATAACATAAAGGCTCTATATGATCTTTCAGTGAAAGCAATAAGTCTTAGCGATAGCTCTCTAGACATGGTGTAACATCTTGCCAATAGTATGGACTCTTGGCGATATCGAATGCTAACTTCATGGCATCAAGGAGACACGGTTAGTGTCTCACCGACATGCCAACACAGGGTGAACGCCTTTGACCAAGTGAAGACTATCCTATGTGGCTTGTAGTCGACCAATCAGAGAAGCCAAATGGGAACCATTAGGAGACAGTTCGTTGTGGCAGTTCTATGAGGAAGTTCGATAGGCAAAAATGACATTAATATAGTCTGGAATAGCAGATGATGTCTGGTTTGATGGATTGATGGATTGATGTGTGATTGTATGATCAATGGATGAATTCTATTATGTAAAGACTGTAAAGTGAATGTTTTGTAACAAGGTTGTTTATGGTGAATGCTGCTATAAGCTGACATCAGAAAGATAAGTCAGAACTCTGTTTGTAATCCTTATTACTGTAATACAAAGTGACTTATCTTGGTGTGGTGGGTTTTTCTCCCGTAAGGGTTTTCCCATGTATATCTGGTGTTCATATGTGTTTTTCTATTTCTCTGTTTCAGTAATCTCTTTCTAGTGCATCTTAAGTGGACTGTAATTGTAAAATTTAAAAGATTCTCTACATTCTTCCCTGAGGTTTTGACATTAGGAGAGTTGCTTCCACATCTAGCTTTCCTTACAGAAGGAAAGGTAGAGGAAAATCAGAACATTCAGAAAGAAAAACCTCATAGAATATACAAAAGCAAGCCTATGATCCAAATATGAGTGAGATTCGATTAGTCTAGGGCATACTGCACCCTAGATTGGAAAGATAAATTTAGTTAATTAAAATTTTGGATGTGTTCTACAGTGTATAAGTATCCTATTCTATGAATGTTTAGGTCTAACAATAAATAAATTTTCAAAATTTAACAGAATTGTGATTTTACAATATGAAAGACAACTATGCAAGAAATTTTCACAAATCTTAACCAATGAATGCACTTTAAAATGCAATTTATAGAATATAAAGTACATAAACTTAATGATCATAGCTTGAAAAATCTAGAAATTAAAAAAAATATGGTTTTACAACAATAACAATGCACTGAAATGAGTGAATGGAGAGCGTAGAGGGATTTTGAATTCGTCAGGTGATTCTGGTGATGGAGGCTCTGAATATGAGGATGAGGATGATGAGTTTTGATAGTGGTGGGTTTGGATGCTCGAACCTCCTATGCAAGATTTTTATCTGGTTCTTCTTGGGAAGTTTTTGTGCTCTGAGGGAATGTTTGTTTTTCTTGGAGCTTGGTTTGAGATTTCTCAACTCCCTATTTTGTTGGCTCTTCCTCTGGAAGGCTTTTGGAGGATTCATGTCTTTTCTGGGGCACCACTTAGGGGCATTGGTGTTAAATGTGATGTTATTTTGGCTTTGGTTATGAGGGCTCTTCTCTTCTAGCATTGTGTGGACTTGGGTTCTATTGGACACGTTGGTGTTGCATCCAAAGGCATGGAGCTAGGTGCCTTTTTGTGAAAGCTTGTTGGAGTTGGTGGCTTGCTCGCTTTCCCTTTTGGTCCTCCTATGTTGCTCTGAAGTCCTGCCATGTGTGTTTTGTTGCTTCTCCTCTTTGTGTTTTTTGATCCTATTGGGGTTTGCGGCTCTTTTCTGCTAGGTAAGTCCCTTGTTGGGTTTTTCTTCTTTCCTCTTTGATTCTTTGTCTTCACTCTGCTCTGGCTCTCTTTTGTGGGTTGCTTTGATTTATTTGTGTTTCTACTGGTGGGTGTTATTCTGAAGTCTCTGGCACACTCTATGGCATGGGTCTCGGTTGCTTTCCTCTCAGTTTCTTGAGTGGTTGTTTGTAGTATTTTCTCCTCCCTCTCTTGTGTCTACCTAGATACTTTATTTGGGTAGTGTGCTTCTGAGTTCAGGTTGCTCTATGTGGATTTTTTTTTCCAGTCTATGGACTCTATTCTTGTGAGTGTTTTTGGGCTTCTTTTGCTTCTTTTTTTGTTTTTTGAGTTGGGTTTTTTTTGTTCTGCCTCTCCCTTCTTGTTGTTTGTCCCCCTAACTTTGGTCACCAAGGTTTGGGGTTTGTCTTTGGTGGTGGCTAGGTTTGCTTCTTTTGGTGTTGTTTATTTAGCTTCTTTGGACATGTTGTCCTTGTGGTTTAGGGTTTCCTTTGTGGTCCCCTCTAGTATTTTTTTGTTGTTGGTCCTCTTAGTTGATGAGGACTCCCTCATTTCTAGTATCTCTATTTTCTAGTCTATAGTCTTCTTTGGGTTGTTGATGTTCTTCTTGAATGTTGTGAATTGGTTGATGGTTCGTGAGGATGATTTGGTGGTCCTCTTTGTTGTTTGGGATGCTCCTCTTTTTTTGGGGTTTCATTCCATTTTCTGCATGGTGGCTCTGAGGTCATTGGGGATAGCTTTCTCTTTGATGGTTGTTAAACAATATCTTATTACTTCCAACTTGTACCTGATGCTCGTGATGCCATAGGATGAGGTGTGTTTTCTTACTACTAGAGTGTTGACTTCCTACTGGGTTCTACGGTTGGGGTCTCCTATGGAGGTGGAGATTGCTCCTATTGAGGTGGAGCCCTCTCCTATAGAGGTAGAGATGTCTTCTATTGCTGCAATGGGTAGTTCCCTTTCTTTTTGCTGGTTCCTTTTGAGGTGGAGCATGTTTGTACATGAGATTGGTGGCTCTTGTAGTTTGGATCCTCACTTCATCCTCTCTTTTAGACTGTAGTTCCCTCTTGTTGAGGTAGAGTTTGAGATGGTGTTTTGGGTAGACTAGTGCTTCATGCTTGAGTTGGCTCCTCGGTGCTTTATTTTGCTTGTTAACTCCTAACTTGTGGTAGGAAATCTGGTTGTGTTGGATCTATGATTAATCAGGAGGTTTTTTTCTAATGATATTATTTTTTGAAAGTTGTTTAATGGAGGCCTTGATGTTCAGGTTGTCTTGGCCACCTGGGGGGTGGTTGTTGCTATAAGTTGTTGTTCTTACAACCTTATGGGGGGCCTACAGGCCTATTTTGTTTGTTGTGCTCTTATTCCTAGTCTAGATTTGGTGTTCCATTCATGGGGTTGGTGTTCATCAAGTGTTGTTGCTTGGGAGGTTTTTCTTTTGGGATATGCTTTCTCCTATAAAGGTGGAAACATAAGTAGGTGGATGGGGGCTCTCTACCCCATTAGTGCTAATGTTGTCTCTGGTTTTGAAAAGGTTGTGCTAAGTAACAGGTTCAATGTGGGATGGTTATTTGCTTGTATGAGTTGGAAGAACAAAAAAAATTATCCACCCTTGGGGTGGTTGTTGTTTCATGCTTTGGTTTTGTCTACCTAGAGAGTGGCTTGTTGGCCTAGCTCGGTGACTGCATGGTCTATCCTAAAAAATTGAAGATGGATTTGCTTGGTGGAATTTGTGCCCCAATTTGGAGAAAATTGGGTGTTTATTGCTTTAGTCATATGAGTGCTCTGAAACTTCCAGTGCTTAGGAGAATTGTCCTGAATTGCTATTTCTTGATAGCTTTGTTATGGTTTTGTACCTTCTAGTTGTTGGTTAATCTCATAAATGGGTTACGTACCATTTTGGGGTTTAATATAGGTAATCTATTTTTTATTATGCTGATAATGGTTTTGTGGGTGCAAGTTTGGTTTATTGGCCTGCGTGCCTTTATGCCTAGTGGTGATTGGTGTTGTTTTCCTAGTTTGTTTCTTTGTTTGTTGTTCTGAATTTGTACCACACGATCAAGGCCCTTCCCCTACTTATCTAATCAAAAATGATAGCAATGCACTTTTTCCTCTTTTTAACTATATTCCAATGCTTAAATGAATGTTTTGAACACTTTTTACATTTTATTTTAGATTTTATATGACTTAGTGCAAAATCACAAATGTAAACTTGAATTAGATCTACTTTTTAATGATTGAAATTAACCCTAGATGTTTTTTGGATGCGAAATGGAATACAATTTTTCACTTTTCCAATGCTTTTCATGCAAAATATGTATTCACTAATGATGAATGCAAACAATATAAAATTTAATTTAGATATAAAAAGGTTTTAAATGTTTGAAACAGTTAGGCTTACCAAAAATTTTGATTGGGAAAAGGGATCTACATCTTAAGTCACACTTATCCCAATTTTTGGTTTGAAGGATTAGAAATTATCTCAAATCCACTTGACTACAAAACCTAATAGGAAGAGTCGGAATGGTAGATCAAGGTTCTAATCCTTGTGATATTTTTTTTGTGATGGTGATGTGATGATTTATGATTTTTGAATGACTAATTTTGAATACTGCAATGAACTATGTAAACTATGAAAATACAGCAATTTGTTATGAAATCTGAGAAATCAAATGCAACAGGTCAAAAACAAAATCTAGAAATGTAGAAGGTAAACATAGAGGAACCTAGGATATAAATTTGAGCTTGAATTAGTTGATCTAGGGTGCAGTTCATCCTAGATTGTCCTCCTTTTTTGCAAGATCTAAAAGTACAATCCTAAGGTCCCTAGTTTTTAGCTCCTATTCTTTCAAGGGTATTGTCAGAACTTCATCTATTAATGAGAAAATTCAATTTTTGTGTCTTGAAAACTTGTAGGCTTGTACGAATGAGAGATCAATCCTTTATCTTCCACCAAATATCTTCAAATCTGAAAACCTACACACATGACAATGGGGGAAGGGTTGTGTCATATAGGAACTTTCCTAAGTCAAACCCCATTTTGTTATTTCTACCTCCACAATGGCTATGATGATATGAAAAGAGAGCTTACCCTTAGTAGGGAAGAGGCTAAATGATAAATAAGTAATGAATTGACTAATCTTGCAAGTTACCACTCATATTTGCATCCCTTGATGAACTAAATTCAAATACTCATCACCTTCAAGGAGAATTTAATAGCTTGATTGAATTCATGTAAGTGTTAGTGCTCACAAAAAAAATGATCCTAAAACATGAAAAAAATTACATAAAAACATGCTTGATTCTTGGCATGATGCTTGGCATGAATAAATGCTAAAATACTAATAAATATTCTCTTGAGTGCTAGTGTATTAATATTAATTGCTTCCTTGATCATGCTAGGAGTAAAATGGTGAAAATGACCAGTATTTATATACAATTCTTCTAATTTCTTCAAAATCATATGATAATAGCCAAAAATTAAAATTTGAAATTCAAATAATAAAATAATAACACTGACATATTTGAATTTGAGCCCAAAAGAGGTGGTCTAGGGTTTAGAGTGTCGTAGACCATACCCATTATTTTTAGGGCCCAAAGTGTTGGGGGAATATTGAAAAAAAAAATTCATTTCCCTGTGTTTGAGCTTATGAGGATGTTTACAAAATGGGAAATTAAATGCATAATTAGGTCCAAGAACATAGGGGTCCAACGAAACCTAATGTGAAATTCTCAAGGGTGACAATTTATGACACTATCGGTACCACATGACAACATGGTGCTTTCTAAAAGGGTAATAGTTTGAAAGATAATTTTTTAGTGTTATTAGCCAAATATTCACATGTCAATGATGTTGGGGTCTAAACCAAAAATGGAAAGATGTCTAGAGTCCTTTATTATGCAAGAACATATGGCAAGTCAGAACTTCTTAGGAGGATCACCAATCTGACAACTCTAAGTTGTTGCATTATTGGTTGAAGAGAAATAATCTTTTACAATACTTTCAACAAGGTAATATCTACATTACTAAGGAACCATTACTAAAATAGTTACAAAAATCATCTCAAGGAGATACTAGATGCACTTTTTGGTAAGAAAGAAACCCATTACGCTATCAATGTGATTTATAATTTTAGCTACCAAAATTTGCATTGCAATAAGCACTCAGCTGTGTGGATTTCATAGCATTATTCCATCTCCTACATGCCATTTTGAAATATCCATCCACCATTATTGACATATGTTGAATCTCTATTGATGATGAAAAGACTAAAAAAACAATCATACCTTGAGGATGTTATATTTCTCCATGGGAGGCAATGCATTCATCATTTTAAGTGGTTTTAAATAGTTATCTAGGGGTAGGGGTAGAAGAAAGCATTTTTATTGTTTGTGTCTCAAGGTAGGATTTTTTTTAGCATTTTAAGTGTTTTTATTAATTAGTTAACTAATTAGTTTAATTCAACTAATTTGATTGAGGTGAAAAGGGAGGAATTAAATAAATACAATGTGTTTATTTAATATTTAACACATGGATATGAAAGATGAACATAATCAAATGGTGCATGCATTTGGACGGATTATGCTTAAGGTAGTCAATTTATTGAAACCACTAATAAGGAAAATCTAGGTCTATAGACAAGGATGAAATGGTAGAGGTATTTCCTAGAAAGGATATAGGATAGAGGGATTAGATGGATGAGGGATTAGGACTAGATGGATGGGTTTCAAGATGGGATCTCCAAGGACTATAGAATATAGGAATAACATGCCTCATTCTAGATATATTGTGGTGGAGGGCAAGAGGGATGAATTGTGAATAAAGGCTTGTATTGTCCAAATCATGATTAGAGAGGAGGCCCAGGTATCCTTATCAAGTTCAAAAGTAGGAAGGGAGGATGGATTGGATATGATGGGATAGGCAAGAAGATAGAAACAAGAGGTGGATAGGATGGAAAAAATATTTTCCCCAAATGTAAGGTGCTACTAGATAGGGGATTTATGCATGAAACCTGTTTTCCAAGTTTTCATCATGCTACTTTCCCAAGGTGCCAGAGGAACAGTTTTCACCATTGGATAAGTTTTTCTCTTTAATTTTTTTGTATTTTGGTATTTTGGGATGGGATGGATAGAGTTGGGTTTAGGATGATGAATATGTGGATTTGGAGCATTTTGAATGGGGAATATGTATTGAGAGGAAGGATTCAAGTGTATTTTTCATAGTACCCCACATTGTAAAATATTATATATAGACCACATGGATTGTCATTGCACTCATAGAAGTTGGTAGAAATTATGTTAAGTGGGCTTCTCCAAGATGTAAACATGGTACCAATATAGCTCTTATGTGAGAGGATGTTGCTAAGAGAGATGGAAAGGAGGTATGGAGAATGGATAGTGATTTATTTAAAGGCTTGGATTAGAGGGATGTGAGAGTGGATGTATGTAGGATAGTGGATAAGGTGTTGAGATATGGGTGGGGTTTTGACATCATGAGGAAAAGGTGTTAAGACCAAAAATTGCACACACTATAATAGATGTTGAGTTTTTTTATTAGGAAAAGGTTTGAGATGTTGTGATTTAGATGGGAGAATTGGAATTTGGGGATTTGAGGATATAAGGACCCAAAATGGATTTGGGATTTTGAGGATGGGGATGTTTGGATTTAGATGGAGGGATTTGGTATCGAGAAGAGGCATAGGGATTTTGGGATTTAGGAATAAGGGTAGCTTTTGGAGGAGTAGATTTGGATGCTTTGCTTGGATATGTTTCTTTTTTTTCTTTGGAATCGATATTGTGAACTTTCTTTCTTTTAATTGGTGGACCTTTGTGGAATTTTGTATTTATTTTAATTTTAGATCATATTTTTCTTTCATGGGACATGTTGATATGTTGTAACAAGTTGATCCTTCATTTTTTATGGAGTCTTTTCTTTATACATTTGTGCATCCAAATTGCTTTCAAAGGAAATGGTATGGTCTATGAAGAGAAATTATCTCAAAATCCCTTGGATTGGGTGACAACTTCATCATATTGGAATAATTCTAATGATGTGTGTGTTTGTTGATCTTGATTGGGGGTTTTATGGAATAGAAGGTTAGGGATAGAATTGATTAAACAATTAGTGAAGGAGATAATAGGAGTTATAGGGTGATGGGTTATATGAAAGGATTGGTAGTAACATGAGAAGAGCAATGAGAAACACCTATCTTAATGTTGGAAGAATTTTTCTTAGGATGTGTGAAGGTGTTACGAAGGTCTTTGTCATGTCACAAAGGCCCTAAAATGTTGAATTTTCTTTGAGTTGAATGGGTTTCAAGATGTCATGCCTGTGAATGCATAACCCTTTGCCTTGATAATGCATTTTTTGACAATTTGATTGGCAATGGGATACTTTTTTCTTCAAAAACAAGATGTGGATCTATTTTATATGGATAAGTAGTGGTGGGGGTGTTGCCTCAACAATGAGAAAAAAAATTGAATAACATAGAATTTCCATAGTTTAAGGCACACATATCTCACTATCTTCATCAATTGGAATACATTATTCAATCACAAAGCTATGAAATCTCTATCTTCTTTCCTTATTATTTATAGCATGATTGTACTTTATGTTTGATATTGTCTATTATGATCCACTCCAATCCAACAACTCGTTTAGGTTGATTTACATTTAAATAATTAACCTAGATTAATCATAAAATAAACTTGTATTTTTATTTCATTTTGGTGAACCCAACAAACTTACTCAACTTAATTGTTGCATCCAGCGTTCCAAATATGATAAAGCTTTAACATATCCATATTTTTTATATATTTTGATTTTTTTTATGGATTATAATTGAATTATAGTGAAACCTAATTTTTTCACCCTTCCACCTTAACCTTACATTTGATCATGTTACCTTATATGGTTTCTTCTTTGGCTAATTTGCATGCATTATTTTAGGCTTCAATTTGTTCCTTTCATTTTTTTCACATGACACATATGTCATTGATTCATTCATGCAATTCTAAGCTTTGGACATGGATGTCTTCTCTATGGGGATTTTGTTTTATCATGTCTTACCTTTCACCTCCTTCATCAAGTTAGTGAATGTAAATCCTATGCTACTAGAGATCCTTAGTTCTTTTGTTCACTCTTTCCATGAGTATCCCTTATATCATGGCATTAATGATCATTCCTCTAAAAAGGATCTATAATGCACCTTACCTATCCATGACATCAGCATGCCCTAAGATGTCTTTTTTTACTATTTCATGATAGCCTATACTTAAATGATGACATGTTATTTTGATGCATTATCTAACTATGTAGATGATGTTGACCTTGGTGATGATAATTCACTTATTCATTTTTATTGTTTAAAGGTTAGCAAGATGACAAAATAAATTCTTATATAACCCTAACCTTCCTACTAGTAGACTTAATTTTTGTTGTACACCTCAAGCTATATCTAACAAGGAGGTGAAAAAAATAAGCCAAAATTTGTATGTGGACTTAATTTGTAGATCACCTTTTTACAAAGAAACAATAAGGAATAGAGAACTTTAATTGTCTATTTAGTTCTAATCTATAGTTGATGGAATCTTTGATTGAATCTTTTAGACATAAGGATAATCACGATATATCTTTTGATGATAATGAGATTCTACATGATCATATGGTTAAGAAAGTATTTCCTTTGTATTTCATAGTCATGTGGAATAAGTGCATGAACATGGGGGAAAAAGGGGGTCAAAAGTGGAAACTTTTTTTGAACAAGTAATTTGAGATGCCTATGCTCAAATTATGACAATGTGAAAAGAACAAGAATCCTAGTGCTTAAAATCTAGTTTCTAAATTGCTTATTTTTAGAAAATGGTGGAGATTAAGGTCAGATTATAAAATCACACAAAGTGGTTCTATTTTTGTCTCAATAATTTAACCTACCATCAAACATCCTCCCCATTTTTTATTTTTTATTTACTATTTTACAAATCCTTTGGTAGAAAGTTAGCTAAGATAATTTATTATTTTAGGTACTTTTTCTTTATTTTTTAATGAATATATTATTTTTTACTAATTTTCTAAAAGGAGACATCTTGAAAAATTCAAAAAATGAGTGTGCTTCCCTAATTTTGAGAAAAATAATCAAAAATTAGAACTATTATTTCAATGTGTATAGCATGAAGCATAGAAAGTGAATATTATTTTCAAATTTAGATAAGTTGATAGAACAAGGGTTGGGTTGAATCATTCACTGACTAAATGCTCTGGGTCTCTTTAGATAACCCCCTAGTGTTGCTTCCTCCACCATACAACCTGTAGGTCCTATGTTAATTAGGAACCCCTGGTACATCAGCCAACCCTGCTATCATGTTTTTAGAACAATCACCATGCCTTAACTAAAACATTTCAAGTGGTGTTCTTTCTTTCATGCAATTCCTAGCCCTTAATACCTTAAAGACTAGCTCATACTCCAATGTTACCTAACTCTATTATAGGGGTGTATGATACCTTTCCAAGCTTCCAAATTCATCTTCCACAGGGGCTTGAACAAACACCAAGTTCCAACTCTTCATCATTTCCTTAAAGTCCCTGTTCTAGGGTTTGGGCAAGGCTACAAGCCTTGAGCCCCTTTTAGCCCTCTCAACACAAAGAACAATTCACAACTTCTCTCTTTCAACAATTTGAGCCAACCTTCCTTCAGACACCTTGGTTCATTTTCCAAGCACTAAAATATTTTTGGGGTTTGGGACTTTTTCAGCCTGTACATAGGTGCAAATCTGACTTTGGCAAGAACTAGGGTTTCATTTCACCATTTCTTGGTCTGCTCAACATTTCCTAACCCCACATGCACTGATGAAACTTTTGTCTTCTTTCCCCCACCTTCTCAAAGCTCCTTGCATTCACCATACATCTTGAATGTCAATTAAGACACACCCCTGCCATGTTAGGTTCAAATCTTTCACTGTCTTTCCTTGTCGGGCTTCAAGCTCACCTAGGAAAGGTTCTTGAGCATGCTTCCTTTCCCAACACAACACCTACTCTTACACTATATACATTTAAGGAGTTTAACGTTACTTCCAGGAAACCCATACTTCTTGGTACGGTGTGGAAGTAGGCTAAAACCCCATGTTTACCCAAATTACCAGTCAGGGCAGCAAGCTAAGGAAAACATAGAATTTGTCTAAGTTTGAAAAGTGGTAGAAACCACAAACTAAGATAATCAAAGAAAACTTAAAATAAATTCAACTACATTCTACACTATCCAGGAGACTATTTCTCAGTCCATTCTAACACTGTCACAGGAAAGAAGAAAAGAACACACAGAAAAATGCACTCCAAAATCACTGTTTTCTGATTTTTACACTTAACTCTCATTCTCCAAAACATCCAACCTCTGAAAAATTTTGAGGGGTTCCTTTTACAATGTTGAGAGGTATTTAGGTTTTCTTCCCCAAGCCAAAGAATGGCAAAAACCATGCTGTTTGAAAACACAGTGTGTTTTCAACTCTTGCTAAAACTTAGGAAAACAACCATAAAAGGATACCCAACTTTATTAAACTCCTAACCTCAATAACAAAGGTCCAAAACCATCAATAATATGATGCACAAGACCAAACCAAAACAACAAAAAGGCATTTTAAACCAAAACTTCAAAAATAAGCTTGCTTGAGTGGCACTTTGGCAGGTGCTCCTGCACCATTCTCCCCCTCTCAGCACAAAGATCAATGAACTTGAGGAGATATCAGTGATAAATCAATTCCTTGCTTCTTGAAATCTGCTTCTTCAACCCAAGTAGCCTCAGATTCAGGTTTTCCCTTCCACTTGACAAGGTGTTCCATGTATGCCTTGTGTCTTGTTGCTTTCTTCACCCTGGACTCCAAGACCTTCTCTGCCTAAGCTTTCTCTTGGCTTGGAAGGGGTATATTACTAATATCCTTAAATATTTCTTGACTATTCTGAACTTCATCATTGATTCTTCCCTTATACTTGATCAAATCAGCAACATTAAAGACTGGAGATATACCCAAATCTGATGGAAGCTCTACCTTGTATGCATTCTTCCCATACTTAGCTAACACCTTCCATGGTCCTACTCTTTTCATCTGCATTTTGGTTGACACACCCTTTTTCAACCTTGATTTGTTAAGATGAACCATAACATAATCACCTACTGCAAACTGCACATCTCTCCTTGACTCATCAACTTTATCTTTCAATTTTTGTGTTGCTGCTGTAATTATCTTCTTAACCTACTCATGAATCTCCTTCATGGTCTGAGTGAAGTATTCTACATTTCCACTCCTATTCTCCATTATTCCAAGGTCTCTAAGTTCACAAAATCCTCTTGGGTGCATTCCATACACAACCTCAAATGGACTCTTCCCTGTAGTTCTATTAACACTGTCATTATATGCATATTCAGCTTGAGAAATTACCATATCCCATGTCTGTCCATATTCCTTTGTCAAGCACCTCAATAGGTTACCTAACACTTTGTTAACCACCTCTGTTTGACCATCGGTCTGAGGATGGTATGCTTATCCAAATGAGAGATTTGTACCCAATCTGCTCCACAGTGTTTTCCAAAAATGGCTCATAAATTTCACATCCCTGTCTAATACAATGCTCAATGGCAATCCATGGATTCTTACTATCTCCCTGAAGAAAAGATGGGCTATGTAACTTGCATCATGGGTGGTTTTGCAAGGAATGAAGTGACTCATCTTTCTGAACCTGTCCACAACTACATAAATATTGTCAAAACTAGTTTTGGTATTAGGAAGACCTACCATAAAATACATGCTCACACACTCCCATGGTCTGTTAGGAATAGGCAAAGGTTGATACAAACCTACATTGTTGGCTCCCCCTTTGGCTTTCATGCAAACAACACACTATTCTACATACTTCCTAACATCTCTTGCCAACCTAGGCCAGTAATAAAACCTTTGTACCAGCTCTAAAGTCTTATTTATTCCAAAATTCCTACTAAGACTGCCATTATGTTTCTCTTGGATCAGATTTTTCCTCATTGATCCTCTTGGGACACATAACAGATTACCCTTAAATAACAATCTATTTTGTAGAGTATACTCAGCATATTGACTATGAAAGTGATTTTCAAAATCTGAACATACCTTGTAGGCTTTTGAGAAATCTTCATCCTCACCATAGAGATCTTTGAAACTCTCTAATCCAATGCTTTTCAGCTGTATCTCTTGGACTGTCAGCATTCTCCTGCTTAATGCACCTGCTACTTTGTTTTGCTATCCCTTCTTGTGCTTAATGGTAAATGTAAAGGCTTGGATGTACTCCATCCATTTCAAATGTCTATTTCTTAACTTCTCTTGGGTGTTGATGTAACCGAGTGCCTAGTTATCTATGAAGACTACAAATTCTTTGGGTAATAAATAATGCCTCCACTTCCTAAGGGATTGCACTAAAGCATAAAGTTCCAGATCATAGGTGGAGGATTTTTTCTTGGCTTCATTGATTTTTTCACTAAAAAAGGCTACAGGCCTACCTTCTTGACTAAGGACTCCTCCTACTGCTACTCCAGTTGCATCACACTCAACTATGAATAACTTATCAAAACTAGGCAATAACAAAATAGGTTGGGTAGCTACTTCTTGTTTCAGCTTTTCAAACCCTTTATCAGCTTCTTGGGTCCACTTAAACTTTGTTTTCTGACCACCCTTGATTGTATCTAGCACTGGTGCACAAATGCCACTAAAATTCCTTATGAACTTCCTATAAAACTAAGCTAAACCATGGAAACTTCTTACCTCTGTGGCTGTAGTTGGTGTAGGCCAGTTTAAGATGGCTTCCACCTTACTTGGATCCATCTTCAACGTTCCCTAGGATACTACAAAGCCTAGATACACAAGTTCTTGCTTGAAGAACTCACACTTCTTGAGGTTGATTTCCAATTGTTCTTCTTGCAGCCTTTTTAGAACCATCTCCACATGCTTCAAATGTTATTCTGCTGTCTTACTGAAAATCAGTATGTCATCCAAGTAGACTACCACAAAAATCCCTATGAAATCCTTAAGCACCTCATTCATTAGTCTCATGAATGTGCTAGGGGCATTTGAGAGCCAAATGGCATCACTTTCCACTCATACAAACCATCATTTGTCTTAAAAGTTGTCTTCCACTCATCACCCTCCTTAATTCTGATTTGGTGATACCTACTCTTAAGATCTAACTTGGTGTAATACTGTGCTCCTCCAAGGCAATCCATTAAATCTTCAATTCTAGGTATTGGGAATCTATTCCTAATGGTGATCCTATTAATTTCTCTAGAATCAGTACAAAGTCTCCATTTACCTCCTTTTTTTGTTGCTAAAACAACTGGGACTGCACAAGGGCTGATGCTCTTTTGAATTATCTACCTTGATTCAACAATTCTTCCACTTGCCTAGCCACTTCAAGATTCTGATCTGGTGTGAGTTTGTATGCTGCCTTGTTAGGTAGGGAGGCTCTAGGTATGAAGTCAATTTGATGACTTATTGCTCTCTTTGGTGGTAGAGTTGCAAGTGTTCCATCACTCACTATGCTCTTGTATTTTTCTAGCAAGTCTTGGACTGCTGCTAGTAATATTGTCCTTTCAGCTTCTTCCTCTTCTTTGGACTGCATTAGGACCACATAACCTTCATTCCATAGGTGTAGATCCTTGATGAGCTCTTTTCCACTGCTCAACATAATGTTAGGAACCTTGGACTGTCCTTCATCATCCTCAATCAGTGACTGCAGCTTGAAGGTTCTTCCATCCTTCTTGAATTCAATGGTGTTCTCCTTCCCATGATATATAGCACCTTTGTCATATTGCCATGGCCTACCAAGAAGAATATGGCATGCATCCATGGGCAGTACATCACAAATCAGCTTGTCCTTGTAGCCTCCAATTGAGAATTCCACTATAACCTACTCATTCACTAGAACACTCTGCCCTTTGTTCAACCATGTGACTTTGTAGGGATTGGTATGAGGTACCTTTTGCAATTTTAACTTAGTTATTGCCTCCTCATAGATGATATTATCTGTAGAACCAGAATCTACAATGACCTTGCATACCTTTCCCAATATCTTGCACCTTGCTCTAAACAAAGCTCTCCTTTGCTTGGGTTCTTCCTTGACTGGTTGTCTGATCAGCACTCTATTAAACATTAGACTCTCTCCAATTTCAGATTCTATATGACTAACCTCAGGTGATTTGACACTCATGGTGTCTTCTTATGCATAAGCTACTCTTTTCTCATTGCTTGAAGAAGCTTTCTCCGGGCATCTATAAGCTGGATGACCTAGCTGATTACAATGAGAGCACTTCATGGTGGCAAAGTAGGAGTTACTTTTTCTTGCTCCTCTTCCTCTGTTTGAACTTCCTTGGGGGTCCTCTTCCTCTATTAAATCCTCCTCTTGATGATGTTTCACCCCCATGCTCAGTGATTTTTTATTCTCCTTGGGTTCTTTGATCATTACCTCTTCCTTGGTAACCTCCACGCTGTCCTCTTTGATCTCTGCCTCTACCTCTGCCCTTAGAGGACTGATCATGCTTCCTTTTATTCCTCTCTTCAATCTTGATAGCTAGCTAATAACATTGGTGGACTGTCTTGGGGCTAAGTAAATCCATCTCTTCCTGTATGTTCCACTTCAAACCATTGAGGTATCTAGCCACTTTTAAGCTCTCATCTTCTGCCACATTTGATCTCAAACAAAGTTTCTAGAACTCTTCAGTGTAAGTGTTGACATCTTGATCTTTTTTTCTTAAACTCTGCCTCTTCTTGTGGAGTTGGATCTCATAGTCATCTGGCATATATGCTTCCTTCACCTTAGCAACCATTCCTTTCTAGGTTGATATGGGTTGCTTGCCTTCTTTCTCCCTTTCCGTCTAAACAAATTTACACCATGTTAAAGCTAATCCTCTCAACCTTGATTTTGAAACCTTCACTTTATGTGCTTTAGTGACTCCATCACACTCAAAGTGGTTCTCCATGCGATCTATCCAGTCCATGACTAAATCAGGATCCATCTTTCCATAGAACAACGATATGCCTTCAAGTCCTTTTCCACTAAGGGCTTTCAATGCCTTCAAGAAAGGCTCCTCCAAAATAGGGTCAGGTTCAGGGACTTTGTCCTCCTCTGCAACCTCTTCTTCCTTTGGCACAATTCCTTCCAATCTTGCATTATTCAATGCCTTCTCCAATTGCTCAATTCTTTCTTTCAGGGACTTGTTGTCCTCTTCTTGCTCTTCAACCTTCTTGGCTAACTGTGCATTTGTCACCATGGCTGGGGTTTCACTAGACTCAACTTCAAACATATAAGTTGCTTTCCCAAATCTTTCACTGCTCTGATACCAAATCTGATAGAACAAGGGTTGGGTTGAATCATTCACTGACTAAATGCTCTAGGTCTCACTTTAGATAACCCCCTAGTGTTGCTTCCTCCACCATAAAACCTATAGGTCCTATTCTAATTAGGAACCCCTGGTACATCAGCCAACCCTACTATAACTAAAACATTTCTTGGTGTTCTTTCTTTCATGCAATTCCTAGCCCTTAATACCTTAAAGACTAGCTCATACTCCAATGTTACCTAAATCTGTTAAGGGGTGTGTGATACCTCCCCAGGCTTCCAAATTCATCTTCCATAGGGGCTTGAACAAACACCAGGTTCCAACTCTTCATCGTTTCCTTAAAGATCCTTTTCTAGGGTTTGGGTAGGGCTACAAGCCTTGAGCCCCTTTTAGCCCTCTCAACACAAAGAACAGTTCACAAATTCTCTCTTTCAACAATTTGAGCCACCTTCCTTCAAACACCTTGGTTCATTTTCCAAGCACTAAAATATTTTTGGGGTTTGGGACTTTGTCAGTCCGTACACAGGTGCAAATCTGACTTTGGCAAGAACTAGGGTTTCATTTCACCATTTCTTGGTCTGCTCAGCATTTCCTAACCCCACATGCACTGATGAAACTTATGTCTTCTTTCCCCCACCTTCTTAAAGCTCCCTGCATTCACCATACATCTTGAATGTCAATTAAGACACACCCCTACCACGTTAGGTTCAAATCTTTGACTGTCTTTCCTTGTCGGGCTTCAAGCTCGCCTAGGAAAGGTTCTTGAGCATGCTTCCTTGCCCAACACAACACCTACTCTTACACTATATACATTTAAGGAGCTTAACCTTACTTCCAGGAAACCCATACTTCTTGGTACGGTGTGGAAGCAAGCTAAAACCCCATGTTTACCCAAATTACCAGTCAGGGCAGCAAGCTAAGGAAAACACAGAATTTATCTAAGTTTGAAAAGTGATAGAAACCACAAACTAAACTAATCAAAGAAAACTTAAAATGAATTCAACTACATTCTACACTATCCAGGAGACTATTTCTCAGTCCATTCTAACGCTGTCACAGGAAAGAAGAAAAGAACACAGAAAAATGCACTCCAAAATCACTGTTTTTTTATTTTTACACTTAACTCTCATTCTCCAAAACATCCAACCTCTGAAAAAGGTCGAGGGGTTCCTTTTACAATGTTGAGAGGTAGTTATGTTTTCTTCCCTGAGCCAAAGAATGGCAAAAACCATGCTGTTTGAAAACACAGTGTGTTTTCCAACTCTTGCTAAAACTTAGGAAAACAACCATAAAAGGATACCCAACTTTATTCAACTCCTAACCTCAATAAAAAAGTTCCACAACCATCAATAATATGATGCACAAGACCAAACCAAAACAACAAAAAGGAATTTTAAACCAAAACTTCAAAAATAAGCTTGCTTGAGTGGCACTTTGGTAGGTGCTCCTACACCATAAGCAAATCAAGACTGACATAGAAAGAACAATGTATGTATTTGCAAAAACTAAAGATGCTACTAAAATAAGTTAGATATTAGTACCTTAAGATATTCATTTTTTTAAAGGGCGTGGCTAGAAAGCTAAGACAAAGTCAAGCCATAATGGTGTTTTTCCATAATTTTGTACTAAAATACATGAACCTAATGGAGAGCACACTTGATATATATTTTTTTTATATGCATTTCATTAAACACATTTTGGAACCTAAATTAAATGTTCAACCCCTAGGATTGGTAGACAAAAACTTGTTCCAAGCCTAAGAGTGGCATTTGATTGGTCAAAACTATAATACATGTGTTATAACATGATCATGTTACAAAAACATGTACAAACTATAATATGAGCATGTTATAATGTGCACACATTATGGTTTCTAAAGTGTGAATGTAGTTTAAATAATTATGAAATTTTGGCCACTTTTAGCCCCCATCTTTTGGCATACCTTGTGGAAGATTCACTATTAAGAGGTCTCTAGTGAAGAATGGGTCTAGGCTAAATATTTGCACTAAATATTGTTTGGTCCAATGTCTTAACCATGAAATTAAACTACTAGAGGATTCAATAGTAAACCTAGTACATGTTTGGCTACTAGTTTTCTTTCAATTAAGATTATTCCTTGCATTTTAGACATTGTACCTTGTTCCATGCAATGCATAAAAAATTGAATTACAATACCATTTACTTTAGATCAATTTGTTAAATTTGGTATGAAGGAAATTTTTTTGTGTCAATATAGATCCAAAACCATTTGATTGTTTCAAGAAACTTGATACATTTAATAATTGTGTTACACAAAATGAACCTCTAGTTAGTGATCATATTGTCTTAGAATATGATTGGGAACCATTGAATTTTGTGCCTTATGATGTTGGTGATTATCATGTGACATTAATGCTTATGGTTTCCATCTTTATATATGGATCCTTCTATCTATGGAAAAAAATCTATAATGTATCTAGACTCTAAGGAAATGTTTATGTGCAAAAGTGATACATCTATCCAATCACTATCAACTTCTAAGAAATCATTCAAACAATTTTATGGTCATAGATATAACTTAATAAGGAAGCTTGGATGTAATGGAACAATACTTGGAAAGAATGGGCAAGGATTCAACATACTCATTGAACCAAAAGAAACTAAGAGGCCATGTGCCATTGGATATCAACTTGTTTTAACTTTGATTATGATACACATTTTTGTCCATTGATTGTATTATCTTACTAGCACTTGCACTAGAAGGGGTGTAAGGGTTACGCTGATAGAAAAGTATATGTAATTTAATATGCCAAGGAGGTATATTTTTTATTTTTCTTTAAGAACTGAAGCTCAAAATATAAAAAACATATAGAGAACACCTTTGGCATGTTTTGCATTATGAGGATAAGGAAACCTAAGTTATTTTAAAATTTAAATTTTAAAATAATTAAATTTTAAAGATTGTTCTCGAATCAACATATATTTTTGAAATGATGTTTCATATCACACTAAGTGATTCATCATCAAAATCACTCTCCTCTTTTTGATAATAGATCATTGATTATGATCTAAAATATCAATTCAAAAATATACACAAATGAAAATAAATCTTTTGAATATTACATGAATTGTGAGGAACTCATGTCAACTAAGACCATAAACATCAACTATGGAAATACCTTTTTAAGAAAAACCTACATAACAACTTGGTCTAAAAATTTCTTAAAAGTATTCATCTGATAAAAATAAATAAAAAAATATTCCATTGCAACTTACATTTAATGATTTTTTTATAGCATGAGAAGAGAGATCTTCCATGTTGCCAAATATCTTGAGATAATCCTTTTACTTTTACTAGTTTACCCCCAACATCAACATAAGGATGGGATTTAAAATACTGATGGAACAACCCAAACAGTTCTCCCATGAATATTGGATGGTGGAAACCTCTGCAAAAAGAAAAGAAAACAAATGTAATCTAAGTCAATAACAAGTCATAAAGTGATTGTAAGAGAGTTTCAAAAATAATTTATTTAGAGAAAGAAACTCTACTGGGTTAGCAAATGTAGGGTAGGCAACTGCTACTGCCCACACAACACAAAGACTACAAGCAATGCCTTTGAATCCCTCTATTGGAGAGGTTTTCACTTGAATGGAATTATCTTCTTTGATCATATCTGTAGCAACACCAACACAAAATATTACACCTACATATGCAACTAAATTTAAAAATTTACTCCATTTGAAAAGAGTTTAAAATGGCATCAATATTCAAATAGAATATCGAAATCTCTTGATGTAGTAAGAAAAGAAATGCCTTTGAATCCATCTATTGGAGAGGTTTTCACTTGAATGGAATTATCTTCTTTTATCATATCTGAAGCAACACCAACAAAAAATATTACGCTTACATATGCAACTAAATTTAAAAATTTACTCCATTTGAAAAGAGTTTAAAATGACATCAATATTCAAATAAAATATCAAAATCTCTTGATGTAGTAAGAAATGCATGTACTATGAAAATTCTATTGCAGTTACTAATTATTAATCTCCTATCTAATATAGATTATTTGACTGCAAAAAATTAATTCTCACCAAATATTGAAAAATAACACAACTGCAACTTCACCAATAAAACTCACAGGAATAGAGAAGAAAACATGCATAATAATGAACACAATATTTATAGACAAATTGTCTATGGAAAAACCCTGAAGGGAAAACCACTACTGCAGATGAGGAATTTTATTAAACTTTAGCAAATTAAGAGATACATAAACTGCTTGCCTCTTATTGGCAGAGCTCCGGCAATATTCTTCTCCGTAAATTCTTCCCTCAATTTCTCCTATTGAAATTATACAGCTGCTATCACTGTGCCCTTGCTACCACTGCAAGACTATTTTCTCTCACTGCAAATCTATTGTTATCATTGCAAGTCTTTCTCAAGTGTGTCTACTTTCTATCACTATAAGTCTACTTGAGTGTATGTTCTCCAAAATCCCATTAATCCCCTTTTATGCTTTTCTCATTGGAAAACCAATGGCCATGATTTAATCTCAATCAATGGCTAAGATTAAATAGACTCTAACAACCCTAACTAACTGGATTCTAGAAGTCTCTAGAGGAATCAATTATTTAATTACATAATTATCTAGACAACTCACTCCTTTCTAGAAGTCTCCAGAAAATAATTAAATAATTAAATAAACATTTCTTGGGAATGGAGACACTTGTCCAAGCTACATAAATTAACACTCCCTCTTAGCGAGGAAGGTGTTTTGCATGACACCCAACTTATCTCTGAAGAAGATGAATTTCGCCTTCCCCAATGCCTTAGTCAAAATTTATGCTACTTGTTGATCTATAGGTATATACTATAATTGAACAATACCACGCTGTACACAATCCCTAATAAAATGATATCTGATGTCTATATGCTTAGACCTATCATGAAACACTGGATTCTCAAACAATTTGATGCAACTCTGATTGTCGCAGTGTATCACCATAGTCTCAACCCTCTAACCAAACAAGGCCACCAGTAACTTCTAAAGCCATATTGCCTCATACGTCGCCATGCTAGCTGCTATGTATTTTTCCTCTACAGAACTCAAAGCCATGGAGTTCTGCTTCCTGTTGTACCAAGAAATAACTCTTGATCCCAAACTAAAGCAACACCCTAAAGTGCTTTTCTTGTCAGTTGTACTACCTGCCCAATCTGCGTCAATATAGCCTATCAACTTGATACCATCACCTCGAGCATATCTAATCTCATACTCAATTGTACCATGCAAATACCACAACACATGTTTTGTCATTGTCCAATGCACTCTCTTCAGCTTGACCATGAACTAACTAAGAGAGTTTACCGCAAAGGATATATTTGGCCTAGTGTTGACCAAATATATGAGAGACCCAATCAACTACCTATATAAGGTGGGGTCTACATCCTTCTCCTTGGATATGTCTACCTTCTTCCAATTTGTGATCATAGGAGTAGACATGGCTCTGCAATCTTCCATCTCGAACCTCCTTAATATTTTGATGCATTATTTCCCTTGCCCGAGGAAAATCTCTCCATCTATCTGCCATACCTCCATGCCTAGAAAGTAGTGCATAAGCCCCAAATCCTTCATCTCAAACTCTACTGCAAGGTTCCTCTTGCACTCCTCTATGAGCCCCAGTGAACCTATTAAAAAAAATTCATCCACATATAGAACAAGAATGATAACCTCACCCCCAACCACCGAGTAGTAGAGGTTAGCATCCGCTTCACTCTTCACAAAGCCCATTCCCTGCAAGTATCTATCAATGTGCTCATACCATGCTCTAGGAGCCTGCTTGAGTTTGTACAAAGCTCTCTTCAATCTGCACACGTGGGTTTCATTTTTGTGTGCCACAAATCCCTTTATTTTTTCTATGTATACCTCCTCTTTCAATTAACCATTAATAAATGTCATCTTCACATCCATCTAATGGATCTGCCATCCCATTTGTGCTCTAAGTGAGATAATGGCTCATATAGAAGTATACCTAGCCATTGGAGAAAATGTCTCCTCATAGTCAATTCCCTCCTTCTGAGAGAGCCCCTTGGCCACAAACCTTGCCTTGTATTTCTCAATGCTACCATCTACATCATGTTTGATCTTATAGATCTAGCGTGATCCAACCATTGCTTGATCTATTGGTTTAGGCACAACCTCCCACACATCATTCTACACTATTGAGGTATATTCCTCAACCATCGCATCTTGCCACACCTACTGCTATGTGGTCTCCTGATAGTTGGAAGGCTCACTATCTACCAACTGACTAACTAATGCCATATAGTCATTATACCTAGTTGGTTGTCTCTGCTGCCTACTACTCATCCTAGGATCTCCCACAAACTCTTGAGCATCCCTTTTGACTGTTGGTTCCCACTACCAATTGTAGAGGATGAAGTATCAGCCTCCATGTCTTCTTGATGCATCTCTTGGATCTGTTGCATCTGTTGCTCCATACTCTACAAACTCTCAACACCTGAGCTTGTGCTTGTACTAGTAACTGTACTTGAGCTTTGCTACCCCTGATCTGGTTGCATGATCCTTGGAGCTTTTGCTTGCTGCTCACTCTGATCATCTGCTGGAAAATCTCTGGACCTCTTGAATTCCTTGTCCTCCATGAACTTGACATCACACCTAGCTATAATGGTCTTGGCCCCTAGAATAAATATCTGATATGCATTTGAGGTTTCACTATACCCAACAAATACCCCCTCTCTGCAGTTTGATCTAACTTGGAATGTGTAGGCCCTAGAATGTGACAATATGCCAAACTCCCAAATATCCTAAAGTGGCTAACATCTGGCTTCTTCCCTGAGAATGCCTCCTCTGGTGTCATCTTTCCCAATACCTTATGTGGAACCCTATTCTATATGTATATTGTTGTATTGCATGTCTCTACCCATAATTAGCATGGCATATCATGGTCATACAACATAGCCTTTCCGCCTTTGATATAGACTAGTTCTTTCTCTCATCTCAGCAACCTCATTTTGTTGCAGGTTGTAAGGAATAGTCCACTCTCTCTTGATTCCTTCCCTAGTACAAAACTCCTAGAACTCTTTCGCTTTGTACTAGCCTCCATTATCTGACCGAAGAACCTTTATCTTCCTCCTTGTCGAATTCTCCACAAGAGCTTTGAACTCTTGGAAGTGACTAAAAACCTCATCCTTGGTCTTCAAGAATTATATCCAGGTCTTTCTGGAGAAATCATCAATAAAAGTAACAAAGTACTCATATCCTCTAAGAGACTTCATTGACATTGGTCCACATATATCTGAATGTACTAGATAAAGAACACCCATGGATCTGGTGTCACTCCTTGGAAAATTTTATTTCACAAACTTCCCCAACACACATCCCTTACATACATCATCATGCTATGTGCTCACCTCTGGAACACCTTTCACTATCTCATGAATCATTTTAAGTGCTCCATGATGTATATGGCCCATTATCCTATGTCATAGCTCTCTTCAATCTCTAGAATTATTGTTGCTCATCGGTACCTTATGAGTATCAAATTGCAACCTATAAAGCCGGCCGCTCCTAACTCCAATAGTTGTGGGTGATTTCCAATCCTTGTGCTTGATTAACACATTCACCCCTCTAAAGAGTACATTGTAACCTTTATCCTGAAGGATAGATATGGAAATTAGATTCATACCCAAGCCTGGAACAAGCAACACATCATGAATGGGAATCCGCTTGCCATTCTCCCTCTAAAATAGAACAGTTCCTTTCCCAACTGGATTGAGTTTGGACATGTTCCCCATAGAAATCTATATTCTAATGTCATCCTCCTTATAGCTAGAGAAGCACTCTCTAACTCCTATCATATGAAATGATTCCCCACTATCTATATACCAAACACCTATGAGGTTGAGCTAGCCATACAAGCTATGAGAGAAAACTCATCCTCCATTCTACTAGAGAGCTCATATGTGCTTGTTGAATTTGTTGTCTACTTCTTTCCCTTCTTTTCATTCTTCTTCCTTTATGGGAAATCGCTGACATAGTGGCCAAACTTGTGGCAGCCATAGCACTTAACCTATGGAAAGCCCTTCTTCTCACTTTGTGGATTTTTTCCTTTGCTAGACCCCTTCTTCGCTTTCCCTTTTCCTACAAGGGCAACGTTTTCCTATTATGCCTCACTTTTCTAACTCTTGTTGCCGGTTCCACTGACAAGACTAAGTCTAAGCTCCTCCTAAGTGAAGTTACTCCATAGTCGATCCCAACTCGGTAAGGTGTCTCATCCATTAATAACTTGAACAAAGACATCCCACTGCTTAGTAAACCCATTTAGGGCTACTCGTACTAGCTCGTCCTCATCTGGTTTATCTCCAATAGGTGCCAACTCATCCTTGACAAGTCTGAGTCTAGTGAGGTAACTTGTCATGTCTTGTTCATCTGAGTATTCCTCAGCTTTTCTCTAAGAATCAGCTTTCGATTAGTGGTAGCATTCTAGTACAGATTTAGAATGGCGTCCCACATCTTCTTCACTATATCTAACTCTACGACATGTGAAACAATATGGTCCTTGACACCATCAAGGATCAGCCTCCTCACTTTGGCATCTTCCTTCTTATGTGTTAAGAGTTGTGTTGGATTTGTAGGTATAGGTACAACACTGGTCGCATATTCCTTGATCCCATTCTTTTCCAGCAAAAAAGAAATTTTGGCTTTCCAGACACCAAAATTTGAGGCACCATCCAATTTGTCCTAATCTCTTAAACCTGTTGAGGCCATATCAAAATAAAATAATAATAATAAAAATAATTCTGAAGAGGTAGCACTGGGTTTTATAAACCCTAAATTTTCCTTCCTATGTTGAGCCTTGTCTACCCTCAGATCAACTCTACTACCATGTGAAAATTCTATTTAGTTATTGATTATTAATCTCCTATCTAATATAGATTATTTGACTGTGGAAAATTAATTCTCACCAAATATTGAAAAATAACACAACTGCAACTTCACCAATAAAACTCATAGGAATAGAGAAGAAAACATGCGTAATAATGAACATAATATTTTTGGACAAATTGTCCGTGGAAAAGCCTTGAAGGGAAAACCACTACTACAGATGAGGAATTTTATTAAACTTTAGCAAATTAAGAGATACATAAACTGCTTGCCTCTTACTGGTAGAGCTCTGGCAATATTCTTCTCTGGAAATTCTTCCCTCAATTTCTCCTGTTGAAATTCTAGAGCTGCTATCCCCAACGCTATCATTGCACCCTTGCTATCACTGCAAGACTATTTTCTCTCACTGCAAATCTACTTGCTATCATTGCAAGTCTTTCTCAAGTGTTTCTACTTGCTATCACTACAAGTCTACTTGAGTGTATGTTCTCCAAATGCCCATTGATCCCCTTTTATACTTTTCTCATTGGAAAACCAATGGCCATGATTTAATCTCAATCAATGGATAAGATTAAATAGACTCTAACAACCCTAACTAACTGGATTCTATAAGTCTCTAGAGGAACCAATTATTTAATTACATAATTATCTAGACAACTCACTCCTTTCTAGAAGTCTCCAGAAAATAATTAAATAATTAAATAAACATTTCTTAGGAATGGAGACACATGTCCAAGCTACATAAATTAACATGTACATCTTGTGAGGGTGAAGGGGGCAAGAGGGGCCAGAGCATGGAGAAGGAATGTGAAACAAAAACATTCCAAGTATCTTGAAAAACTAATGATACATGATCATTGTAAAACATTACACTAAATTTGAATTTCTTTGTTAGGTGGCATTAAACCATCAAGAAGCTTCAATTTGAGTAGTAATAATAAATTCACAATACGCAATATGAAATTACTCAAGATATTTATGAAAACTTTCCAAAATAGAACCCTACAAAAAGATAAAACTTGTGCTTGCTTTGGCTCTTATATTCAGCACTATTCTTAACATGCAATGTGAAGAAGTTGGAATCATCTCCTGTTAATCAGAACTAAGCTACAAAAATTGGGAACTAAATAAAAGACAAAAGGAAACAAGGCAACATTCCATGTATCAATTTGACACCATGTTAACCCAAGAGAAACATGTTCTAGGAAAACTCCAAGGGAAAAGATGTCTTGTTTCCTTCAAAAACACCAAAAAAATTACAGGGTATATAGGATTTTCTCTCAAAAGAAGAAATGGATCACTATGGCTTCATTTCTAAAACTCCTACATGTTCTCACACCTCAATTATGCTCTTGGGTTTAAAAACAACCTTTTATTCAAGTTTAATTCTACCCAAGACTATCAAAAATTCCCCCATATCTTTGTAAAGATAATGTTTTATGCTTGAACATGATGAATCAATCTTGGGCTAAAGTTGAAACACCAAATCAACTACAGCATTGGAACAGTTGTCGTAGATGCTCCCAACTAGACAAGTTTATAAGCTATGAAAACTTCAATCACCTCAAGACAGTTCACTGGTGTGCAAATCTATCCAAGAAAAATAGTTTCCAACTTATGTAGGTACCAACATGATCCTAAATATTCATTAGTGTCTTGAGAGCATTTGGTTATAATATTTATGATACATAGACATTGTTGGTATGTGTAATTTCTACCACACTCACAAGTATTAAATGTTGCAGCCACCAAATTAAATGAAAGAAAGTAATGAAAGTTTCTAGAAAGAACTGGATAAGCATTAAGGGAGAGGATTCGATCGTGGGTATAGATTTGGACAGCCTAGGGCCCATCATTGGGCAATATATATGCCAATGAAAATTTCAAAAAAGCTTTTAAATATGATATGATAGATTCATATTAAATTCAAAATATTTTCTATCATAGGTAGACCTTTTTATTGCCACCTTCTCAATAGTAGGTGAATGCAACTTGACATTTATTTTCCACCTTCACAATATTAAGTGAATGCATCATGATAAACTTATTTCCACAATATAAATAATCTTTGTCACCTTCCCAATAAAAGCTTGTTGTAAACGGATATTTTATTATCCAAATATATGTCTTATTGCATTAAAAAGTGATTTGACATGCATTCAAAGTGAGTTGACATGTACAAAATACATTGCCAACTGGTTTAGTTCTAAATATATTTTAACAAAATACATTTCAACATGTTCCATTTCTCATCTTCTTTTTACAAACTATTGGTTCCCAGGCATCCATATTAACAAATCATTTTCTGAATTTGCCTACAAAATTGAAAAAAATGAACTCTCATACTCACTATGCATTGCAATTTTTCATTGAAACACATAATTATTAGACTATTATTTACAAATCAACATAAAAAACAATAATCATAATAAAAATTTAAAACTGGTTAGAATTCAAAAAAATATTAATATCATTTCAAATCACCAACTAGAAATCCTACGTGCCCATGAAGTTATCACTTCTACCATTAATCCATTTAATGCAAATCAAATGCCCTCCCAAAATTCAAAATTATCCACTTGCTACTGATTCAAATTCTATAAACCTATTTATGCAAGCAATCCTTAGTTGTGCGATGCAAGTTACAACTAAAGAAATTTAAATTTCTCACTTTTTTCTACATACTCCTGAGTGACAATGACCTCCAAATTGATGCAATCTCCTCCTTCAACTTCTACAGTAAGTCTCAATATCTACCTTCACAATAATACAAACTGCATTCCATATACAACTACTATGTGAAATTTCCTTGTCCATTTACATTTAAATGAATCGAAGACTTGTTAATTTTCATAGCCATACTTTGTGTTGTCATTGGCCAGTCTCCCTTAAAGCTTAGTGTTATGGTTCAAATATTTCCAACTCTTTCCAATACAACATTATGATACATACATATATATATATAGATAGTACAGATACATATCTACATATGTTTCCTATAGCCCTGTTCATTTTCATGAAATTTACACATTTATCTATCTTTGCAATATATATAGGTTTATATATATATATATATATATATGTATACTACATACTAAAATTTATATAATACTGTTTAGTTCATCAGCAGTATGGTTCAATTTTTTCCAACCCTTTTTGATACAGCATTGTGATACATACATATATATATACAGAGATACATAGATACATAAATTACTTATAGCCTTGTTCATTTACATTTAATTTATGTATCTATCTATCTCTGCAAAATATATATATTCCAAGGATAGATGGATATGTAAGTTACCCATATCCTTATTCATTTACATTCAACTTAATTATATGTATTCTTTGTTAGTTCTTCAATTAAATTGACTATAAATATCAACTCCTATCCCTTACAGCCAACTATGATAATGGCTAACTCCTACTTATGTTAGAGAAAAAATTTTGGGGCATGACACACACACACACATATGATTAAATATATAAACAAAATATACAAATATATGTATCAAATTATATATATTTCCAATTTATATGTTGTATGAAGTTATATTTCAGTATGCTATTTGAGAAATGGTTACAACATAAGTAGGAGTCAGTCATCATCATAGTTAGCATCAAAACACTCTTTCCCTATAGTGCATGCAGTTAGAAGTGGTATAAAATCCATGGCAAATACCATGACTTATAAATTCTTGAAAATTCCATGAGTTTTAATTTCATGGAAAATGCCATGAATTTTTCACTTCATTGCATTCTCTATAGGGAAAAAAACCTCCTTCATTTCTTCATCCTAGCAAACTTACATGCAATATATGTTAATTTGTTTTCCTTTCCCTTTGTTCACTTACATTCAACTTAATTAGATGTATGCTTTGTTTGTTCTTCAATTAAAGTGATTGAAAATATCGGCCCCTCTCCCTTATAGCCAACTGTGATAATGGTTGAAACCTCCTTATGTTATAAACATTTTTCATATATAGCATATACATGTTTCCTATACCAGGTTGTCACATACCATAACCACCATATGTCATATGTCCAAAACTATACCCACAATCAGCTCCTATTCCCACACATAGCTCCTCTCCCTTATGTGTATGTTTTGTTTGTTCTTCATTTAACTGATTGTAAATGTTGACCCCTCTCCCTTATATCCAACTATGATAGTGGCTAACTTCTACTTATGTTATAACCATTTATGAAATAGCATAAATAACTTGAAACAGCAACAAGATATATATATATATATATATATATATATTGCAGAGATAGATAAATACATAAGTTTCTTATACCCTTCTTCATTTACATTCAACTTAATCAGATGTATGCTTTGTTTGTTCTTCAATTAAAGTGACTATATATTAACCATTTCTCAAACAAAATTATGAAATATTTACAGAACTTGAAACAGTAGTATGATTGAAATATTTCAAACCCTTTCCTGTATCATAATACTCTTTGAAGATATACATATTTGTATCATACTGTTGTTTCAAGTTTATATATATATGTGTGTGTGTGTGTATCATAATGCTCCATGAGTTGTATCATATTGTTGTTTCAATTTTATATATATTTGTATCAAAATGTTGTATGAGGAAGGGTTTAACATGATTTCCCAAATTTTTATAGGAGGTAGAGTTGGTGATATGATAGTATACCATGCATTGCTTGTTACATTGCACACATACCCTTCATCATTTGCAATCAACTCAATTAGATGCATCATTATTTTGTTCTCCAATTACACTCACTATTACATGTACGAATTTTTTGTTTCAATTGGTATCATTATTTTCATTGTAACAATTATAAGTTTATGTTGTTTACTAATCACTATGTTGGTTCAATGTAGAGGAAGAAAAAAGTGATAGCAAATACCAGGTGACCTTTAACAAACATACTTGTACCAAAGTTGAGGTGTAAAAATATTCCTACACACAAGAGAGGTGTGCATCTATCACATAGCGATGAGGAGGACATTGTGATTCCTATTCACCAGCAATTAAAAAACTAAGCAGTGAGGAGGAGGTAGAAATTGTTGTGGAGCAGCCAACCGAACCTATACTCTAAGCTAACCCAACGATATCAACCAAAAAGGTTGCATTGAGGTGGGAATGGACCATGGCTGACATGGATTGTGCCCTTGTAGATGTCGAGGATAATGACATGTCAACTAGAGGTGTAGCCAAAAAGTGGGGTATTCCAACCACAACATTGTCAAATTGGGTGGGTGGTGTGTGTTGGTATGTGGCGACTGATCATGCTATACTGTATAGCCCATGGTATACTATACACCCTAGCCCCCCATCCTCGCTGGGGTCCGGGGCCGGGTGGGGGTTCGAGGGCGGCAGCCCCCGAGAAAAAATTTCTTCCTATTTTTTCGCGTGATCACCGAAAAAGGGAAAAATCAATGAAAAAGGAAAAATCCAATTTTGTAGAACCCTAAAATCTGGAAGCTTCTAAGCTTGGTAAAAAGGGGTTCGGATGGGTATTACAGTATGATGAAAAACGCGATTATTCGCAAGATTGTAATAAGGTTTTTCACTGGATAATAAAAGTATTGGATGGCTGCGGTTTGGTGGATGTAGCCCAGATTGGGTGAACCACGTTAAATTATGTGTTATGATTTATTCTGTTCATGTTTTAGTTTCTCTGTTTTGTTTATTAAATCTGCATTTAATTGTTAGATCTGCCATCTCTAACCCTAACAGTGTGACCACTAGTAAAAGGAAATGCCCCCCAATAGTCCTAACTAAGGAAAAAGAGGAATTGATCGTTGATTGGTGCAAGGAGATGGTTGTTGTTGGCCATGGTTTGGAGATTTTCAATCTCAAAATAGAAGTGGCCCAAATATGCAAAACAAGGAATAATCCCTTCAAGAATGGGCTTCCCAGCAAATCTTGGTGGACGGGATTCAAAAGAAGGCATCTCAATTTGTGCTTGAGAACAGCCCAAGGACAAGATAGAGACCACGCTATAAATATTGGGCTGCAATTGTAAGTGTTTTCTATGACACTTTAGAGAAGGCATATGTGGGAGGGAATTATGGGCCGCAGAGGATTTGAAACTACAACGAGACAGGGTTGCAAGTTGGCCAGAATAGTAATATGAAGGTGCTTGCCAACAAAGGCAACAGAAGTGTTGCTTACATTATTCCAAAGAGCCAGGAGTGGATCATATTCTAGCATGTGTAAATGTTGCAAGTCAGAAAATTTCAGGTTTTTATTTGTTCAAAAGCAAAAATCGTGTGCAAAACTACATAGCCAACTATGAGGAAAGAGCATTGATGGTTGTTCAACCTCGCGCATGGATGACCAAAAATATTTTTATCAAATGGCTCAATTTATTTTCTATGCAAGTACCTGGGGTTGCATTCCCATCCATAGAAACCTCTTGATATTTGATGGACATGGCATCCATATAGCCTTCTCTACCATTATTGAAGCAAGGGCGCTTGGTATTGACTTGCTCACCCTACTAGCCCACACATCACACAAGATGCAGCCTCTTGATGTGAGTGTTTTCTTTTCTTTCAAGTCTAACTTCAAAAGGGAAAGAATAGATTAGAGTATTAGACATTAAAATCTAGAGATAAGAAGGGCAGAATTGGCTACACTTGGTAGCCTAGCTTTTCAAAATTCATTAATTGTTTCAAACATAATAGTTGGCTTCAAGAGGATAGGTATTTTTCCCTTTGATCAAAATGCTTTGGAAAATGACATGAGGGTTAGTGATATTTTCCATTTTGCTGCCCCCGAGGAAGCATCAGCTGTTGAAAACATTCTAAGCCTATCTAGCAATGGTTTGGAAATGAATAAGGGTGAGTGTATTGAAGGAACAGTAGAAGTTGAATATTAGAAAAATGTAATTCATGGTTAGTATGTTTTTCAATTACCCATCTTCATTTCCAATCAACTCAATTATTTGTATGGTTAGTTTGTTCTTCAATTACTCTCAAACTTGCATGTTTGAATTTTTTGTTTCAAATTTCAATGAACCACTTGAACCAGCAATAATGCGAGACCATAATAGTATTGCAGACATCTCTCTTTCCCTACCAACTCCACCTGAGCAGCCCTCCTGGCTCTTATATGGTGTTGCTAATCTTGGTATTGATATGCATGTGGAGGAAGACCAAAGTCTTACAATGCCATCTCCACTGCATAGCATGGGTCCAAATACGTTAGTTCATTTCTATGTTGATTGGGGAGACAGTGAGGTGATAAGTTAGGAGATGGATTGGATGCTACAAATAGTGAGGTGCATGAAACAAATAATGTCGATTTGATTGAGCCTTTGGGAGGCCAACCAACTTCATGCATCTCATGATTCTTGAAGCTACCGGTTCATGTAGTGAAAGACAAGTCTAATAAGGTAGCTAACCGTGAGATCAAATTGCAAAGAGGATCCCAACTCCTAACTATTGATGACTACATGGCCTTGCTAAGTGAGTAAGAGGAAAATAAGAAGGAACTAGAAGAACTAAAATTGAGGAAGAAGCAATAGCTTGCAGAGCACAAGATAGAAAGGATTGTCGAATTGGAGGTGAAGGTTGTTATAAGAATTGAAAAGGAAAAGAAATGACTAGCAGTAGAGATTGAAAAGGAGCGACAAAAGAAAGGAAAAAAAAAGGGAGGAGAAAAGGGGAGAAAATGAAGTTGCAAAAAGGGAAAAAGTGTGTCACTTATTTTTCTAAGTAGGCACTCTCTTGCACTTCTAGGGTTTTGCACCTAAAAGGAGAAAGGTAACCCACAAAAACTTGGTGATACACTAAAGAATAATGTTAATATGATTAAAATATGTCTAAATGGAATGATCTAAATGTAGAAAATTGGTAAAATATGTCAATTATTAAATAAAAACTAAAGAAATGCACCTTGTTTGAAATCACAATGATGTATGCAAAAACACATAGAAAGATGAATAGAAATGCAAATAGAACAGAATAGGAAAGAAAATAGAAAGCATGCACTTGGATATGTGTTGCAGACTGGAATGAAGACTACAAATTTTGTTGATCCTAAAAATTTGGCCTACTAGGACACTTCCGCCATTCTGGGTGACCTAGTCCCAGATCAAGAAAACTGCACCGGATCCTGTTTCGACCAAATGGTTATCCAAATCTATAGAAAACTCTAAAAAACATGTACAGTGGGACTAATTCACCACGTTTGGTGGCTTAATCCATTTTGTATTTTCTAAAAATCTGAAAGTGGAAACGGAATCCTTTGGTCTGCACTTCGATTCTTGACAAGTGTATGGTTCTAAAACTCTAATTTTTGACACTGTAAGTGAATTTTTGTGGATATTTTGGATTAGGGAACAAGGAGATGTCTTCAAAAACTTTGCAACCTATTCTTCAATGATTTCCAATCCTTCAAGATACCTAAATCTGCAAACACACAAGGAAAGAGAGAGAAATGTTGGATGTTAGGGAATGGGAGTTTGGCTTGGTCAAACCCCTTTTTAGGTAATTAAACCAAAATGAAGAAATAATGTAATGAAGAATGAAATAATGGAATTAGAGACTTTCCATGATGATAGATCTTGATTTTCTGTAGCAAAAGATGAAGAATCTTCCCTTGAATGTCTTTGAAATCTATCTTGATGACTTAGAATACTAAAACCCTAGCTTGCTTGACTTGAGATGGAAGATGAATGATGAATGAATAATGAGTTATGAATTAGTGTTTAGAAGCTTGTATTTATAGGAAATCCACCTAATTTTCCTATTAATTTGATCCCCAAGGCTGACATGAAGGAAAAATAAAGTTAAAATTCATTTTTTCCCGCCCAAACCTCAAAAATAGCCCAAATGAGACTAAGTCACCAAGTTGGGTGACTTAGTCCCACCTGGATGGGACTAATTTTCCCAGATGGGTGACTTGGTCCCACATGAGTTATTTTTCTAGTTGGATTGTCAAGTGAAGAAATTAGGCTTCTAGGTTGTTCTAATCAAGTCTTTAATTAAATTAAGCCTCAGGATGCACAATATGGGGTCATAGGGGCCTATTAATGATTATATAAAGGGTAATTAGGGCTAGGGACACAAATTTCAATGTGAAAGTGTGATTAAATACACTTTACATCATTAAAATGAGGTCCACACAACCTAGAAATGCACAACATCTAATGTGAATGTGAAAAACACATTACAACACTAGATTGGAATTAGGTTTAATTTACAAGCCTTCTATATTGATGTTATAATGCAATTAAATACATTTTTCAACATTGAATTAGGGGAAAGATAGGTCCATTCAATCTAGAGAAGTGTGAAAGTCTTTTACAACTCTTTACAACACTTTTACAAGACATTGTTAAATACATTTTATTTAGTTTGCAAGGGAAAAAGACCTAATGTGGATGTGTAAAACACCTCACAACACTAAATCAAGGCCTCATTAAGCTTAATTTATCATAAATTATTCCCATATCAAGCAAGGTGTACACTTTTTGGTGACACATTAAGCCCCCACTTTAGTGAGAGGATGAACTTGCTTCAAACTCACACTAAAGTAGACATTAAAGAAGGATCCAATCATACCAATGTGGATGAAAAAGAATGACAAAGATCGAGGCATCGGTCAAGCCCCCAGGATCCAAGATCTTAAGTCAAGCCAACATAAGCATGAAAGGACACAGGAAAGGTGTATAATATGCAGCAAGACAAGATACATGATCATACAATGGAAAGCACTAGAAGGAAGAGAAAAAAAAAAAAAGGTGGAACAAGCTTCAACCATTTGTCCAACACATTGTGGATCAAATCTAGGTTGTTTGTCAAAAAATGCATACTCACTCTAAGGTGATGGAACTCTTGGTTGTCTATCGAGTGAGAAGTCCTCAAAGGTGAGACACATAGGGCTGATATGTGCTCACACACACGCGAGTGGCTATGGGGAAATTCATACCTCGAAATGGGCTTCCCGCTCAACCATACCAAAGTTATACCTTCTGATAACTTTAATAAGGTGCCACATGAAAAATGATCTTCGAGCTCTATGAGGTAAGCAAAACTTTGTATGCTTGATGCTCATAGACATTGTAACTAGTGTAAGGAATGTTCAAAGGTATTTTTCTTAGTTTGTGCAAGGTCTCATCTTAGGGAACACTATTCCTAATGTTTCCAAGAGAGGATGTGTGAAAGAAGTATCATACTCTTGGATGGAATCAAGCCCACTGACATCACCAAGAAAAGGACACATCGCAAGAAGAAATAAATCATTCAATGAAACATGATGAGTGTCAATGTATGCCCCCACTTTAAAGCATTTTCTAACACCATTACTATGAGAAATTTCTTTAAAGTAGAAGAAGAATACATGAGAGCTTACTTGGAAATCCCTATGCCAATTCAAGTGTTCCTGATAAGCTACATCATGAAAAGGTAGTATGTCACATGTGAGCCAACTTAAGGCATACCGTCCACATCCCAAGATTTCTCTTATATTTTCATGAAAGGTTAACAGCAAGACAAAAGAAGCAACAACAAATGACATATGAAGACAAGGCTACCTAACCCCTTGCCCCCACTTAGTGGGGTGAGCTGAATTGATTGATAAGATGCATGCTAGAGTGAAAATTAGTATCAATTAGAGGAATTAGGTGCCCCCACATAAGGGAGAGCACCAAAATCTTGAATATGTTGAATTTTACTACTCAAAGCCTTACATTCATTAGTGGAATGGTCGTGAACTTGATGATATGTGCAAAATGAAGTCTTGTAATAGAATTTATTTTCAGTTCGTGGAGGAAGGGATATCAAGTGATCTTGGAGGAGTCTCAACAAGATACCCTCTTCATCAATGGTAGAAAATGTTCTTGTAGTTGGTGGCAAAGATTTTTCTTGCTTAGGACAAGATGTCGTACTTATGCAAGACTCTTTAGATTGTGATATTTTGTTCCCTCCTTTGCAAGAGGGTGAAAAATCTAATGAATTTGAATCATTAGTGTTTTGTGAGATGACATTTATATTAAGTGAAGATGTCTTTGTTTGTTTCATTTCTTGCAAAGGATAACTTTCAAGACCAATAGTGTCTATTAGTTCAAGATGCACTACTATTAAGGTTATCTTAGAGGTGTGTCACCAAAAAAATGTATAGTTGACATTTTTACAATCACTTGAGTCTTTCTTATGGACTTTGGCTTGATTTTTCCTAGATTTAATGTTGTAATGTGGCCAACATGTTCACATTAGGTCTTGGACCCTTGAGAATCATTAATACTTCTAAGATGTCTTGCAAAGGTTCTGTGAAGTGTTGTAACCCACTTTCACACTTTTCTAGGACCCTTTCATTATAGTTCATTTAAATATCTCCTTTTTATCACTTACCAAGTCTTATTTCAATTTTTTGTAAAGAGTTGTAACAAACTCTCACACTTTTCTAGACTTTTCATCAATAATTTGACCCTTTCTTATGTTTAAATGACCCCTTAATGCACTTTTTGGCCCTACTTAAGTGTATTTTTAAGGATATTCACGTTATACATTATTTAACGCACTTTAATTTCTGAAACACAGTGAAATTTCCCTAGCGGGACCAAGTCGCCACCTAGGGTGAATTAGTCCCACTAGGCACAAAAATCAAAATAATTTTAATTTCTTGGTGGGATTTTATTCTCTTACCCTTGAGGTTGGCTTGTGACGTGTTATTTTTGAGAAATAATGGAAAATCAAGTATAAATAAAGGGTTTTCCCCTCATTTTTCATCTCCTATCTACCTACCAATCTATTCATTCTCAAGCACCTAATTCATTCAAGCATTCAAGCACTTTAAGCATCATTAAGTCATCCATTGGAACACTTCATTGCATATCTTCATATTTAAACATCAAGGGTTTGGTAATTTTATGACATTGCATGTTGTTTATTTATCATTCTCTTCTTATTTCATTTCATTATCTAGGTTCTGATTACCAAAGCGGAGTTTGACAAAGGCAAACCCCTATACTCTAACCCTTAACCCTTTTTCCCCTCTTTACATGTGTGTTTGCAGGTCTTGTATACAGATTTTTCAAAGAGGAAAGTGTCAAAAAGGTGTTTTCCATCCGTCAAAGTCATCAAAGTCAACATAACCCTAATTGAAGCTTGGAGACCTCTTTCAGCCTATTTTCTGTAGATTTAGATCCAGACACCTATCAAGAAAGGAAGTGCAAGTTGAAAGCTACAAAATCCTGTTCCAAAATTCTAGAAATTCCCAGGTGGACTAAGTCACCATCTATGGAAAATTAGTCCCACTTACAGGCCTAAAAATTTATTTTTACATTTTTTAGTACCCATTTGGCAAATTCCCGTTCTAACATATTTTTCCCAAAATTGGACTAAGTCGCCCAGCTTGGCGTAAGTGTCATAGTCAACATTTCCAATCAATTCTATAGGATTCCAAAGCCTCTTTACATCAAATTCCATATTCCAGGTGCACCTCTCCACTTTTGTTTAATTTGATCATCATTTACTTGAATTCTTAGGTGTTTTTGCATACATCACTATGTTTTCCAACACTTTGCATTTCTTAGGTTTTGCATTAATAATCACCTTTCTTTTTCAATTTATTACATTTAGACATCATATTTAGGCATATGACATCCCTCATTACATTAATCTTGAGTGTAGACATTAGAATTTTGGGACCATTTCTCCCCTTTTAGGTGAAAACCCTAGAAGAGTTAGAGCATCTTGGACACCCAAAATCAGTGTCCACATTTTGGTGAACCTACTTTAGAATATTTCCTTTCTGATTTCAACTGCATTTGCATCCTAGGTTTAACTTGCATCAACATTGCATTAGGTGTTGCATTGTTTAAATTGCATCCTAGGGTTTTAAAATTTTCATTAGTGAAAAGCTCATATAGCTTTCATTTTTGCATCATATTTCATTGGAAAACAACAAAATTCTACATTTTCCTACTATAGTTGCATCTATGCATCTTAGAGACATCAAATTGCATTCAAATTTTTTGAAAAATCTCAAAAAAATCATCACTGGGACTAATTCACCACACTGGGTGACTTAGTCCTTTTGCACATTTTGCATTGTAATTTTTGGAATTTTATATACATTTTTTGCATTTTTGTTTCATGTTATTACATTCTATCATAATTTCCAGATTTGTTGTTTTCTTCTATTTCTTGCATATAGTTTTCTTGCATTATGGCTTTTTGCTTTAATAAGTTTTGGATGTCATTAAAATAGTTTTTAGACATGTCAAATTATGCCTTTGGAACTGATCCTTATGACCTTGAGCTTCCTCATGCTCCTTCAACTCACATGAATTTCCTCCTTGTGATGTTGACATCATTGGAGAAGATGATGACAGCATGAATAAATTCTTAAACGAATGTCTTGAAAACCTTGAAGCCAATGCATCCTTTTACCCATCCATGAAGCAACGAGACATTCCTATGGTCTCACCTCCCGACATGTTTGGTTACTTACATCCTGAAACAAATGAAGGACTTAAGTTCCCCCTAACAGGTGGACCTAGTTCCTCTAATCAAGCAATTCCTCAACCATTCTATGATAACAAAGTTACAACCACATCAATCAACCTTGAAGAAACTTATGGCAAAGGTTTTACAATCTTAAGAAAACAAGGATGTGACACAACAAGTGAACATAACATTCATCAACTTTTAGAACAAATACCAACAAATGAAAACACAACAAGGTTAGGCTATCAAGATCCTCCTCATGATAGAAATCCTCCTTTAGAATATTAGAGACTTCGTGATGATGGCACGGTGATCTTTGATTCCCCTCCTGATCTAAATGTCCTTCTTCCTCCTGAACAACCCTTACATGATACCAATGAAAAGGATGATAGGATCCCCATGGTTCCTCTTCCTCCTTCAATCCATTAAAAATGAGAATGTAGTAAATGCAAATGACCTTACAAGTTGAAAAAACTAAAGTTTCCTCTCCATCCACCACCTGAATGTGAAAAGAAATTGCAAATCCTTCTAAACAAAGAACTCATTTTATTACCACCTATGAATAGGTTGGTAATCTATCATAAAGATTCTAAATTTCCACATTGTGCATATCATCATGTTCTTGGACATAAAAGTGATGAGTGTTGCCAATTGAAAGAAGTATTGAGCAAGTATCATTTTGATGGCAATAGTTGTTATCTAATCAATCCATAAACCACATTTCCCACACCCAATCATGTAATAGTTGTAGAATCTTCCATTCTCACTATTACATGACCTTTCCCACCACCTACCTCAGCTTATTCTTTCCTTGCACTCAATGGGGGAAAGAATTTGTTATACTTGTCCTAGTAATGCATTTTTCATTGTCCCTTAGCCGCATTATCCACCTTCTGCATATACTAACTGAGATTGGGATGCGAATGACTTGTTTGATGGTCGACTTGCATTTGCATTACTAGTATTTTTCTTTTCTATGTGTGTATCGTGTTCCCCCATAATGTATTGTTTGATGTTCTCCTCTCTTTGTGACATTCCTCTATTTCTTCTTCATTCTTCTATATGTCATACATTGATTTTGTGTTTTCCTTTTGGGGATGATGCAAAGAATTGAGACACCCTATGTCTCTTCCATGTTGACCCACTAGGTATTTTTATCTTTTTTTTTGCTTTTGTTTTTTCCTTTTGGGGATGACACAAAGCATTGATACACCCTATGTCTCTTCCATGTTGACCCAAAAGATCTCTTTTTCTTTTTCGCTTGTCTTTTTCTTTTTCACTTGTCTTTTTCTTTTTCGGCTTGTGTTTTCCTTTTGGGGATGATGCAAGGAATTGAGACCGCAATGTCTCTCTCATGTTGACCCAAAATATTTTTCATTTTCTTTTTCCTTTTTGTTTTCATTTTTCTTGTGTTTCCTTTTGGGGACGATGCAAAGTGTCGAGACATACCATGTCTCTTCCATGTTGACCCAAATGACTCTTTCTTTTTCTTTTATTTTCACTCTCTTTGTGTCATTCTTCTAGTTCTATGTGTATTTGGGGAATGATGATAGTTTTGAGCTCTCTAATCAAAATATTGCAGCAAAGAACATACTAACCCCAAATCCATAGATCCCTTATGTGTTTGGTGTATTCCTTTTAGGGGCAACCCCTTTTTCTTTTCTTTTTCCTTTTTCTCACATGACGCAACCTTACTCATAAACATATGACTTGGCATAGGGGCTTTCCAAGTTGGCTCTCATGTCTTCTTTCTTATTAGCATTTTTTATTTGCTACTTTAAAATAATTGCTCATAAAATGGTGCATAGCAATTCCTTCAAAGTGGGGGCATACATTGGCATAATTCATTTTGCATTTTTCTTTTTTGGTTCTTAGTGTAGTCTTGTTACTTTATACGATGTGTTTTGTCACTTTGTGGATGACATTGCGTGTGATGTCCTTCATAAGTGTGATCTATATTAGCATATTACATTCCTCTTAGTGGCCTGATGTGACGCACTGCATCCCCTAAGTTACAAATATTCTATCCTTTGATTGGTTCTCTCTTGGAGACATTAGACACAATGTTCCCTAAGTTATAGACCTCGCATGAAATTTTCAAGACTCCTTTGAACATTCTTTTTCATGTTACATTTTGCATTTATATGGCCACCTTGCATAACATAGCTTGCATGCATGTGGTTCCATCACATTTTTTCATGAGTTATAAGCATACGAAGCTTTGCTTGTCTCATAAAGCACGAAATGAAATTGTCCTTTGTGGTGCCTTATTAAAGTTATTAGGAGGTATAAATTTGATATGGTTCAATGGGAAGCCCATTATGAGGCATGACTTTTCCCCATAGCCACCTTCTTGTGTGTGAGTGCATACCAACTGTGAGTGTATGTTTCTCACCTTTTAGGATTTCTCACCCCACGAACAACCAGAAGTCTTGTGGCCCTAGAGTGAGTATACTCGGGCCTTCTCACCTGACGGATAGCCATGAGTTTCATCACCCCATAGGGAGTACACATTTCTTGCTCCAAACAAACAAACTAAATTTGATCCATAACAGGATGGAAAAATGATCAAAACTTTCTTTCATTCCTTTTCATCATTTTTTGGTGTGTTCCTTTGTGTTTATGTCTGGTTTTCCATGGGATCGTGATCTTGGGGGCTTGAACATCCCTCTTGATTATTTTTGTCTCATCTTATCAACATGAGTGCATTTGGATCCCTCTCTATGTGCATGTTGGGCTACTTTAGTGTGATTTTGAAGCAAGTTCATCCTCTCACTAAAGTGGGGGCTTAATGTGTTGCCAAAAAATGTATAGTTTAAATTTTTATGCTCACTTGAGTCTTTCTTATGGACTTTGGCTTGATTTTTCCTAGATTTAATGTTGTAATGTGGCCAACACGTTGACATTAGATCTTGGACCCTTGAGAATCATTAAGACTTCTAGGATGTCTTGAAAGGGTGTTGTGAAGTGTTGTAACCAACTTTCACACTTTTCTAGGACCCTTTCATTATAATTCATTTAAATATATCCTTTTTATCACTTACCAAGTCTTATTTCAAAGTGTTGTAAATAGTTGTAACAAACTCACACTTTTCTAGACTTGTCATCAATTTAATTTGACCATTTCTTATGTTTAAATGACCCCTTAATGCACTTTTTGGCCCTACTTAAGTGTATTTTTTTGGATATTCTTGTTAAACCTTATTTAATGCACTTTAATTTCCAAAACCCAGTGAAATTTCCCTAGTGGGACCAAGTCGCCACCTAGGGTGACTTAGTCCCACTAGGCACAAAAATCAAAATAATTTTAATTTTTTGGTGGAATTTTATTATCTTACCCTTGAGGTTGGCCTATGATGTGTTTTTATTAACAATAAATAGGTTTTGAAGGGTGCCTGAAACCCTGAAAAAGAAAGAAAGTGTCAGTAAAGATAAGACAAGAGACTACCCACACAAAATAAACAAAAACACCAGCTGATTAACAGACCATCAGCACACCATCAGTAGTCCAAAAATAGCCAAAAAAAAAACAAAAAGGTCGCCTTAAGGCCATTACAGCAAATCTTTAAGCATTTTTGTAGCCTCCAAATCCTTGGTCGCCAACCTATCATGCATAACCATGATTTCTTCAACATCACGAGCAAGATCCTTCTTGCCTTTCTTAGTTTTGCTCCTAGTACGAACACTTGAACTAGTAGCCAAATTCATTGAATTCACATCCAACCCAACACCTTCCCCATGATCCAAGTTCGGCCTATGATGTGTTATTTTTGGGAAATAATGGAAAATCAGGTATAAATAAAGGGTTTTCCCCTCATTTTTCATTTCCTATCTACCTACCAATCTATTCATTCTCAAGCACCTAATTCATTCAGGCATTCAAGCACTCTAAGCACCATCAAGTCATCCATTGGAGAACTTCATTGTATATCTTCAGATTTACACATCAAGGGTTTGGTAAGTTTATGATATTGCATGTTGTTTATTTATCATTCTCTTCTTATTTCATTTCATTATCTAGGGTTTGATTATCAAAGTTGGTTTTGACCAAGGCAAACCCCTATACTCTAACCCTTAACCCTTTTTCCCCTATGTTTTTGCAGGTCTTGTATGTAGATTTTTCAAAGAGGAAAGTGTCAAAAGGGTGTTTTCCATCCGTCAAAGTCATCAAAGTCAACATAACCCTAATTGAAGCTTGGAGACCTCTTTCAGCCTATTTTCTATAGATTTAGATCTTGACACCTATCAAGAAAGGAAGTACAAACCGAAAGCTACAAAATATTGTTTTGAAATTTCAAAAAAATTCAGGTGGACTAAGCCACCATCTGTGGTAAATTATCCCCACTACCAGTCTTGAAAATTGATTTTTACATTTTTGAGTACCCATTTAGCATATTCTCATTCCTGCAAATTTTCCTAAAAATTGATTTTACATTTTTTATTTTTGAGTACCCATTTTGAGTCGCCCAGCTTGGCATAAGTGTCCTAGTCAACATTTTTAGTCAATTTTGTAGGATTCCAGAGCCTCTCTACATTAGATTCCAAATTCCAAGTGTACCTCTCCAATTCTGTTTAATTTTTTCATCATTTACTTGCATTCTTAGGTGTTTTTGCATACATCAATATGTTTTCTAGCACTTTGCATTTCTTAGGTTTTGCATTAATAATCACCTTTATTTCTCACTTTATTGCATTTATACATCATATTTAGGCATATTACATCCCTCATTACATTAATCTTGAGTGTAGACATTAGCATTTTGGGCCCATTTCTCTCCTTTTAGGTGAAAAACCTAGAAGAGTTAGAGCATCTTAGACACCCAAAATCAGTGTCCACAAGAGGAATCTTGTGTGATAGTGTTGATGTTGAGTGAAGGCTTGGTGATTTCTATCAAAGGACAATAACCAAGACTATGATTTGTTTCTTGTGTGTTAGGTTCAATCAGGACACGAATACCTTGTTCTCTAGCACCACATCCTTTTCCACTATATCCAAGTTGTTTCATAAGCTCGTAACCTTTTCCATAAAAAATTTTTCATTTCTTTTGGATCAAGTGATTGTTCATGGTTAAGGTTGTAAAAATTTTTCATGCAATTTGCTTTGTTGTCTCAAGTGGTTGGGGTGGATGCTTTCGAAGGATCATCAAAGTTTTGTGTTGACATGACTGCTTTTTCAATTTCCTTTTCAGAATATTTGTGTATGATCTTGTATTCTCCTATGAATGTTGGTGTGAAATCTAAGGAACCCCAATCATCATCTAAGAGCTTTGTGATTCCCTCAATTTATTTTTCTTTGTCTTGCATGGGTTTGACTTGTGTAGATGGTTTCAATGTGTTTAAATGATTTTGTTTGTTTTTCTCAATGTTCAAGCAACTGTTTGGATTGGGGTTAGCTTCAAGTATGTGCACTTTTTGTTGTAGATGTACTTCAATTTACAATGGAGAGTAGAAGGCACCTCATTCATTACATGAATCCATGGTCTGCCTAAAATGAGATTATATGAAAGATCATTAGGCATGATATGGATTGGTGTATCCAATGTAACCCTCCCAACTGTAAGAGGCAAAGTGATCACACCAAGCATTTGTTTGCCTACATTGTCAAATCCATGGATAGACAAGGAATCAGGTTGAACTTTTTGTTTATCCACATGCAGCCTATTCAAAATATTTACACTACACACATTAAGGGTTAAGCCATTATCAACAAGGGTTCACTTTATTCCTATTATTTTATATTGAGATATTATTATGAAATCTTTATTTTTTTTTTGCACTTCCAAAGGGGAGAGTTCACTTTGGTGGAAAAAAAAAATTTCAGCATTCAATCCTTGAATTAGGGTTGTTATGTCATTCAATTGTGCATTGGAAGGGATTGGAATTTTTTGTAAGGTTGTTTGAAGCATAGTGTGATAGGTAGGTGAATTCTGAATTAAATCCCATAGGGATATCTTTGCAAGAGTATTTTTAATTTGTTCGAATGGCAAAATCATATTGTGTCGTAGAAAAATTTCCCTTAACATTTTCATGGCCTTTTAGGTCTCATTTCTCGATGTTTGGTCTATTTTTCTCTAATTTTATGTTGTAATGTGGCTTGAACATGCATATTTAGGTTCTAAAATTCAAATAATTATGTCTTGTGAAGGTTTTGTGAAGTGTTGTAAAACATTTCTACACTCTTCTAGACTCTATTCATTACAGTTCACCAAAAAATCACCTTTTCATCACTAAACAAGTCCTATTTTGAAGTGTCGTAAAGTCTTGTAACAAGATTTCACGCTTTTCTAGGCATAACTTCACTATTTACACCTTTCTTATGCTTTATTTGACCCCTTTATGCCCTTATAAGTTTTAGTTAAGTGTATTTTTTAATTTAAACTAGATAAATAACATTAAATGTGACTTAATTCCCAACACCCCTTTTTAGGTCCTAGGTGGGACCCATTCGCCATGGGTGGTGAATGAGTCCCCCTTGACTCCAAATTCAAAATATTTTAAATTTCCTTTCAGTTTTCTATTCAAAATCACTTGATGTTGGCCTATGATGAGGTATCAATGGGTTGTTAAGGCACAAGATTGTATAAATAAGTGATTTTCACCTCATTCTACAATCTCCTACAATCTTACATCACTTTCAAGCAATCTTCTCATTCACTCAAGCATTCAAGCACCTTACAACATCAAATCAAGCATTCATCATTGAGCATTTTGGAGCATCCATTTACACAACTTTAGACTTTCTTCAACAAGGGTTTGGTAAGTTGATAGCATTTGCATGTTATTTTTTTTATCATTCTCTTTCACTTCATTGTTTCTTTAAGGGTTTGATTACCAAAGTGGGGTTTGACCAAGGAAAACCCATATTTGCTAACCCTCAACCATTTTTCCCCTCTTGCATGTGTGTTTACAGACCTTTGTGTGCATATTTAACAAGTATTTAGGTGTTGAAGAGTGTTAAATAAGTCAACTAGGTGCTTCAAGTCAAATCAACCATATTTCAAGCTTGGAGAAGGTATTATGTTCGTTTCCTACAAAATTGACTTCGGCAACCCAACAAGCAAACATCCTCAGATCTGATGTTGCAAATTTGTCTCCTAATTTATCTGAATTTTGGGAGAGGACTTATTTTCCACCAATGGAAAATGATTCCCACCTTAAGGCTAAAAAACTAAGTTTTGTCATATTCTGAATCCTAACACTTAGAAACCTATTTCTAACAGTTTTCATCAAAAGCAGGATTGATTCGCCACCCTGTGCGAATGAGTCCCACTGGTGAGTTTTTGTGATTCCAAATAGCATCCAGAACATTCTAGAATCTTCATCATACCTCCAAGTGCACACTGATTTAGCTCATTTCTTTATGTTCTACACTTATTTATTCATAGCTCTTCGTTTGCATATCACATTGTGTTTTCCAACATAGCATAAGTATTAAGTTTGTCATACATAATAAGTCATTTAGATCACTTAATTGCATTTAGTTCACTTCATTTAGTCTAAATAGCATCCTACATTGCATAATTTGAATGAACCTAGCTAGAATTTTTGGCCTACCTCTCTACTTTTAGGTGCAAAACCCTAGAAGAGTTAGAGAGTCTTGTGGTGTCGAAAATCTACGGTTCATTTTGGTGAACCTTCATTTTGAACACTTTTCATTATTTATTTCATTTGCATCTTGCATCCTAGATTACACTTGCATCAACATTCAATTAGGGTATTGTTTTGTTTTTGCATTCTAAGGTTTCTCAAATTGCATTAGAGAAAGACTCGTTTAGATTTCATTTTTGTATTGAATATCATTGAAAAAATTAAAAATCTACATCTGCATCCTTCATTTGCATCTGAAAAGCATTAGAATCACATTAAATTTTCTGAAAAACACAAAAAAATCTCATACTAGGAGTCATTCGCCACCCTGGGCAAATCAGTCCACCTACACATTTCAAATTACATTTTTAGGAATTTTTTGGGAATTTCCTAAATTTTTGTTATCTATTGTTAGTTCTCTATTTCAATTTACAAAATTTCTATTATTTGCATTTATGACTCCTAGATTACCTTGCATTTGCATTCACCCCATCTTTTGTGGTACTTGTATGAGTGTTTGGTGCCCCATTGATAATACTTTAGTGAGACAAAGTTCTACACTCATGGCCTCCCACGATAGCACTTTTGTTGTGGACCTTGGGATCTCAAGAGCTCCTACTCCTAGTATGGACAATGGTGCATTAGGCATGGACAATACCACTTATATGTCTTCACCTTTCCATCTAATGAATGTTGACACACAAAACAACTCCATCCCGCAAGAAAAGGTCATTAATATTCATGATGATTTTGCACACTTACAACAAGACTTGTCCCTTGAAAACATTTCCACCACTACCATACCATCCATAGAAAACCTTCATCGTTTGATTGAAAGTGATGATGGCTTGCAAGTTATGAAGAGAATTGTCAAGATTTACAATAAACATGCTTCTTCTAATTCCCACTCCGCAAACATTCTTGTAAGCCAAGGAGGACCTCACATTCCCCCCTTCAACCATAGCATCCATACCAACTTATACCACTCCTCATGTTACAACAACTATACAACAAGTTAGTCATGTGGATCCTTCTTTTGCAATTTCAACTAGCATTCCTAGTTCTCTTGTGGCATCACAAGTCCCCTCCACTACCTTCACCCCTCTTAGTGTTCCTTTCACTTCCCCTCACATTACATACACTCCATCACCATTTTATCTTCCACCTCAAACCACCTACCCTAATCCCATCATTACACAACTCCTTAATATTGTTTCATCCATGCACAACAACAAATTTCCAACATTAGCCAAGGTCAAACCGCTCCACCCACATATCATGTTCATAGTAGCCCCTTATCCTTAGAAATCTTATGCACACAGATGCCACAAGGGATAGAAATGCATAGGTTTGAGAAATACGGAGGTAAAGGAGACCCTATTAACCATGTCAATGCTTATACAAATTTATGCAGTGATTTTGTCCTTGATGATAAACTCTTAGCTAAAATTTTTCCTAGGACCCTAAAAGATACTGCATTGGAGTGGTTTTCCAACTTTCCCAATCATTCCATCTGATCATTTAATGAGATTTTGGATGCCTTCATAAGTTACTTCCAAGTTCATATGACCCCTAAAAAACAATGGCTGACCTAATTTGCTATAGACAAAATGTCGATGAGAAAGTCACTAATTTTATTTCACATTATTAGTCATTATATGCTCAAGTGGATGTCAAAATTCTTGATTCACATCTGCAGAAGATGTTTATCAAAAACTTGCACACAAACCTTCAAGATAAGTTAACTATGATGAAATTCCCTTCATTTATGCATTTATGTACAACCTTATGTGAATATGACAACTCGATTTCAAGTCATGATTTAAAATCCACTTCTAACCAAGTTGAGAAGCCTAAGCACAACAATCAAAACAATACACAAAAATTTTGCAAACCAAATAGAGGCTTTTTACAATTCAATCCACCTGCAACCAAATCTGAAGTGTCAGCTATTAAAGCAGTGATCCCTTATACCTATGGGGACTCGAAGAGACAATTTACTCCCTTACCTGATACCCTTTATAATCTAATGAACCAATTTCTCCAACAACAAATGATCACCTTTCCTACCGTCAAACCACTTGATACCACCCACCTTTAAACCTAATGCTTATTGTCATTTTCATCACCAAAATGGCCATGACACCGAACAATGTAAGCATCTCAAACACTTAGTCCAAGACCTCATTGATTCAGGTTGTTTATCCATTGCGAGTGTTAATGATCAGGGAAATAAGTTTGTTGCACCCCATAACCAAAATTTACAAATTTTCACCAATCCCATGCCTAAACATAATGTTTCATTTGTCAAAGCTAGTGAACCTTCAAAACCTCAAGTCATGAATGTTGATACAAATAGTGAAAAAATGATATAACTCCAAATGTTACCCAAGTTAATCCTATGGATGAACTTTTGGGTGTGATAGAAATTATCCCTCATAAGGGCCCAACCAACAAACATCTTGATATCACCTTTCCTTCTAGAGATATACTTCAAAAACTTCTTGATGGTCCTCTTTACATAGCTAGCAGAATCTATGATAAGCCCACCAATGGGATATTAATAGATCCCGCCTATGGTGAAAAAGTGATCACGGAAGAGTTTCTAGTATTACATGAGTTGTATCAAGATGACTATAATAAACTAACTGCATGGATTAAAAAACATACTAGTTTTGTGTGCCCTACGATTGGATTGATCGTACTCCCCTTACAAATAGGACCTAAAAATTTGGAAGTAACATTTTCAATTATTCCACAATCAGATCAATTTTGTTTGTGGCTAGGCCACCCTTGGCTTCGCTCAATGAAATCGGTCCCTTCAATTGTTCACAAATGGTTGAAGTTTCCACATGGCAATGAAATATTTACCATACACCATAGTGGCTTTCATCCATTATTGTCTAAAGGTAATTTTTCCTTAGAATCCTTTTGGCCCACACCTATGGAACCCATCACCCCCCGTAAAGATTTATTTTTCATAACCTATCAAAAGTTCAAATCCAAATGCATAGCCAAGTTGTCTCTTCGTAACATGTCCCTGTCAGCTTCCACCCCACCTATCCTAGATGAAACCATGCTTCAAACTAATTCCGACATTGAACAAACCATACAACCTAATGAACAACTAACCTTCGACACTTCCCTACCCTCATTTAAACAACCAAGAGAAAGTGAATCTACTTTAAAGTAATTTCTCACAAAACAGTGTGTAACAATTCCTTTAAAGTGGGGGGCATACATTACCATTAATTCATTTGCATTTTTGGTTCCTAGTGTAGCCTTGTTGTTCATATGATGTTTTCGTCACTTTGTGGATGGCATTGGGTGTGATGTCCTTCATAAGTGTCATCTATCTTAGCATATTACATTCCTCTTGGTGGCTTGATGTGACGCACTGCATCCCCTAAGTTGTGAATATTTTATTCTTTGATCAGTCCTCTCTTGGAGACATTAGACACAATGTTCCCTAAGTGGTAGACCTTGCATGAACTTAACAAGACTCCTTTGAACATATTTTCCATTTTACACTTTTATACTTTTACATTTTTGCATTTTTATTTTACACTTTGCACTTTTTTCCACCTTGCATAACGCAACTTGCATGCCTGTGGTACCTTCCTTTTTGTTCATGAGTTCTAAGCATATGAAGCTTTTCTTGTCTCATGAACAACGAACTGACATTTTCCTTTGCGGTGCTTTGTTAAAGTTATCAAGAGGTATAACTTTGATATGGTTGAGAAGGAAGCCCATTCAGCGGCATGACTTTCCCCATAGCCACCTTTTTGTTTGTGAGTGCATACCAACTAGCGTATGTATCTTCACATTTTGATCCTTCTCACCCAACAGACCACCATGAGTTTTTTCACCCTAGAGTGATTATACATTCTCTTTTTCAAACAATCAACTTAGATCTAATCCACGACTAGTTGGATAGACGATCAAAGCTTCATCCAACTCTCTCATTTCAACACTTGCATGTTCCTTTTTTCTTATGCTTATTTTTCCATGGGATCTTCATCCTAGGGGCTTGATCATCCTTCTTGATTGTTCTCATTCCATCTTGCTAACGTAAATGCATTTGAACCCTCCTCTCGGTGTTCATGGCAACTTTAGTGTGAGTTTGAAGCAATTTCATCCTCACTAAAGTGGGGACTAAATGTGTCATAGAAAAATAGCCCCTTGTCATTTTCAAGGCCTTTTAGGTCTTGTTTCTCAATGTTTGGTCTATTTTTCTCTAATTTTATGTTGTAATGTGGCTTGAACATGCATATTTAGGTACTAAAATTCAAATAATGATGTCTAGTGAAGGTGTTGTGAAGTGTTGTAAAAAAATTCTACACTCTTCTAGACTCTATTCATTACAATTCACCTTTTCATCACTAAAAAAGTCTTATTTTGAAGTGTTGTAAAGTCTTGTAACAAGATTTCATGCTTTTCTAGGCATAACTTCACTATTTACACCCTTTTTATGCTTTATTCAACCCTTTTATGCCCTTATAAGCTTTAATTAAGTGTATTTTTGAATGTAAACCTGATAAATAACATTAAATGTGATTTAATTTCTGACACCCATTTTCAGGTCCTAAGTGGGACCCATTCGCCATGGGTGGCGAATGAGTCCCCCTTGGCTCCAAATTCAAAATATTTTAAATTTCCTTTCGGGTTTTTATTCAAATCACTTGATGTTAGCCTGTGATGAGGTATCAATGGGTTACTAAGGCACAAGATTGTATAAATAAGTGATTTTCACCTTATTCTACAATCTCCTATAATCTCACATCACATTCAAGCAATCTTCTCATTCACTCAAGCATTCAAGCACCTTACAACATCAAATCAAGCATTTTGGAGCATCCATTAACACAAATTCAAACTTTCTTCAACAAGGGTTTGGTAAGTTGATAGCATTTGCATGTTATTTGTTTATCACTCTTTCAATTCATTGTTTCATTAAGGGTTTGATTACCAAAGTGGGGTTTGATCAAGGAAAACCCCTATTTGCTAACCCTCAACCATTTTTCCCCTCTTGCATGTGTGTTTGAAGACCTTTGTGTGTAGATTTAACTATATTTAGGTGTTGAAGAGTGGTCAAAAATTCAACTAGGTGCTTCAAGTCAAATCAACCATATTTCAAGCTTGGAGAAGGTATTCTGTCTGTTTCTTGCATAATTGACTTCGGCAACCCGACAAGCAAACATCCTCAGATCTGGTGTTGCAAATTTGTCTCCTAATTTCTCTGGATTTTGGGAGAAGACTTATTCGCCACTAGTGGAAAATGAGTCGGATCACCTCAAGGCTAAAAATCTAAGCTTTGTCAGATTCTGGATCCTGACACTTAGAAACTTGGTCCCGACAGTTTTCATCAGAAGCAGGATTAATTAGCCACCCTGGGTGAATAAGTCCCACTGGTGAATTTATGTGATTCTAGACAGCATCCAAAAAATTCTAGAATCTTCATCAAACCTCTAGGTGCACACTAATTCAGCTCATTTCTTTCTATTCTGCACTTATTTATTCATAGCTCCTTGTTTGCATATCACATTGTGTTTTATAACATAGCATAAATATTAAGTTTTGCATACATAATCAATCATTTAGATCACTTCATTTAGTCTAAATAACATCCTACATTGCATAATTTGAATGAACCTAGCTAGGATTTTTGGCCTATCTTTCTCCTTTTAGGTGCAAAACCCTAGAAGAGTTAGTCTTGTGGTGCCAAAAATCTATGGTTCACATACATTGGAGTAAATTGAGGATCTATATGAAAAATGGGATTAGGAAAAGGTAATGGTGTTGGGGTTGGTTGTGTCGATCATGGATTATTTCTAGTGGGGTATGTATGAGCAACGATATTATGACTCAATTGTTGTGAAACTTTGTGTGTAGGTGGGTAAAGGACAAGTTCAGGCTTATTTTGAGTTGAAGGTTTTTTTGAAGGTGGTTAGAGAATTACAGGGTTCTTAGGATGTCCCATGGGATATGTATGAGGTCCATTGATCAAGGGGGATTTTGATGTATCTCTAATAATGGGAAATCAAGAATAACCTTTTTATCTAAGGAAGACACATTAGTATTGTTTCCATTTGCTAGCACCATGATATTCTCCCTAGAAGGAGATTTTTTAGGAGAAATATGAATAAAATATTCTTGACATTCATGGATTGGTTCTTCCAAAATGACTGCATCGTAAGTCGGGGAATGATCAATGGTTGGATTTTCGTGTTTATCGATAGTGGGGAGATTAGGGGAAGACTCTATTTGATTGTCATTTTTTTGTAAGGTCTCATTCTTTTGTTCCATTTTGGCTACCCTAGTAGGAGAGCTTGTAATATGTTCATCCATGGTTAAATTTTGTAAAGCAACTTCATCACAAGTAGGGGAGGCATCAAGAGAGGGACCTCCATGATTTTCAAATAAATTGTCCCAAACAATGGGAGCATTAGGGAAGGGAGGGTCAAGGTTCTCATGACTCTTAATAGGTATATCTTATAACGCCATTCTATCCTTGTGGCATCGAGGAGGGATAGAAGGAAAATGTTGATGGTCATGGTTATGGAGACTAGGTAAGGTGATATTTAGAAATGTTTCTATGATCTCATGTTCTTGTTGTCTAACATATTCCAAAGGGGAATGAGGAGATGGACAATCAAGACCCTCAATGCTTGTATATTCCTTCACCAAGATACCTTTGTCACTAATAAGAGAGGTATCAGGAGAAGAACAAGTATGATTGTTATGATTGTTTACACTACCATTCTCACCAATGGGCAATGTAATATTAAGGATTGTGTCAATGGTTTGATCATAACGATGACTAACATGTTTCTTAATGACCTCATTGTTGTAATCAAAATTGAACTCATAAGAGGGAATGTTGTACTTATCTAATCCATTTTTAACCATATCAAAGCCATATTTTTTGAAAGAAAAAATGCTATGATGAAAAAGGAAAGAAAGTGCAATGCAATGATTTAAAGGGAAATGTTGAAATGCAATTTTTAGAAGTGAAACAAGTAATTTTCTGATTACATTATTCAACAGCCTAAAAGATGAAATGTTGGAAATGCAAATGTGAAATTAAACAATGGATGAAATGAGCTAATATAAGCTAGATCTAATGAAAAGCACATGTAATAGAAAATCATCCAACTGATACAGGTAGGTAATGGTAGCAAACAGAAGCTTAGAAACAAGGTTTTCAGTGCTGTGAAAGGCAGTTTCAAGGGTGAAAAGGGACTAAGTCACCCAAGGTGGCGAATTAGTCCCAGTAAGGATTTTTTTCATATTTTTTTGATGGGTTTTTATGTTTTCTATGTTCTACGATGTAGACCTAAGATGCCAATGTAGAATTTCAAAAAAAAATCAATGATTTAAGATGCAAAATGCAACCTATATGTACTTTTACTAATGTAAAATTTAAAACCCTAGAATGCAAATTAATCAATGCAAACCCTAATGCAAAGTTAATGAAAGTTAATTCTAGGATGATGATGGACTCCAAATCAGAAAAGAAGGTATTTGAATGTCAGGTTCACCAAAATGTGTCACTAATTTTTGTAGGTTGGAACTCTCTTGCACTTCTAGGGTTTTGCACCTAAAAGGAGAAAGGTAACCTACAAAAAATTGGTGATACACTCAAGAATAATGTTAATATGATTGAATTATGTCTAAATGGAATGATCTAAATGTAGAAAATTGGTAAAAGATATTGATTATTAAATGAAAATTAAAGAAATGCACCTTGTTTGAAAACATAGTGATGTATGCAAAAACACTTAGAAAGATGAATAGAAATACAAATAGAACATAACAAGAAAGAAAAATAGAAAGCATGCACCTAGAGATGTGTTGCAGACTGGAATGAAGACTAGAAATGTTGTTGATCCTAAAAATTTGTCCTACTGGGACACTTATGCCATTCTAGGTGACCTAGTCCCAGATCAGGAAAACTGCACCAGAGCCCGTTTTGGTCAAATGGGTATCCAAATCTACAGAAAAAATATAAAAAACATGTATAGTGGGACTAAGTCACCATTGTTGGTGATTTAGTCCACTTTGGATTTTCTAAAAAATTCGAAAGTGGAAACGAAAGCCCTCGGTCTGCACTTCGATTCCTGACAAGTGTCTGGTTCTGAAACTCTAATTTTCAGCATTGTAAGTGGCTTTTTGTGGATATTTTGGCTTAGGAAACAAGGAGATTTCTTCAACAACTTTGCAACCTATTCTTCAATAATTTCCGATCCTTCAAGATATCTAAATCTACAAACACACAAGGAAAGAGAGAGAAATGTTGGATGTTAGGGCATGGGGGTTTGGCTTGGTCAAACCCCTTTTTAGGTAATTAAACCAAAATGAAGAAATAATGTAATGAAGCATGAAATAGTGGAATTAGAGACTTTCCATGATGATAGATCTTGATTTTCTGTAGCAAAAGATAAAGAGTATGCCCTTGAATGTCTTAGAAAGCTATCTTGATGACTTAGAATGTTAAATCCCTAGCTTGCTTGACTTGAGATGTTAGATGAATGATGAATGAATAATGAGTTATGAATTAGTGTTTAAAAGCTTGTATTTATAGGCAATCCACCTAATTTTCTCATTAATTTGATCCCTAAGGCCGACATGAAGGAAAAATAAACTTAAAATCTAATTTTTCCTACCTAAACCTCGAAAATAGCCCAAATGGGACTAAGTCGCCAAGTTGGGAGACTTAGTCCCACCTAGATGGGACTAATTCACCCAAATAAGCGACTTAGTCCCACATGAGTTATTTTTCTAGCTGGATTGTCGAGGAGTGAAAAAATTAGGCTTCTAGATTGTTCTAGTCAGATCTTTGATCAAATTAAGCCTCGAGATGCACAATATGGGGCCATAGTGGGCTATTAATGATGATTTAAACGGAAATTAGGCTAGGGACACAAAATTCAATGTGAAAGTGTGATTAAATACACTTTACATCATTAAAATGAGGTCCACATAGCCTAGAAAGGCACAACATCCAATGTGAATGTGTAAAACACATTACAACACTAGATTGGAATTAGGTTTAATTTACAAGCCTTCTAGATTGATGTGATAATGCAATTAAATACATTTTGTAACATTGAATTAGGGGAAAGATAGGTCCATTATGTCTAGAGAAGTGTGAAAGTCTTTTACAACACTTTTACAAGACATCGTTAAATGCATTTTATTCAATTTGCAAGGGCCTAAGACCTAATGTGGATGTGTAAAACACCTCACAACACTAAATCAAGGCCTTATTAAGCTCAATTTATCATCAATTATTCCCATATCAAGCAAGGTATACACTTTTTGGTGACACAAATATTTGGAGAAGGCACAAGAAAATGCTACAAAGGAGAGGCAACTCAGCAACCCTCTAACCCTTTCCTGACTGCCATAGGATCTTCACATATTTCGTATCTATTCAATTCCCCCAATATTGTCCATCACCTACCCAAGCTACCAGCCAAACATTTTAGAGTTGGATTCTTCATTCACAGTCCTATACACTCTCACCTAACCCAAGCATTACCCAACCATTTCAGAGTTGGAGTCGTCGTTCAGAATCCTATCAACCCTCACCTACCCCCAAGCATAATCCAACCAACTCAATCTTGGAGTCCTTCGTCACAGGCCACATCCAACTCACAAGATAGCTTGGCATCAAAATTCAATTTTCCTACCTTTTTCGATTGATTTGAATTTTTTGTTGCAACTTTTTGGTGACACAAAAATATTTGGAGAAGGCACAAGAAAATGCTGCAAAGGAGAGGCGAATCAGCAACCCTCTAACCCTTTCCTGACCGCCATAGGATCTTCACATATTTCGTGTCTATTCAATTCCCCCAATATTGTCCATCACCTACCCAAGCTACCAGCCAAACATTTTAGAGTTGGATTCCTCATTCACAGTCCTATACACTCTCACCTAGCCCAAGCATTACCCAACCATTTCAGATTTGGAGTCATCATTCAGAATCCTATCAACCCTCACCTACCCCCAAGCATAATCCAACCAACTCAATCTTGGAGTCCTTCGTCACAAGCCACATCCAACTCACAAGATAGCTTGGCATCAAAATTCAGTTTTCCTACCTTTTTTGATTGATTTGAATGTTTTATTGCAACTTTTTTGTTGTGAAGTTTTTGATGGATTCCAAATGATGTCTGAACTTTTTTGTTTTGAATGTTTGTAACTTGAAACAATAGTATGAATTGAATACAAACAACATATTCCATCATGTTACTATCATTGATTGTTTGAGATTTTGTAATTGAAGAGCCAACAAGGCATACATCTAATTAGATAGTTGTGTGTGTGTGTGTATATATATCTGCACAGCTATACGAAACATATGTATCTATACATCAAATTAAGTCGAATGAAAATGAACAAGGCTATAGGAAACATATGTATCATAATTTTGTATCATACTGTTGTTTGAAGTTATTTTGAAATTTTAGTATGTTGTATCAGAAAGGGTTGGAAATATTTATACCAAAGTGTTATTTGAAGTTATATATAAATTTCATAATGTTGTATCAAAAAGAGTTATATTGTCTGAAGTTATATTTCAGTATGTTGTTTGAGAAATGGGTATAACATAAGTAGGAGTTAGCCATCATCACAGTTAGTTGTAAGGGAGAGGGGTTGATATTTACAGTCACTTTAATTGAAGAACAAACAAAGCATACGTCTAATTAGGTTGAACGTACATATGCATATATGTATATGCATATGCATATGTATTTACATATATAGCATACATGTATATGCATATGCATATACATGTATGCCATATATGCATATGCATATGCATATGCATATGTATATGTATATGTATATAGGCATATGCAATGCATTTTCGATGGAGAGTATAACTAATGGAAGGTACGATGCATTTTTATGGAGAGTGTAATGCTACTGTTGCTTATGCTCTTGCCTCCACCCTACATTAAGAGTAGGCGGGGCATATCCCTTGGTTATGCATCATTCCTTCTATTCGTTACACTCTCCATCTAAAAGAACAACTTCACTTTTTTGTTTGCATATGCATATACATATACATATCCTACAATGATACAAAGTGTAACAAAAAATTCATACATGTAAGATTGAGTGTAATTGATGAACAAACCAACCATGCATCTATTTGATTTGATTGCAAATGAACACGGGTCTTTGTGCAATGAAATAAAAAATGCATGTTGAACTGATTGCAAATGAACAAGGGTCTTATGTTATACATGTAAGATTGAGGTTCAAGATATACAAAGTAACCATCGATTCCATCATCAATAGTAGTTCGGTATATCTTGGATAGATTAGACTTCTTCCAACATATATCCACAATTCTAACTCTTATATCCTTTAGGTGATGAAGGGTATGTTTGCAATGAAACAAAAAGTTCATGTTATGGTATGACATCCCTAATTCACTCTTAGAAATAATTGAATGATACTAACCATGCATCTAATTGAGTTGATTGCAAATGAACTAGGGTATTTGTGCAATGGATCAAAAAATGCATGTTATACTATCACATCCCCGATTCTAATTGACACAAATCAAACAATGATACAACCATACATATGACTATTATTAATTGTGTCTCTATTCAACAATTATTTAGGGACAATTAAGTGTAATAGATGAACAAACTAACCATGCATCTAATTGAGTTGAATGCAAATGAACTAGGGTATTTGTGCAATGAAACAAAAAATGCATGTTTTACTATCAAATCCCCAATTCTAATTGACACAAATCAAACAATGATACAACCTCAAACAACATCATACATGTAAGATTGAGTGTATATTTTAGTATATTGTTTGAGAAATGGTTATAACATAAGTAGGAGTCAACCATCATCACAGTTAGCTATAAGGGAGAGGAACCGATATTTACAGTCACTTTAATTGAAGAACAAACAAAGCATACATCTAATTAGATTGAATGTACATATGCATATGCATATGCATATACATATACATATACATACATTCATCATACTAAACTAATGTATGTATGTTACATATAAATGCCTTAAGTAAGGCTACCTGCATGACCTTCATACATACATAGATATGAACTGTCATATGTATTATTGTATGTGTGTATAATATACACACATACACATACATATATGTATGTGTGTAAGTAACAGTGTGTATACTATACACACATACATATATGTATAGTATACACACATACATATGTGTATGTATGTTTATGTATGTGTGTATACTATACACACATACATACATACATATATGTATAAAATATCTATGTATGTATATGTATTTTAACTGACATATATGTATGCATGTATGTATGTATAGTATACAAACATACATACATATTGTGGTACTATGTATGTATGTGTGTCTACTATACATACATACATACATATGACATAATATGTAAGTATGTATGTGTATGTAACATATACACACATACATACATACATAATAAATTATTATGTATACGTATGTGTGTGTATACGATACATACATAATATTCTGATGTTTATTATAATATTAATTTGCTAAATATTATATTAATATATGTTATTAATAATATTAAAATGTTTAGTCAATTAAAAAACTAAAATGATTACTAAATTGACAATGAAAATATTATAAATGATTAGTCAATTAAAAAACTAAAATGATTAGTAAATTGACTATGAATATCTTATAAATGGATATGAAATATTCCCAAAAACTCCACAATTCAGTCAGAGACGGTGGACAGGGAAGAGTGTATGATGGGGGTCAGGAATTCTTGAGTGAGGGGTTCATAGCAATGGTGGAAACAGTTGGCAAAAACATAGGTGAATGAAACTCTTAACAGTCAAGCTATACAAACCCATGAATGGTATGTATATGTATACACACAGCCAGCCAAAAATATAGGTGCATGAAACCCTTAACAAAAATGACCGACTATGTATATACACACACACACACATATATATATACATATATATATGAATATATATGTGTATTTTTTTGAATATACACACAGTTGGCCATATTTTACCTGCAAGAAACTCTTAATAGTGAAGAGTATATTAACTTCCAATACTGCCACTATACATATACAAATTATAGAGGTATAAAACAAAAACAAAGATCTATATTATGGTGGACTATGTGTATATGTGTGTATACACATATATTATGGTGAACTATGTGCATATATATTTGTGTATACACACATATACACAGAGTCGGCCATATATATGCATAAATATATGTATACTCACATATACACACAATCTGCCATAATATAGGTGCATTATTGCTGCAAAATTACATTTGCTCATCGTTCCTATGTGTATATATGTGTATACACAAATATTTATGCATATATATCTGTGTATACACACATTTACACACATTCGGCCATATATATGCATACATATATCTATATACTCACATATACACACAATCAACCATAATATAGGTGCATTATTGCATGAAAATTAAATTTGCTCACCATTCCTGTGTGTATATATCTATATACAGATATGTATATATATATATATCGGTATAGAGATATATATACACAGAAGCAGGGGATGACCCCGCAATGCAGCGGTAAGCTGCGAGCCTTCCACAAGGGAGGTCTTAGGTTCGAGTTCGCTCGAGCCCGTGTGCCTGACGCAGGAAGATTGGAGGACAAAATCGGCAGCGGACGTAGTTGGTGCTGGGTGGATATGTGACCGAGTGTTATAACAGAGCTGCGGGCGTCAGAAGGTGGCGTGGAGAATCCACAAGCGAAGGAGTATGGTGAATCAAAGTTCGGCGGAGGGGAGCCAGGGCGATGGGAGGAAGTTCGGCGAAGGATAGCCAGGGAGACGGGAGGAAGGAGGAGGCAGACGGCGGAAAAAAGATCGGAGGAAGGGAGAGGCAGCTGGGAGTGAAGTGAACGGAGGAAGAAAGGATGACGGAAGAGAGGAGAATGGGGGAAGGGAGAGGCCAGATGGGAGAAAGGAGAACGAAGGAAGAAGCACGGAGGAAGGGAGCGGCAGACTGAGGAAGGGAGTCCAGGAAGAAAGGAGAACGAAGGAAGAGGATGGCAGAAGAAGAACGGAGGAAGGGAGAGGCAGTCGGGAGTGAGGAGAACGGAGGAGGAAGAAAGGATGACGGGAGAGGAGGAGGAGTACGGGAGAAGGGAGAGACAGCCGGAAGAAAGGATGACGGGAGAGAAGGAGAACGGGAGAAGGGAGAGGCAGACGAGAGGATGGAGAACGGAGGAAGGGAGTCAAGGAAGAAGAAGAACGGAGGAAGGAGAGAGGGCAGGCGGAGGACGGGAGACAAGGAAGAACGGAGGAAGGGTGACGAGGAGAAAAAAGGGAGAATGGAGGATGGAGGAAGAAGATCTAAGGAAGGGAGGAAGAGGCAGACAGGAGGAAGGGGTCTATCTGCATGAGACAAAATTGGGGATGGGGTCCCCCATTGTGACCCCACTGGTTCATAGCTCCAGTCAAAAGCGTTTACCAATCAAAAAATATATATATATATACACAAAAGCAGCTATGATAAAGTTGCAACAAAGCTTCATTAGACGAGAAAATCATTACTTATGCACAGAAGCTATTTAAACAAAAAAAAATCACAAGAAAAAACTAGAAAAATCTTGCAATGCATAGTTACTGCTTGTGTGAGGTTGGAACACAACCTCACCTGTGTAGCAAGAAGTTAAATAGTTTCTTTATACTAGATGTGGTGTTGATAAACACAGAAAGCTCAAAAAATGCATCACCACCATTCACCCATGGCCTCACCACCGTCAACGTCCATCCTAACCAGAGTTGGTTCTCAATGCAACCGCTCAAAATGAATAAAGTTTTCATGAATGGATGTTTCGTTAACCCAAAGCAAGACCAAGTGAATGTTGTGCATGCTGAGGTGATAAGCGTTAAGACCAACAATGGAGGAATGGGTGGCACTTAATGCGCATTTACTAGGAGTGTAATGAGCTAGTACTAGTGTGGTGCTAAACAACCAATTGTCATACATATGTCCATTATCAATATACGCCAAATTTTTAGACATTTTTGGCAGTTTTTGGAAAGTACCCCCAAAACATTGAAAAACGTGCTCAAATTTCCCCCAAAAAAAATCAGGGACTGCCAACTTGACGGTCAAGGGAAGTGGCAAAAAAATCACACCGACTCGGACGTTAATGACGTGGACCCCTCACTCAAAGTTACCCTACCCACCATCGGCTCCTCTCCCGTAGAAGGAAAACATTAAATGGTGTATGAGCGCCCATTGTCTGGAAGCTTTGTGAGGCTTCTCGTGAACTCTAAACTCTTCTATAATCTGGAAACTTCTAACTCCTCTATAAAAGAGGATCAATGTAACTTGTTTGGTATGAATGCAATAAAATCATTTTGTCTGCAGCAATGCATTGGGCAGAATAATTGTATTTCTTATGTGTTCGATTTTTTGAATTTATGTGTTGATTTGTCCTCACCCACCTCTTACAAAGTGGTATCAGAGCAGTGAGGAAATCTTGGGCATGGATTTTGTGTCTGAGTTGCCTTCTATGAGCTGCATAGGCTGTGAGCATTATGCTATGTTGAAAACTTGAGGAAATTGGTGATGTCGTTGTAGCATGTTCCAGAGTGAAAGGAGCTCGCAAGAATATGGATGTCAATCTGTAGATGCTGACGCCCTTGAAGGAGGATCGCAGGAAATTAAAGAATGATCACTGATGTTAAAGTGTGATATATATCATTTCCCAACCAAAGAAGGAATCGAAGGTGTAATCCAACAGAGAATCTTGTACCTGTATGTTGTTGTATACATTCTCTATTATGTCCTCAATACAAAGGGGAATATATTTTTATTGGATAAATGAAACTTGTAGTGTTGTAGCATTCAAGCAATTTGATAAGATTTGCGTTTGAATAGTTTGTTATTTTGTATGTTGTTATCTGTCTAGAGTACTACCAATTGACCATATAAGTGCAACAAGGAGCAATCACGGCTTGTAAGGATCATGATGGAAGTGTTTTTAAAAGGAGTTACACATGTATTTATTGCAGACATCGGTTCTTTGCAAATTTAAGGAGGTGATTGTATTAATTTTCTTGTTTTATTTTGAATATAGTACATGTTTCTTACAAGGATATAAAGGAATCAGTGAAGATTGCAGACCTAAGTTAGTAGCCGTAGTTTTTGGAGGTCACAATTGTCACTGTTGAAGTATTGTTGTTCAAAGTTTGGTTAAAGAAATCAAGGAAGAGTGAAGGCATGTGAAGTTGTTGAAGAAGGAGAACCAACTCATTGTAGCAAAATCACAATCAAGTGTATAATCAAGTAAATTTAAATTGTTTGTTTCAATGGGTAAAGTTGGTAAAAGGGTAAAGAAAGAGAGATGTTTAGGAGGAATTGCTAGAAGTTAAGAAACAAAATTATGAAGTGTTAAAAGATTTAAAAAATGTTTCAATTGAAAAAACTGGACAAGTGATAAAAATGTATGATCTTGAAATTGATTTGAGGAATGTTAAAGCAAAGAATGAAGCTCTAGAAGAAAGATTAAAGTGATTTGATGAAATGAAAGAAAAACTAAAAGGATTAGAAAAAATATATATTTTACAAAAGGAAGAAATATTAAAATTGAAAGAAGAAAATAAATGTCTCAAGTCAAAACCATATGTATGTGATGCTTTGTGTGATACAAAAGACATGTGTAGTCCAGTAGATGAATCAATTGATTTGTGTGATGTAGCTGAAGTTCTTATTGATAAAGAACATAAAGATGAATGTAATAGTGTGTTTGCAAATCATGTTAATTGTGATGAAAAGAATGTTGGTTTGGAAATTATGAAGAAAATGAGTTATGAAGGTAAAGGATTAGGAAAATATGGGCAAGGAATGAAAGAGCCGATTGAACCAATTATGAGGTCAAAATTTGAAGGTCTTGGATATGTGACAGGGAAAGGAAATAATACAGGTTTAACAAAATTTGTTGAAGAAATGGATTGTGTGTAGTGTTCACATTGTAACAGGAAAGGTCATACGAAAGACATGTGTTGGGATTTGCATCCATGTAGAATTTGTGGTTTGAAAAGACGTGTCAGAATAAAGAGTGGAAAAATGAATCTATGATAGGATGTATGAAAATGAATTGTGGTTGGAATTTTGGATCGAATTGGCAAATGTTGACAAGTATGTTCAAAAGATTGTTCAAATGCAAATTTTCATATGTCAAAAATGATAGAAATCAAGAAAAGTTTGAAGGTTTGAGATGTCACGGTCTTGTAAGACATCAAGCAAGATGGAAAGTTATAGATAGTCAGTTTGCAGAAAAGAGTACTTCTAGATTGAAGTATTGAAGATCAAGGTTTGAAGGACTGCCGCAGCAATTGGTGACAAAAAATCTGCAGATAGTTTGAAGGTATTGTGCAAGAAAATAAATTGAGTAAGTCCGTAGACTTGGAAAAACAAAATGGTAAATGTTCAAGTATGTGTGGTCGAAATTAAGAGGGAGTGTTGGTATGTGTAATTTCTACCACATTGACAAATATTAAATGTTGCAGCCACCAAATTAAATGAAAGAAAGTAATGAAAAGTTCTAGAAAGAATTGGATAAGCATTAGAAGGAAAACATTAAATGTTGTATGAGCACCCATTGTCTGGAAACTTCATGAGGCTTCTCGTGAACTCTAAACTCTTCTATAATCTGCAAACTTCTAACTCCTCTATAAAAGAGGATCAATGTAAAAGCAGCCCCCACCATGTGTTGTCATTATCATTAGTGTACTGGCTGATTATTCCGTATCTTGAAGATTTGATGTCTATCATATAACATCCTCGAGTCTAACTTAATCCATTACAGATCACTAAATTGCTCCAAGACCAAGCTTGTTAGTGCTGTAATGTCCAATATTCAACCAGTGCAGCCATTGAATCTGTACATGAGATTTCTTTGGCTTTCTTAATCAAGTGCTGCTCAAGTTAGGCTCTCTTTTTCAAACATTTTGATGAGAAATGATTTGAGTGATTAGCCTTTGGTACTCATTATTATCTTCTAGGTGAATTGTAAGTATGGCTACTACAAAGATTATGAGGATGTTTCCCTTTCATGGGTTTGTTCAAGAAGTTTGAAATTCAAGTTGTGTCCAAGCATGCTCTATATACCGTTGGATGCAAATAAATATTGCATATATGCTTAAATTTTGTGGTTCTCACTCCTTGATCACAAAG
>VDFB02193867.1:327719866-327731658 GCA_007258455.2 Sequoia sempervirens | reverse complement strand
AATCTACCAAAACCCATATGGCTCTCCAAATTTTGTCTCAACCATTGATAAACCATTTAATTGCAATAATATCCAGGGCTACCCAAATCCTTATCACTGCAAACTGACAGAACTGCTAAAGCATATCCCTAAATTTCATGGAGAATGGAGTGAATCAACTTGTAAGCATGTACAACAATTCTGGGATTTCATTGTGGGTGATTCCACAATAGTGGTTTACAATTTTTTTCCAAACTAGACAATGAAATTATTATTTTTAACTAAATCTTTACATTCGAGAACCTAGAACGACTAAACCGTGAGGAATTTGAAGATGATGCAAACTAGAGTCTCGTCACATTTTGTCTCTAGATTCTAAAAAAAAAGAAATTCAAAATTTTTGGAATTAGATTGCACTTCTTTTTCCATCTCCCATGAAAACTAGTTTTTTTCAATTTAAAACAAAATTTTTAAAAAGTGACGCACACCATATAACACAACTTTTTTTCCATGAAGGATAAAATTCTAATTCTTTTGAATTTAGATTTGTAACTCCGATATCTACTACTTCCACTTGGTTAGATAGTTTTTTATTGAATATTGTTTCTTTAATCAAGTTTTGAAGTCAAATCAATCACAATTTAGATATAGTGCAACCGTTTAATGCATAACTTATTTTGTATATATCAAATTTTTTTTGCTAGATCAAGGACTTCAATATTTGGTGCACTCATATTTTTCAATTTTTTTTTTGATAATCTACTATTTTTCCACATGTGTAGAACAAAGACCTTCATTTTTGGTGAAAAACCTATATTTAATAAAACTAAAAAAACAAATACATAATAAAACAAAAACATATCAAAATTATATTCGTTGGGTAGCTTGTTCTAAGGACTACCTAATTCCCATTGGGTTTGTGAAGTCTCCACCATTTTCATGTTCAAACTGAGCTTTGAAGTGAAAAAAAATAGGTTTTTTTGGTTTTTTAGGGGGAGAATGAAGGTTAAGGGGGGTTTGTACGAACCCTGGTTCGAGCGAACCACCTCACATAATGCATTTTTATTTGGTTTTTGGGCAAGAAACTAGGGAATGGGTTCACTCAAACCAGTAGGTTCGTACGAACCCCCAAAATCACATTTTTTGGCATGGGGTCATTTTTTGTTAGTTTTCCTTCCTCATTGGAATTGTAAACCACTATTGTGGCTTCACCCTTGTGAACTTTCAAATTTATCTAGAGGATGTCATTATGATATTTTTTTTAAGATCTTTGAGGGATAATGCAATAGAATGGTTTATAAGCTTTCCTATGCAAAGTATATCTTCATGGGAGGATCTCAAAGGAATATTCTTGAGCCAGTATGAGGAAAAAGATGATGAGTATTTACATAATCAAGGAGGTCAAGATCTCTTAGATGCATTTTTTGACATAAGGAGACACAAAGGAGAATCTGCATGCTCCTTACTCAACAAATGTTGAAAATTCATTTGAAAATACCTTATGATCTTCTACCTAATGATCCCATACTCATTGAGAAATTCATGAGAATATATGACCCTGATTTAGTTCATTGGTTTGAATCATCAAAGCCAACTACTATTGGGGAGTTGTGGTTATGGATACTCAAGCATGAGCGTGCTAGCAATGCTAAACCTGATAACAAAAAAAATGGTATGTATAAAGATGGAGAAATTGATCAAATAATGTAAACAATAGAAGAGACATGTGCAAGTGAAAATAATTCCTATGACAACATTCATGAGGAAGGTGAAGATATAGATGGTATCTCCTGCATAACAAATTGTGACAATGCATGTTATGAGGGATTCATTGAATATTCAAATTGCGAAGATTAACAAATAGCACCTTCATTTTCAGATAAATACCATGGTGACACAATTGATGATGAAGAAGAGTTCATGGAAGACAACTTTTATGAGATCCAAGAGGAAGAAAATGTAGAAGAGTGATTCAGGAGCATCCATGGGCTTGTGCAATCTTGCATCAACAAAAAAAAAATATTTTAATTTTGTTTAGTTTTTAATAAATGGCTGCCACAAATATTTGTAATTAATGTAATAATATAATTTTAAATTAAATTACATTAACAATTCATGTTGAATGATTATGCCTGGAAAAGCAGGTGTTGCAAGGGAAATGGAAGTGCAAAAATTCAAATTTTGGATTTTTACAAGTTAAAGGTGATTTTTAAGATTTTAGTTTAAAATAAAATCTCAACTTCCACAAATCCCTAAAAAATAGGGACTATCAAAGTGGGTTCCCATCTGATCAAATTGGCAACTTTGATGAGTGAGTTTAATTTTGGAAACTTTTGGAAACTGTCGGTAAAGTGTGTGCGAGACTGGTTGCTTGCACAAGTGAGTAGTTTGATTTTTGATTTTTTTGAATTTCAATTTAGAAATTCTCTCCTTGGATTTTTAGGAAGGATGATTTTTGAGTTTGAAATAGAAATGAAATTGAATTTCATTTCATTCTAGCAGATTTGGAAATTTCGTAATAAAAGATAATTCATTTTCATTTTGAAGTTAGTTTTCAAAGGCAAGAAACTCATAACTAAGGTGGATTTTTTCTCTGAGGAGAAACTGCAGCAAAGTGCGAAGACTTCAAGAATTTTATTGCAGCCATTGTTGAGGAGTGACAGAGTGTGCATGTGGGTTGGTTGTAGTGCTTGAGAAGCACATAAATTCTATGGAATGTTGTATATTTTTGTAATGAATTCTATGATGTTGTAAAGGGCATATGTGGTGCCCATAGTCTCAATGAGACTTTATTATTTTGTAATTGCATATTTTTTCATTTTAATGCAAGTTGCATGTTGCAGTTTATTTCATACTTGTGTTGAAATTAAGTCAGTGGAGAGGGTTTTGAGTCACTCCCTCCCTGCTTCAATGGTATTAGAGAAGGAGTTCCTAAGTGTGCAGACAGAGCACCGAATGTGAGGCAGTTTACACCAGGACTTGTGGTGTGTGTGATTTGTGTGTAGATAGATCGCTAGACATGAGGCAGTCTATACCAGAAAGGATGGGATGGATCATGAGGAGGCCTGTAAGAATTTTATTTTGGGAAAATTATTGGGAAGAAGTGGAAAATAAGAATTACCATAAAGAATTTGAAAAGCTCCAAGCTCAAGTAGATGCATTGGAAAAGTTGATTAAAGAGAAAGTGGGAATACAAGAAGAGAGATTTGGGAAGAATAATGTTTTGTTGAAAGAGGACAGCAAAAATAAAAGAAAAATAAAGGAAGGATGGAGAAAGAAATAAGATAAAATAGTCATTGCAGATCATAAATTTAATGGTAATTTTAAATATTTTGTTTCATCTGAAATTGTTTTGTTTGCAGGATTTAGCAAGGACAAGGAAAATGGTGAAAAGGAGAAGGATATCACAGTAGAAAAAGAGGTATCTATTAATTTTGTTAGTGAAAATTTACATGCAGAAGAAGTAGATGAAGCTATGGATGAAATTATGGAAATTCCAAAAATAGATTTTGATAGTCCTAGATTTGATAAAGGGAAAGAAGAAGAAGATAGTCTCTTGTTGAAAGAGGAGATAAGAAAAATAGCAAAAAAAATTTCAAGGAGAAATTATAGAAGAAGATGATGAAATTAAAGAGTTTGCAGCTAATACATGCCTCTTTGAAGGAGGAAAATTTGCAGCAATAAGAAAGGAGAAGGAAATAGAGGTAATTGTTGATTTATCAAAAAAATTCAATGTTTCTAACAAAGCTGATTTTTGTGAGGGTGAAATGGTAAAAGGAAGTGAGGAAAGAGATATGGTAAGGTGCAGAAATAACATGTTACAAGCTGGAATACAACAAGGTATGGTGAATTTTTTTTACATAGAAGAAGAAGAGGGTGAAGGAAAAATAGTTGAGAAAGATGTGCAGATAGAATTCATTGATTTCCATGAATTCATCAATACTGATTTGTGTGTAGGTGTTGATGATGGTCAAATTGTTGCAGCAACAAAAAAAAGGGAGGTAACACATGATTTCATTTGTTTTAATGAAGAGAAGGATGTTAATTATTGATTTCCAAAATTGCATAGTGCAGAATGGTGGGAGCTAAATTTTTTGAACAAAGGCAGAAAGAGAGGAAGAATGAAGGAGAGTAGAGATAGCATATTATAGGAAAAAGGGAAAACAAAATGTTCACAATGATGAGGTTGAAAAGTGGATCCAATGTGAACATAGCATATTCAAATGTTCATGAGCTTCACTCAAAACATTTTCTTTCTACTATGGGTGTCTGATGCAGGAGCATCCATGGGCTCGTGCAATCTTGCATCAACAAAAAAAATATTTTTTAATTTTGTTTGGTTTTCAATAAATGGTTGCCACAAATATTTGTAATTAATGTAATAATTTAATTTTAAATTAAATTACATTAACAATTCATGTTGAATGATTATGTCTGAAAAAGAAGGTGTTGCAAAGGAAATGGAAGTGCAAAAATTAAAGTTTTGGATTTTTGCAAGTTAAAGATGATTTTTAAGATTTTAGTTTAAAATAAAATCTCAACTTCCACAAATCCCTAAAAAATAGGGACTATCAAAGTGGGTGCCCATTTGATCAAATTGGAAACTTTGATGAGTGAGTTCAATTTTGAAAATTGTCAGTAAAGTGTGTGTGAGACTGGTTGCTTGCACAAGTAAGAAGTTTGATTTTTGATTTTTTTGAATTTCAATTTAGAAATTCTCTCCTTGGATTTTTGGGAAGGATGATTTTTGAGTTTGAAATAGAAATGAAATTGAGTTTCATTTCATTCTAGAAGACTTGGAAAGTTGGTAATAAAAGATAATTCATTTACATTTTGAAGTTAGTTTTCAAAGGAAAGAAACTTACAACTAAGGTGTATTTTTTCTCTAAGGAGAAATTGCAGCAAAGTGTGAAGGCTTCAATAATTTTATTGCAGCCATTGTTGAGGAGTGACAAAGTGTGCATGTGGGTTGGTTGTAGTGCTTGAGAAGCACATAAATTGTATGGAATGTTGCATATTTTTGTAATGAATTCTATGATGTTGTAAAGGGAATATGTGGTGCCCATAGTCTCAATGAGACTTTATTATTTTGTAATAGTAGATTTTTTCATTTTAATGCAAGTTGCATGTTGTTGTTTCTTTCATACTTGTGTTGAAATTAAGTTAGTGGAGAGGGTTTTTGTGTCACCCCCTCCCTGCTTCAAAGAGATCAATGAAGAAGAAAATCCACTTGACAAAGAACACATGACATATTCATTTGTAGCTAATAACCATGAATATATGATTGATGAACAAGAAGATTGCACATTTGAAAGTGGTTTTGAATTTTTTTCAAAACCATTGTATGATCAAATAATAGAAGGATCTCAAATGACACCTTGCCAAGGTGTGCCATAGGATGATTTCTTTGTGTTTTCAAATCCGCTCCATGATGAGGATGAAACATGCTCAAATGAAGATGAGAGTACATCAACATGTGAAGAGAGTAACTATGATGATCCTAAAAATCAAGCTATGTTGATGAATTGGAAGTTGAAATAAAAGGGGATTGTGTATCATGCCACAATGAAGAAGAGTTTGAGGACAATCATATGAATCTTGATTTACGACAAGGAGATATTTTCAGTTCCTATGGAGATCAAGAAGAGGGAAAAATAGTAGAAGATATGGAAGAAGAAACATGTTCACTTAGCAATGAGAAAATTTCAGATTTGCTAACCCTTGAATACCAGAGATGTGCACACAAGGATGATTCCAAAGTTTTGTGTCCAGTCTATATTTTCTTTGACAGTGAAAATACTTTGTGCAATGATTCATATGACTCCATGTGCATTTGTCAAAATGATGGAGAAACCTTTGAAGTTGATCAAGAATATCTATCTATTCAAGAAGAGATATGTGATTTAGAAGTTTTGCTATCAAGTAGAGAAGACATTTATTTGTATACCATGGATGATAGAAATCCAACATTGATTAATTCAAATGTGCATGATAATGAAAATATGAATTAAAACTTGGTGTCATCTCCAAATGGTGATATGGAAGAGATGCAAAATATTTTAGATTTGTTTGTCTCAAATAGTGTTGATATGATAGAGTTTTTAGATTTGTGTGATAAGAATTCAAATTTTGAGATAAGTGACATAGATGATCATGATTGTTTCTCTTCCCAAGCACATGAAATTTGTATTTCTTGGTTGCATAAATGGCCTCATAATGATTGCAAATTTCTTGTGCAAATCAATCTCAGTTATATGATGAACAATGAATGTTTTCAGCTTTCAAATCAGCAAGGATATCATTTCATAATGCATGAACCAGATCGGAATGGTGGAAGGAGTTGTAAGTATCTTTATGACAACAAGAATGGCAAGTTAGATGATATGAATACTTTTAAGGGGAGTTCACTGAGCTCAAATCAGAATAAAATTTATGATAGAGGAAAGTATAAGATTTATTTTTGGAGGCCTTGAGCCATCATTTATGGTTTGAATTTTAGACCATAGCAGCTCGAAATAGAAATAAAGTTTGATTTTGTTGCCAAAGAGATGAAACAATTGGTCTTCTCTTCCACATACCTGGATTCTTGCTATGCCCACAAGAGGCATACATCCCTAGATGAAGCCACTATTGGAGCCTAAAATTTCATGCAAATTTTAGGTTCACATATTCAAAAATTTAATTTTAACACTCAGAAGTACAGTTGAAAATTTTGCTTAAGTGGCTCACTTTGAAAAATCACAAAATGAAATCAGTGCAATTTCAAGCAAAATCACTTTGCAAATGTGTTCATCTACCACATATGAGTGTGCACACCAGTTTTCAGCTTCATACGATCTGATTTGACAAATTTCCAAAGTGACAAGTTGAAGGGTTTTTAAGAAAATTTGTTGTCAGTACAGTGAAAATTCTATTAAAATGGTCAACTTTGAGGGTAAATATTAAGTAAATGGATGATGATCATAACAAACTGATTGGTTCCTTCGATTCTCTACACCAAATTCTACCTCCATGCCAATTTTCAGTGCTTCACAACATCATTTGGTATTTTTCAAAATCAAATCCAAATGGATTTTACCCAATCTGAACACTATATTTCCAAAACAGCTACACAGATGTCAACTTTCACACCCCATATTTTGCAAAGGAAGAAGTTTGCTGAAAAACCATTGTACACACATGTTCATGGATCCTAGAAGAACCAATCCTCCATGTTACAGCTTCCTAGAACCAGATTTAATATTTTTTTAAAGAGGCAAGTTGGAGAGTTTCAATTGAGTTGGACAAGTGCAATTTTCAGAAAATGTTGAGTAAGCAACTTTGAGAATTTTATAGTTTTCAATTCTGACAACTTCATGCCAAACCATTTGATGAGCATACTTTCCTATCACAACTCAACATGTATGTTCATTTTCATGGTCATCAGAGGAGTTCTAATATGCTTTTTAATTGTTTTGCAACTACTCTCGGGCTAGATTTGGCACTCCGAAAAAGTTGCAAATTTTAAAATTCTAAGGATGACCCAGTTGGTGTTTTTGCCTCAAATGTCTCCAATTTCAATTTTGTTGGATTCGATGGCCATTTGGTGCACTATTTTAAAATTTCATTTTCCTCACTACATGTTTCGGTAGGGCTAGTTCACAAAGGAAGTACCTCGATTTGGAGAGTTGTGCAAAAATCCGTTAGAAACCCACTTCCAAAATAATTGATCACAGTCCCTTGCAAATTATTGAGGATCCAGGATGCTCTATGTGCCTGTAGTGAAATTACTTTTTTTGCCTCCCAGCTGAAATTGAAAAATTCTTTCTTAAATCCTAAAGTTCAAACGATATATATTTTAAAACATTTGATATGCTTTAAAATGAATATGGTTGCTTTCAAAACCCTAAATATCTCATTTTTTTATAAATTTTAACTTTGTAAAATATATAGAAAACAAAACCAAGCAATGAAATATTGAAGATACACTGAAGCTCTGGCATACATCAATTGATAAAGAACTATTTACATAATTCCATGGAGAAGATTGCACCAATTACTGTTAAATCAGTTATTCAAAAGATGAATTGTAAGCTGGTAAGTTGTGTAAAAATGGTAATAGGAAGACATTCCCCGCATTCCTGCTAAAGTCCAACATTGAACCCGAGGTATGGTGGTAGAGTTGTAAAACAAAATAATATTAGAACAAGTGGTAAATGTTTTGGGGAAACATTTATATCATAATGTTGAATTTCTGTGGTGCTATAAATTTTAGCGCAAGTACCAAGTGAAAAGCATGATTTCCCACATTCCCACGGATGGAAAATAAAGATGTTGCGGTATAGCGGTAGTATACCTTTGCGGGTAGAAACAGTAAAGGGAATATTACTGAGTTACCGCGAGGGTTCAACATTAGTCCCGCGATAGTGCAGTGAAAATAGTGGAAAGAAATATATTTGCACGAAGGAGTTTAAAATGTATGTGGTAAAATAAAATGATTGCAGTGGTGTGGTAAAAAACATGGAGTTATGAAGTGGGAAATAATGTGTTTTGCTTACACTATGAAATAAATATTCACGCACGAGAGAGGGAAAATTTTATCACAATGTGATTATGTTGGGGAGTGCAATATGATTTCACTATAAAGTGAAATATTTTTCCAAGAGAGTTAAAAAGGAAATAATAAATTTTGTGGGAATATAAGGCAAAATAAAGACAGACTTTCTTGAAATGATGGTGAATATTTTGAAGGGTGAATTTCATTATATTGCAATAAATTATTTTCACCAAGGAGGTTAAACATGGGTCATTATTTTACCCAAACAGTATATTGATTTATTGGATGAATGCACAAAACACAAAGTTGTTAGCAAAAGAAGGATAATCATTAAAATTGATTTTTCACGAAGATTGCAAAATGAAGATTGAGGTTAAAATATTTAATTTTCCAAAAAGGAAATTAATTAAATATTTTATTTTCGCCAAAGAATGTTGAAAAGTTGCACCGGAACAAACAAGGGGTCATAACCCTAAAAAGGTCAATGTCTATATGTGAAATAAAATTGTATCATCAATGATTAGAATTATAAGTTAAAAAAAAGGGAGAGAATCAAAATAGGGGATGCATATAATGTACATAAATTTTTAACCAAATAAATGTAGATAATGTTTTAAATTCGTGAAATTCTTTCTTGATGTTCAGTTGTTGTGATGCATTTATTGATATTTTTATCTGGTTGTCTCCAACTTGAGGTCTTTTAATCATTTAAATTAGTATATCAAGTATATTTTTGATTTATCAAAAATGGATTATCATTTTGTGTGATTTAACCAATTGGTGTCTGCAAGTTAGATTTTAATTCTTTTGAATGAATCATAGTTATTTAATCATTTATTTTGGATAATTGAAGAAGAACCTAGTAAGAAAATATTCTAGCACAATTTATTCAAGTGATAAATGTAGTGAAGTTCTATGCCAGTCATAGAACCTCATTCTCATAGTGCCTAGCAACTAGAGTTAAGCAAAAAATGGGAAACACGTATCATTCTTTATTTTTTACTCCATTTCCCATGTGGATAGAAGGTACTGATTTGTTACACCCCAAAAAATAAATTTCATAAAAACAAAGTATACATACACTTTTATTTTTTCATTGAGTAGGAGTAAGAGTAACTAGCAAGCTATCATCTATTGCATTAATGATAATACAACCTTTAATTTCAGAACCAAAATGCACTTTAGGAGATACAATTGACATACTAATGGACATTAACAATGAATAAAAAGTGATACAAATAGGAAAGTGGCTTGATGACAACAAACAAGAAGACCATGCATCTTTGCTTCATGAATTTCCCAAAATTTTCACTTGGAATTATTCGAATATGCCAAGAATTGATCCTGAGATCATAACACACAACATAGTCTTGGCCGGAAATGCTAAACCTGTTAGACAAATGATATGAAAAACAAATATGAACATATCCTTGCTAGTTAAAGTTAAGATTAAGAAGCTCCTTGAAGCTGGTTTTATACCTCTTATAGATTATTCTCCTTAGATCTCAAACATTTTCATGGTCGCAAAATTGGATAATTCTATTAGGATGTGTATAGACTTTCATGATTTGAATAAAGCATCTTTAAAAGATGACTTTCCCCTTCCTAATATTGGCATTGTAGTGGAATCGACTGTGGGACATGCGTTGTTTTCATTCATGGATAGATTCTATGGATACAATCAAATCTTCATCAACCCTAAAGTTCAATAAAAAATAGCATTTACCAAAGCTTGGGGAATATTCTATTGGGTAATGATGCCTTTTGAATTAAAGAATGTAGGCATGACATATCAATGATCTATGACATTGATATTCCACGATTACATACATAAGATTTTGGAATATTATGTCGATGATATTCTATCTAAATCTTTAACTCATCAAGACAATGAGAATATCCTTCAAAAAATATTTGAGACAATGTGAAAATACAACATGGGATTGAATCTAAAAAAGTGTCTTTGGTGTAGATAGTGGAAATTTTTTAGTTCTTATCGTATCTTACAGAGGCATTGACGTAGACACAAAGAAAATTGATGCTACAGTTAACATCCCACCTCTTAGAGATATTTCTCAATTACACACCTTACAAGGAAGAATTCAGGCTATCCATTGTTTTGTACCATCCCTAGTTGACTGAACATTACCATTTACACATCTACTTAAAAATATATTCAATTTAATTAGAATAAGGATTGTAAAAATGATTTTGATAGTTTGAAATATTATCTTGCCACTCCACCTATTTTACAACCTACTGTGTACAACAAACCGTTTATCCTTTATACAGATGCATCAGCCCATGCTCTCACATCATTGTTGGCTCAATAAGACAAAAATGTGAAAGAACATCATGTTTATTATATTAGCCGAACTTTGATTGATTAGGAGAAATGATACGTACAACAAAAGAAAAAAATGTTTAGCTCTTGTATTCACTACTAGTAACCTTTGAGATATTACTTCCTAAATTTTGAAATACATGTGATGATGAAATTTGATTCTTTAAAACATCTTTCCACTATAACAAATTTATCAAGACACTTAACTAAGTGGGTGATGTTGTTAACTAAGTTTGACCTTAAATTTTTTTCGCAAAAGGAAATTAAAGGTCAAATCTTAAACCTTTAAAACCTCAACCCTTGACCCTCAACTCTTAAACCCTTAAACCCTCAACCCTTAATTGCCAACCCTTTACCCTCTACCTTCTACCCAATATCCTAAACCATCAATCCTATTCCCTCAAACCTAAACCCTCAACCCTTAAACCCTCAACCCTCTACCCAATACACAATACCCTAAACCATCAACCCTAATCCCTCAAACCTAAGCCCTCAACCCTTAAACCCTTAAAACCTCTACCCTAAACCTTACACCCTCAACCCCTAATCTCTAATCCCTTAACCCCTCAACCCTAACCCTAAACCCTTAACCCTAATCCCTCAACCCTCAACCCTTAAACCCTAAACCCTCAACCCCATATACCATCTACACTATAAATTGGACCCTCAACTTTAATCCCTCAACATTGTATCCTCAACCCTCTACCATCAACCTTAAACTATCAACCCTCAGTCCTTAACCCCTAAAACCTTAAAACCTCTACCCTCTACCCTCAACCCAACACCCTCTACCCTCAACCCTTAATCCCTCAACCCTAATCCATCAACTCTTAAACCATCAACCATAAAACCCTCAACCCTCAATTCTCAACCCTGAACCCTTAAACCCTAAACCCTCAACCCCTATACCCTCTACCCTATATATTAGACCCT
>VDFB02193867.1:327658240-327719766 GCA_007258455.2 Sequoia sempervirens | reverse complement strand
TTTTTCTTCTAGCAGCAACCATATCTCCATTTCTAGATCCTTTTTTGATTTCATGAGTATTATTTTGAAACAGAAGTTTAAAACCATTGCTACACATCTGCCCAACACTTAGAAGGTTATGCCTCAAACCCTTCACATAATATACATCATCAATACTATGCACTCCATCAAAACTAATTGAACCTTTCCCACAAATATTAGCACCTGAATCATCACTGAATATAACTAAACCACCATCATATTTCTCAAGTTTAGTGAACTTACTCATATCTTTGGTCATGTGATTAGAGCATCCACTATCAATTACCTAGTAGTCTTCAAGTGGCAACCAAAGTACCTTCCATCGTATTCCTCTTGTTCTCCAGATCCTTCTTTCTTACACATTTTCTATGGTTAGTGGATACAAATTTACTTTCCAAAGCTAAGAATAAGCATTCACTGTCATCAACCTCATTCTTAGATTCATCATTAGAAATTTATGCTTCTTCTTTAACATAGTACAACTTCTTATATTTCTTATCCTTTCTATCCTTGTCCTTATAATCCTTGTTCTTCATATGTACAACTCTATTCAAACATCTCAAAGCATAATGACCAATATTACCACAACTGAAACATTTGAAGGGTAACATACTTTTATACTTTTTGGTGCCTTTCTTCAACCCCTTGGTGAAGTTTGCTTCCAACTCATCATCACCATCACTATTTGGTTCACCTTCAATCTTCATTGCCTTAAATTTTGTTTCCATATTTTCTTCTATCTTGTCTTCTTTCTAGAACTTTCTCATCTCAAATGCTTGCAAGGTGCCAAACAACTATTCTAAAGTGTACTTCTTAGGATCATACATTTCTTCAATAACTGAGATCTTATCGTTGTAGCAATCCAGTAGGGTGATTAGGATCTCTTAGTTATATCTTCATCTGATAGTTTTCCTCTTTGATTTATAACTTCATTTGTAGTCAGTCCAACCCTTTGAAAGAACCTTGTAAATTCCTCACCTTCTTCCATTTTCATATTTACAAATCTGTGCTTTGTGGCCAGCTTCTTTGTCAATTTCACTCTTTCATTTCCTTCATACATTTCTTCCAACTTCTTCCAGACTTTATATGTAGTATCCAAAGAAAGAACCTTAGCTTGTTCATTTTTAGATAAGCCACTACAAATAGCATACTTTTCCTTCTCATTTTCTTCATAAAAAGAAATCTCATCTGCAGTAGTAAGACCACCAAACAGGGGTGTATACTTTGTCTCAACAACCTTCCAATTCTTGAAACCAAGAGAGATAATATATCCTTTCATTTGTCCCTTCCAATCACTGTAGTCAGTTCCATTGAACATAAGGATCACCAACTTATGTGCCATCAAATCTTCCTTAAGTGGTTAAGCTCTACACTAAGGAACCAAATCTCTGATACCAATTGTTAAATAGGCACAAGACAATTGAGAGGGGGGTGAATCAGTTGTCACATAATTCAAACTTAATACTTCAATACATATTAATTCCACAACCACACTATTTTGTTATTAAGTAAGAGCATGAAACACAAATAACATAAAGTAAATTATCAACACAATGAACCCTAGATTTTTATGTGGAAAACCCAATAAGGTAAAAACCATGGTGAGGGTCAACTCACAATATAAAATATTATAAAATTGAATATAGAGGCTCATTGCCAAGGGATCACTACCCAAAAGAGGACTCACTATCCAATAGGGAGGTTCACTGCCTACAAATATAAAAGAGAAAAAAAGATCCACCACTGTAATTAACACACATTCATAGCTTTGAATAAGGATTGTAGAAACCTTTAGCTCACTTCCTTTAGAAATCAAACACAATGAAGTACTAATGTCTCAATTCACTCACACAAACATTTCTACTCTTATGATTTGTGGCTCACTTTCATCACTTTGCATCACAGTCATACAATTATTCACAATTTCACTTGCTTTTATACCATCCTCAACCTTAGAAACTTCCTCCAAGGTTAGCCAAAAATACCTAATTTCATAAATTCAAATTGGGTCAACAACTCAACATTCCCATGGTGGAAAGGAATGAGACTGGACCAATAAAAAATTTAACCAAGACCAAAAATAATGTCTTAGATCAACCACACACTTCCTCAATTTAATTTTATTCTTTGAATGAAGTGTAAACACCAGGTCGACCAAACCTAATGAAACAAAAATGAACATTGATGTACATGCTTCCCAGCAAGAAGATGACACGTGGACTCCATGACATGCTTCATTATGCATGAGAATACATCTCAAATTTCTTCAGATATATCTACAGCAAATGTAATATGCTTCAAACTCATAACACCTTTCACTAGTTCATCTGGACTGTGAAAACCCATACTGAAACACTGAAACATGACTTATGGATCACCAAACTTCAAATTTCTTTGCCAAAACTCAGAGAACAACATCTTAAGACATATCCCAAATCTGTAGGATTTGGAATGAAACAATGAAGGACTGTGGAGTAGAAACATTTCTCCAGTCCACAAAAGATCAACTCTTCCAGAACAATTCACACATTGGTGAATGCAAATTTCATGTACTATCACACCAGAAACTAAAACTTAGGATATATCACCACAAGATCACCATTATCAAATCTTTAGATCCACACAAGCATAGGATCAATATAGGAGAAACACAAAGCATGTACTAGAGCACATTCTAAACACATTCATCACTTTGACTTATCTTCCTTTATTAATTTTCTCAAAAGAACTTGGAAACTCATCAACACATCACATCTGTAATGACATAAAGATAGCTCCATGTACTCATAACATCGCAGCAACATCTTAGCTATACATGTAAAATCTGCAAAATACTGAACTGTGTTGGCATCAATGACAACATTAATGACAACAACACCAGACTAGCTCATACTTGCAATAAAAGCTCATTTTCATGGATAAAATTATTGGGAAAATATGTTTCAACCTTGCAAATACATAAGGTATTGTTGATATGTCAGTGAGGGGGGCTTGCACTTGAGCTACCCCTCCTACAGGGGTTTGGGAGGGCTCATCCCCCCGATGGGGGATCTAAGGGCTGCATGCCTCATCGGTGGTTAGAGGGAAATGCCTCTAAAAGCCACATTTTATGTATATTTTATTATTATAAATATGGACTATTCATCATTAGGTATTAGATCCAATGATTGACATTTTTTGGCTTAACTTGCCCTAGAACTTGCAACCCAATTTTATAAGGGCATTGCATTACAATTGGGTATTGTGATGTATTTTGAGAGTTTGATAATCATGGTCATGTTATCTTTCGATCTCTAGTTGGTGATACACGTATGAGAAGCTTTCTTTGCAAGTATATTGTAATCTTTATGGTTTCTAAATAATATATTGGGTAGCTTTTAGGGTGATCCCACAAAGTTGGTTTATAATTTCTAGGAGATTCTAATTTTTGTTGAAATCACATATTTTTAGAAAATATAATAATTTAAGTCTTAAAAATTTCCATTTAAAGCATTCCAATTGAAGAGGGTTTGACCAAACTACCTTAGATCAAACCCCCTTGCATAGAACCCCACTAGTTTTAGACTATACCTATAATAGAGTATCATTTACACCTATCAAAATGTTGATAAAAAACCACTTTTGATTTACCTTTTGGGGGATCAAATGAAATCATTTAAAATTTATTTTTTGTAAGTATGTATTCCTTATTATAAGCTTCCCAAAAAGTATAATTTTAAATAAATTTCATTTTATTATTGGCTATGTGCAAGATCATCATGGAAAAAAAAGGACCTTAAGTGGTGAAAAATTAAAAAAAATCAGTTAGGCAACTTGACGTAAAAATTTGAATAAGTTATCTATATTATTTCAAAAATATGTAAGAATATAATCTATAGAAAATTGAATTTAGTTTTTAAACAACTAGGTTTTTTTTTTTTTAAATGTATTTGGTGAAAATTTGAAATTTCAATGTAGTAGTACCTAAATTTGAGGGAAAAAAAAAGTAGGTGTTTTTCCTGACCACCCTAACCACAATAAAATGATAATATTTTTTATAATATTTTAGATATAAGAGGACTCGTGTCCTGATGTGATGCATATTTTTGTATTTTTCTAAGTAAATAATTAATTATGAATTTTTATTACAACTTTTAAAAAATATAAAAACTCATATGTTTGACCACCTCACCTTGGTCAAAACTTTTTTTTTTTAATCCTATAGTATATGAAGCATAGAATGTGATGCATGTTTCAAATTCAAAAAATGTGATACCGTTTGAAATCTATAGATCTTTTCCAATCAACCTATCAATCAAGACTTTAGTTGTAATTCAAATAGAAAATGTATAATAATTATTTATTAAATTCAAAGTAAATCTTAATTTATATTGGTGGAAAGCTGAGAATCTCCTTTAAAAACCCTTTTTATTTCATCAATTATGGGTAAAAAAGGGTTGTTAACCACATGGGCCATCATATCACTTACATATCACCATTTTTTGGCCCATCATGATCTTGCACATATGCTATTATATTTATTTTTTATTTCTTTCGAATGTAGGTTTTTCACCAAAAATCAAGCTCTCTATTCTGTACATGTGGAAAAATAGAATATTATCATTTTTTTTTAAATATGAGTGCACTAGATATTGAATTCCATGATCCAACAAAAAAAAAAGAATTTCGATACATACAAAAAAAGTTGTGTTATACAGTCTACCTATTTCTAAATTGTAATTGGTTTGACTTCGAAACTTGATTAAGGAAAAAATATTCAATAAAACACTATGAAACCAATTGGAAGCACTAGATATCATAGTTACAAATCTAAATTCAAAAAAAATAGAATTTTATCCTCCATTGAAAAAAAGTTTTGTTATATGAACATCACTCCTTAAAAATGGTGTTTACTAAAAAAAACTAGTTTTTGAAGGAAATGGAAAAAGAAGTGCAATTTAATTCCAAAAATTTTGAAAAAATTATATTTAGAATCTACAGACAAAAATGGCACAAATCACTAGTTTGCATCATCTTCAAATTCCTCATGGTTTAGCTGCTATAGGTGCCCGAAAGTGAAGATTTAGTTGGAAAAAATCAGTTTAGTGTCTAGTTTGGTCAAAAATTGTAAACTAGTATTGTGGGATCACCCTTTATAGTGTGTGGTCTTTATCCCAAAAGGATTTTCCCCATGTAAATCACTGTGTTTTGGTATGCATGGTATTTATGTTTATTTTTGTTTAAGTTTATATAATTGTTAAAGATGTGTAAAAGTTTTGCATTACTGTCCTCTCAAGATTAGTGTAGGAAGTTGTTCTACTACCTTAGCTTCCTTAGAAGAGGAATTAGTTTCTAATCACCTTTGGTTTCACTTTTGGGTCATTGGGTTTTTGAACTAATCCAGATTTGAGTGGGAGCTTGTGTAGAAGACACTTTGTGATCATGTTGTAGGAATTTTCAGATGGAAAGTTCATCGAGGAGAATAGAGGTGGATAAAATTTATGAAACTAATTTTGAAATATGGAATCTGAAGATGGAGGATCTATTGATAGACCAAGATCTATGAGATGTTATTGATGAGAATATTTCAAGGCCTACATATCTTGCTTGAGCTGCTTAATATGATGTTATGGACCATAAAGCCAAGGGTCTAATCAAATTATGCTTGGAAGAATCTATTTTAATTAATTTCCATGAAGAGACCTCTGCACAAAAAGTATGGAGGAAGCTTGGTGAGATGTATCAAGCCAAATATTTAGTGAACAATATTTTCTTGAGGAATAAATTGTTTTCCTTAATAATGGAAGAGGGTGGATGAATTACTAACCACCTAGAAGCATTTAATATTCTGGTGGCTTAGTTGGCATCAGTTGGTGTCAAAATGGATGAGGAGGAAAAAATTTAGGCCTTTCTTTGTTCTTTTCCTGATTGGTGCAATTATCTTGTTATGGCTATTGGGAGTCCTTTTGTTATATTGAAGACTGAAGATGTGGTGGGTTCTTTTCTTTCTAAAGAAATGTGGAGGAAGGTATCCATCAATGCCAAGGAAGGCCTAAGTGTTCATGGAAGACCTAAGGAAAAAGGAAAGAAGAATGAGAAGCATGATAATTATAAGTCCAAGGGGAGATCTAAGTCTCCTGGAAAGTCCAAACTTATTTGTTGGAACTGCGGTAAGCCTGGACATGTTCATAAGGAATGCAAAGAAGAAAGAAGAACAAGAGATTTGATTCTGATTTTGAGTCTAAGAAGGAAGATGGTGACACATTCATTGTAGCTTTGGCAACTCATGCAAGTAATGATGCATGGTTAATTGAATTAGGTGCATCTTTCCATATTTCCTTTAATAAAGATAATAAGGTTTTTAAATATGAAGAATTTGATGGAGGTAAGGTGTACTTGAGTGAAGATTCTTATTTAAATATTTTTGGTCATGGTAAAGTTAAAATAAGATTTCCTAATGGTAGAATAAAAAGGATTAATGGTGTGTTTCGTATCCCTAAATTAGCATGAAATCTATTATTTGTGAGAAAATTAATAGATACAAGTGTGCAAGTAGTATTTTCTGATGTAGGATGCAAGATGGTCAGAGGTGTTATGGTGATTGCTAGAGGTGTCAAATATGGCACATTGTATAAGCTTGATGTATGCATTGTTGAGTGCAATAGTACTTTTGTGAAAAGCAAGTCTATGGAAGAGGTGAGGGTTTCACCTTCAATAGATGGTTATAGCTTCTAGGTACCCAAGAGAGCTCTTTCTTCTGAATCAAAGTTACCTACAGAAAAAACTATGTTATGGTATTAGAGGCTTGGCCACATTGGAGAAAAGAGTCTAAGGAGATTGAAAAATAAAAATCTCATTGAAGGTTTGGGTATGTGCAGGATCATCATGGAAAAAATAGGCCCTTAAGTGGCAAAAAATTTAGAAAAATCAGAGTTAGGCAACTTGACATAAAAATTTGAATAAGTTATCTATATTATTTCAAAAATATGTAAGAATAGAATCTGTAGAAAATTGAATGTAGTTTCTAAACTACTAGGTTTGTTTACAAAACAAAATCTATTTGGTGAAAATTTGAAATTTCAATGCAGTTGTACTTAAATTTCAGGGAAAAATAAGAAGTAGGTGTCTGTTTGACCACCCTAACCACAATAAAATGATAATATTTTTTTATAAGATTTTAGATATAATTAGAGGACTCATGCCTCATGTGATGCATATTTTTTTGTAATTTTTTCCAAGTAAATAATTAATTATGAATTTTTATTACAAATTTTTAAAAAATATAAAAATTGTATGTCGACCCAACTTGGTCAAAACTTCATGAAATTCAATTTTTATTTTTTAATCCTATAGTATGCAAAGCATAGAATGTGACACATGTTTTGGATTTAAAAATGTGATATCATTGAAAGTTATAGATGTATTTCAATCACCCTATCAATCAGGACTTTAGTTGTAATTTGAATAGAAAATGAATAATAATTACTTATTAAATTCAAAGTAAAGCATAACTTATATTGGTGGAAAGATGGGAATCTCCTTTAAAAACCCTTTTCGTTTCATCAATTTTTGGTAAAAAAATAGTCATCAACCACATACCCATCATATTGCCACTTTTTGGCCTATCATGATCCTGCACATACCCTTTTGTTTGATTGTAATCTTGAATTTGATTTCTATGAGCATTGTATTTATGGAAAATAAAACTATGTTTATTTTTACTTGAGTTCTCATAAATATTATGGTGTGTTGGATCTTATTCATTCTAATGTGTTTGGTCATGTCGATGTTCCTTCAATTGGTAAATCCACATAATATGTTTCATTTAATACTAATGATTATAGGAGAAGGGCATGTGTATACATTCTAAAGAGTAAATCTAAATTTTTTAGATGATTTAAAGAATTTAAAGCAGTGGTTGAGTTTCAAATTAAAAATAAAATAAAATGTTTGAGGATTGATAATGGCGATGAATTTTTATCTAATGATTTTGATAAATTGTATAAAGATTGTGGTATTCATAGACAAAATACAACTCTATATTATCCAAAACAAAATGGAGTTGCATAAAGAATGAATAAGACACTAATGGAGAAAGCTAGGAGTATGTTGAGTGGTGTTGGTCTAGAGAAAAGGTTTTGGGTTGAAGTTGTTGCCACTACTTGTTACCTGATTAAAAAGTTCCCCATATTAGCTCTTGTTGATAAGACACCTATAGAGGCATGGTCATATCACAATACTTCATTAAGAAATCTTATAATTTTTGGTTGTGAGGCATATGCACATGTACCAAAGGAGAAGCAAACAAAGTTGGAGAGAATGGATATCAAATGTATCTTCATTTAATACAATTATGATGTGAAATGATACAAGCTTTGGGATCCTATTGCAAAAAAGGTAGTACATAGTAGAGGCATTATTTTTAGAGAAAATAAGCCTTCTTCTACTACATTGAAGCCAAAACAAAGTAAATATGAAGATGTGATTCAATTTACTTCTACACCTAAGAAAGTTGAATCGAGTCTCATGGATAGACAAGAAGTTGAGGAGAGCTCATCTAGATCTGAATCTTCAGAAGAGGAGGAATAACCTCCAACTCAACATGTTCGTAGGTCTACAAGGCTTAGAAAATAACTTGAAAGGTATTCACCTGATGATTGGAGATGTATTTTTCTAAATACTAACATGGATGAACCTAAATCAATAGAAGAGGAATTAGGTTTGAATGATGTGGAATTCTAGAAGATTGTTATGGATGAAGAAATGACAACTTTGAAAAAGAATAATACATGGGGTATTGTACCATTTCTTGAAGTAAGAAAACTTGTTGGATACAAATGGGTGCTCAAGAAAAAGATTGGTTTATATGGAGGTATTGAGAAGTGCAAAGAAAGGTTGGTCGAGAAAGGTTATTGTCAAGTTGAGGGTGTTGATTATGGTGAGATATTTTATCTTGTTGCAAAAATGACATCCATTATATTTTTTATTTCTTTGCTGCTACTTATTATTTAGAGTTTGAGCAAATGGATGTGAAAACTACTTTCCTTCATTATGATTTGAGGAGGATATTTATATGACACAGCCAAAGCACTATGTGGTGAAAGGTAAAAGTAAGTTGGTTTACAAACTAAAGAAATATTTGTATGGATTAAAACAAAGTCTTAGGGTGTGGTACCATAAATTTGATACATATGTGTTGAGTTTGGGATTAGATCATTGTGTTTATTATAAAACTGATGGTGATAGTTTCTTAATTATTTCATTATATGTTGATGATATGCTATTTATTAGTAAAGGGAAAAGTATGATTTCAAAATTGAAATCTAAACTTGCTGTTAAATTTGAAATGAAAGATCTTGGTGTAGCTAAACACATTCTTGGGATGGAAATTAGAAGAAATATAGTGAACAAAAAACTATGGCTTGGAAAAATTAAGTATACCAATTCAATTTTAAAGATGTTTGATATGCAGGATTGTAGACCATTGTGTGTTCCCATTTCAATAGGAACAAAGTTATCTATTTCAAATTGTCCAACATCCCTATAAGAGATGGAAGACATGAGTAGAGTGCCTTACTAGAGGGGTATGCGCAGGATAATCATGGAAAAAATAGGCCCTTAAGTGGCAAAAAAATTAGAAAAATTAGAGTTAGGCAACTTGACATAAACATTTGAATTTAAGTTATCTATATTATTTCAAAAATATGTTTGAATAGAATCTGTAGAAAATTGAACGTAGTTTCTAAACTACTAGGTTTATTTAAAAAGGAAAAATCTACTTGGTGAAAATTTGAAATTTCAATGTAGTAGTACTTAAATTTTAGGGAAAAAAAGAAGTAGGTGTCTATCCACCCTAACCACAATAAATGATAATATTTTTTTATAAGATTTTAGATATAAGTATAGGACTCATGTCTAGATGTGATGCATATTTTTTTCAATTTTTTCCAAGTAAATAATTAATTATGAAATTTTTATTACAAATTTTAAAAATATAAAAATTGTATGTCTGACCACCTTAACTTGGTCAAAAATTCATGATGTTTTTTTTTTTTTAATCTTATAAAATGTGAAGCATAGAATGTGACACATGTTTCAGATTTAAAAAATGTGATACTATCTGAAAGCTATAGATGTTTTTCAATCATCCTATCAATTAAGACTTTAGTCGTAATTCAAATAGAAAATAAATAATAATAATTTATTAAATTCAAAGTAAAGCATAATTTATATTGGTGTAAATATGAGAATCTCCTTTAAAAACCCTTTTCATTTCATCAACTTTGGGTTAAAAAATTCGTTAGCCACATACCCTACACATACTCATCATATTACCACTTTTTGGCCCATCATGATCCTGCACATACCCAAAGTGTAGTTGGAATTTTGATGTATGATCACTTTTGTACTAGACTAGACATTTCCCAAGTAGTGGGAGTTCTTTCCAGATATATGTATAATCTTGGTAGAGTTCATTAGCATCCAGTTAAAAGAGTCTTTATATATTTAAATGGTATCTCATATTAATTCTTGTGTTATCATTGTAATATAACTAAAGCTGATATTTCCCTTTATATTCATGGTTATGTGGATTCAAACTAGGCAAGTGATATTGATAGAAGATGATCCACTAGTGCTTATGTATTTACACTATTCAATGGGGCAATCAGTTGGATGAGTAAGTGATAGGCTATGGTTACGTTGTCCACTACTAAAGTATAGTATATGATAGATACTCATGCTTGCAAAGAATTCATTTGGCTTAAGAGACTATGTTCAGATATTGGAATTAAATAGGGTGTAGTGACAATTTATTACGATAGTTAGAGTGCAATATGTCTAGCCAAGAACCCAACATTTCATGCTAGGACCAAGCACATTAATATATAGTATCATTTTGTTAGAGATATGGTCGAAGATGGTAGGGTGAAGTTGGTTAAGGTATAGACTTTGATGAATGTTGGTGATTCTTTAACTAAGCTTGTGAGCACAAAGAAGTTCATATGGTGTTCAGATACTATGGGCCTCTCAGCCCTTAGCAATTAAGAGATGATGTTTATACACCCTCCCATTGCTCTTGTAAGGTGTTTGACAAGTGGGGGATTTGTTGGTAAAATATGTCTCAAAATTTCAAATACATAAGGTATTGTTGATATGTCAGTGCAGGGGGTTTACAAGGGGGTTACCCCTTGTGGGGATCCAAGGGAAACACACATGAAAGCCACATTCTATGTATATTTTATTATTGTAAATCTAAACCATTCATCATTAGGTCTTAGATCTGACGATCGATATTTGTTGGCTTGGCTTTCTCTTTAACCCTATTTTATGAGGTAGTTGTATTATGACTAGGTATTATGGTGTATTTAGAGATTCTGATAGCAGTCATGTTGTCTTTGGATCTCTGGTTGGTGATGCTCCTGTGAGAAGTTTTCTCTGCAAGTATATTGTAATCTTTGTGTTTTCTGAATAATATATTGGGTGGCTTTTGGAGTGTGGGGTTTTTCTCCCAAAAGGGTTTTCCCCACGTAAATCAGTGTGTTGTGGTATGCATGATTTATGTTTATTTTTGTTTAATTTTTTGTAACTATTAAAGATATGTAAAAATTTTGCATTACCCTCTTCTCAAGATTAGTGTAGGAAGTTGTTTTTCTACCTTACCTTCCTTACAAAAATAAATTAAGGAAAAAATATTACACTATAAATATTTCAATAATAAGGAATATAATAATTTTGACAATAACAATAAATTTTATAAATGACCTTTTTAAAAATGTGTGAAACAATTACCCTATGTGAAATTTTGTGAGAACCAAACTACTAGCACAAACTACATTAATAAAACTATATTAATTTACTAAATTGGATTAGAAGGCATAAAGAAACTTAATTATCAAAAGCTAATAAAATGATCTAGAGCATTTGGTAGATGTCTTATGTCTCTATGGATCTTAATCTCCTAAAATCAATAGTTTTCAACCTTTAGCTGCCACTTTGACATGATGATATTAGATTATCATCAAACCAACATTACTCTAACCATCTATACCTTTCCTAGTGTCATAAATTATACTCCCTTAAAGGTGAAAGTACAATTTCATGCTCTATTTAGAACTCACTTTAGCATCCCCTAGCCTTGACCTTTCTTATCAACCTAAGAGAATGTGTAAGTGTTATCCTAGAGAATGCCCTTTTGATCTTATTTCATTAAATTAATCTCTAAAAATTGCTCATATTCTCAGTATGTCCTAATCAAGAAAATATCAAGCTCATAAAGAAAATTTAAACAATGAAAAAAGAGATAGATATGGAAACCTAGCACCCTAGTCCAGGTAATTTTTCTGATAATTTTGATTTCCCAATTTTTTATGGTCTCTAATTTCAAATATGTGAATTCAAATTTGAGCTTTGGCAGTAAATCAATTCTTAAAATTAAAATTAAATGAGTCTACGTACACCATGATTTATCCTAAATTTCACTATAAAATATAAATTATTATTTCAAGAAAGAGAGAAGAAATCATAATAGAAAAACTATTCCAAATTATTCATCCAATTTTATAGATCTACAAGGAAAACTTGAGATTTATTCAATTTGTCACAATGATTGAAATTTTATGCCAATGGAAGAACATGATGAAATATAGGACTTGGAGATGGCTTTAACTTCCTTCAAGGACCTTATGACTTGTTTTTTAATTCTTCTCATCTTCATACTTTGATCTATTTGATGTCATTAACAAGGTATTTTATGCATTTGGATTTTCATTAGGGTATGTGACTTTATCTTGGGTTGATCTTACTCATGTCATTTAAGATCCTTCTCTAACACATTTGAGTAGGGTTTTTGTTATTTTAGCTCATTATAGGCTTAGAAACACTTAAATTTAGGATCACACACATTTTATTAGTCAATCAATCAACTATTTGTGGAGGTAGAAATACCAAAATGAGGTTTGACCAAGGAAAAATCCTATTTAGAGAGCCATTTTCCACTCTTTGTTATGATTTTACATGCTCAAATCTAAAGATGAAATATTTTAGAGTAGAAGTACAAAGTACAAACCTAAGAGAATATAGATCTAAAAGTTAAAATTCAAGATTTTAGCTTCATACAAGGGTGCCTAATGCCCTAGACCTAATAGATCATCTCTAGATTCATTATAGAAGTGCATAAATTCCTCTCTCCTTAGATCTATCTATCTTTTGTGATTGTTTAATTATTTGTGTATAAAATCATATTTTTGGGTTAAATTATATAGTCAAATAGATCAATTAAATGACATTAAGGTCCAATATATTTTCTAGGAAACAAATGAGCCTAGAAGTAGTAGTCTATTTAGGAGGAGATCTCTTGAAGCCTTTCTTTTGATTGCTGACCTTTATGAATCCATCATTCAATTTCTTCCTTTTATCTTCAATATTTTTAGAGTCTTCAAAAAAGTCTTTATCCTTTTTCATTTTGGGGATATTAGCTTTTTGGTTATGACCTTTTTCATATCTAATCCCACTCTTATCCTTAGCATATCTTTGAGAACTGGTTATCTCATCAAGAATATTATAGATTTTCTTGAGCTTCAAACCTTTGTCTATCTGATCCTTTATCTTTTCTAATTCTTTCCTCAAGGAGACAATTTATTCATCCAATTTGGAGCATTCAATTAATTTTTCATTCATTTTATTATTTAGGCAATATGCAACCCCTTTCTCTTCTTCAACTTGAACTTTCAAGTTGATTATAATCTCTTTTGATTTTTTAAGTTTGATTTTCAATTCTCCACTTTCTCTTATTGTAATATAAATAAGTTCTCTTTCATAGTCCACTTTACAATCTTTGACATTAATTTCCTCCATATCTTCATGCTTCTTGACCTTCAAAGGATGCTTCTCATTTTAATTTGCATCAATTCCCATGTGTTCCACTCAGGATCTACCTTGGTTGTTAGACTATAATAATGCAATTGGATCTAATACCAATTGTTCAACACATAGAGTAATGAGGTGGGTGAATCATTACTTAATTAATTATTTCCATTCATCAACAATTTAATAATTAAATCACCACAATTAGAAGAACAAAAAATGCATACAACCATAACACCTGATTTACGTGGAAAACCCTACAAGGGGAAAACCATTGTGAGCAAGCTCCTTGGATATACTTTCTGAATCCAACCTTACAAATAAAATAGATTTTACAACAAGTATTTATGGTCTTTAACCAAAGAAATCTCACTAATCAGTGTTCAATACAAATTTTACATCAAAGGTTTTCAAACTCAACATATAAGTGGAATATATCAATTTAGTGTCAAAAATTGTCACCCTTAAAAATTTCATAGTATGTTTTGTCCCCCTTAATTTATTGGACCTAATTGAGTATTTAATTACTTAAAATATGTATTCTATGGCCTATTTTTGACAATTTTTGAGGAATTGCAAGCAAGAAACAAATGTATCTATCTAATACCTTTCCCCTGACACCAAAAATCCCAAAAATTAGGACCAAGACACTCACACCCTAAGAATTCAAGCATTCCAGCATTCAATAATTCAAGAAAATAAAGCAAGAAAATTTCAATATATTAAGGTGATATGCATGAATTCAGTCCTTCGAGTAAGCCATTGAAGAGTGGTGAGTTGTAGCACTTTTTGATTCCATCATTCCTTCCTATCATTTATCCATTTATCTTTAGCATTTCCATTGTGGAAGTGGAAAGTCTAACACAAGGTTTAACTAAGGAAAGCCTCTAAATGGTCCAACATTTTCCCTCTCTTTGAATGTGTAGGTTTTAGATTTAAAAGAGATTCAACAAAATTTGAAGACCTATTTTTCATTGTTGCAATTGTTGTCATACACCTTGTCAAGCCACAAAAACTCGCCTATAGCATTATCCGACAAAGATCTAATAGATATGCAGGAAGGAACAAAAATCCCTAATTTGATATTAGAGGACTATGAAGATAGATCTAAAAAAACACTTCAAGGAAATTCACACATTGGGTGCCTCTTCCCTCCATTTTTGGCCTCAAATTTGAAATATAGGTGCATAGTGTGTTTCTCTTCTCATTTTTGTTGTTTTAATCTAACTGTGACATTATGTGTCTTTTGTATTTGTATCAAATTAGTAAATTGCATTATTAGCCTAGTTATTGCATTGCATTTCATTTATAATTCCATCAATCACATACCTTATCAAATCCATTGAAATCCCCTTAAAATTCCTAAGACACACTCATTAATTGAAGCCTAGAAAAAGAAATAGGAGAGGATTGGACTCTAGGTTCTATACTTAGCAATCCCCCTCTCCCTCTTCCATTTTTCTTCATTTCATTTTGGTGAACCTAACATGTTAACATTATATGCATTCTAAAATTTTCTATAATTCACCCTAGATCTAGGATTTGCATATCATTGTTTTGCATTTCTCATTTAGGGTTTCACATTGGCATCATTAAAAAAAGTCATAAATATCCAAAAAATTGTATATCATATTGCATCATAAGTTTAAATAGGGATTTTTTAGTCATTTTAGCTCAGATCTACATTCAAGTTGTATTCCTTAGGTCATTTAAATATGAAATTGTACATTGCATCCATTTAGGAATTTTTCATTTAAGTCAAAAAAGTAAAATAAATTGCATAGTTGTGTTTACAAATTACAGCAAATCATCATTCTCAAATTTTTACATTTTCAAATAAGTGAGTTATTGCATTTTAGATCTAAAAATTTGCATCTCAAATTATCAATTTTTTCTCAAACAATTTTCACATTGTTGCATACTTACATTTTTCAATTTCACAGTCATAAAATCAAAAAAAGATTGGAAAAGTATTCACTGTCAAGATATCTATAAATAGATTTAGGAACCTTAAATAATAGCAAAAACAATCAAAATTTAAATTTTTGAAAACCCTATCTAGGAAATAGGCATCCTGGGCACCTCTGTATTTCCTTTTTTTATTATTAAAATTTGTCTCAAATATTTGTTTCAATGTTCTTTGCAGGATCCTAATGTTTGAATTTTGTTTTTCCATTTCAAAGCTTTCATTTATTTACAACATTTTTTCATGTTCACATTCTTAAGTTTACAATCATAAAATCAACAAAAACTAGGAAAATATTTATTGTTAGACATGTTTGATCATAGAGTTGGGAACCTTAAATAACACCCTAAATAGTAAGGCTTTGAACTTCAAAAAAGCCTATCTAGGAAACAGACGCCTTGGGCACCTCGGTCCTATTTTTCTAACTAAAACTTCACTTAGATCCTTGTTTCTATATTATTAGTGTATCTTTGCTATCTATTTTCTAGTGGCATAACAGTTTGAACCTCATTATAATGTCTCATACCATTGTGGTTGGATGCCTTGATAAAGTTTGGATGACCTTGAAATCCTTGGTTGATGTTTCATCTTGTGTATTTGGAAATGACCCTAATTATGATAATGGCATTCCTGATACTGCATCCTCAAATGAAAGTCGTCTTGATATATTGGGTTAAGATGAATAGAGAATGCATGAATTCCTACAAAAAAACTTTCATAACCTTGAGAACAATGTAACCTTTTTTCCCTCAATGTAATGGCCTAATCATCCATATCAACAACCAACACCTCCTATCATTCCACCACTTCAAATGTTCACTCTCTTACATCTTGAAATTGATTTACAAAGTATATCACAACCAATGCACATGGAAGCACCTATTGATAATAGTCACAAGGAAAACATACCACCTAGTGCTCCTCCATCAAGTATGAGAATAAAGTTACCAACACACTCATCAATTTAGAGTAGTGCTATAGCCAAGGCTTTAGGATCTTGAGAAAATAAGGATGTGAGATAAATAATGAGCATGAAATCCATTTCTTCTTAGAACAAATACCATTAGAAGAAACTAAGGGATTAGGTTACCAAGATCCTCCACCTTTACATAAAACAATTGTTCAACCAAATACAAAATAAAAAGTTCATGGTCCTCTTAAAAGTTACCTTTTCTACATTATATAACCAAGACTAAATAGGCATTAAATACACTTCTCAACATAGGACTCATTACATTACCACCTATCTATGAATGAGAATATATGAAAGGAAATAGTGCACATATGTCTTATTGTGCATATCATATAACACACATACATCTTACTAACTAATGTCATGCTCTAAAGAAGATATTGAGAGAATTTAATCCCTATGGGGATCAATAATAGTGCATAATAGATTAATATTAATTTATTATCCTCATTTCCATGTGGTAGTTTTAGTACCATAACATACTCACTACCATCCATGAAGATATAAAATTTTCTTTTGCCAATCATATTTCATCTTGCAAGGAGTAGCATATCATCATCCATTTTTGGCTTATCTTTGTTCCTATACTTGTGGGGCAAGGGTTAGATAACCTTGTGTGATGTGCATTCCTTCTAGCAAGGGATCCCTTTCTATCTCCTTAAAACATTAGTGTAGAAAGTAAAATAATCTTTTAAGGGGGGTATATAGTCCCCCACTCATTGTTTCCATAAGAAATGGTCTCTTCTTAGTGGCGATAGCATATATCTCCTAAGAAGTATGACCTTGTCAAACAAAGCGTGGCCTTCTTAATCCATGTGATGTGTCTCCTTTGTGATGATATTAGGCTTGAAATCTTGTAAGAGTGTAACATTTTTGGCATATTATGTTCCCCTTGGTGTTAATGTTATGGTTAGTATTTCCTAAGGTGTGAGTCTTCTATTCCATGACTAGTCCTCTCTTGGTTGTGATTTCAAGTGTGATATTCCCTAAGGTGTGACCTCTCATGTAAAAGCCCCTTTATCATTTTTGAGGATCACCTTTTGTGGTGGTCTTGTTATAACACACCTTGAGGTTTTGGCCTTACCTTTTCATTACTCATGCACCCCTTGAGGTGATTTACGTTCATCCCCCTTGAAATTATACTTTATGCACCCCCTAAGGTGAGTTTTTTTCATACCTAGTGATGTTAAACTTTGTGCACCCCTTGAGGTGAGTTTTGTTTGTCTCCCATGACATTAAACTTTATGCACCCCTTGAGGTGAGTTTTGTGTGTCCCATGTGACGTTAAAACTTATGCACCTCCTAAGGAAATTTTTATGCAAGATAGTTCATAGATTCATCATAATGGAGCTTGTTAGGTCATGAACTTGAGCACCCCTTCTTAACATGGCCACGTAATATGTAGCACAAACTTTTCACCAATGGAGCCATTTATTTCATGAGTGTTTAGCATAACACAACTTGCTAGCCTTGTGGAACCCATCACATTGCATGGACACATAGAATAACATAGCTTTCTTGTCATTAGATTAGTGTGGCTCATGAGTGATGTGTCATAACAAAAATTTCTAGTGCTCATGATAGAATCCTCTTGTCTAATACTTATTTGATGGATGAAATTGGGTATTTGAGACAATTTAAGACTGAGGTCTCTTTTCCTTACCAACTTGAACCCCTTTAGTACGCAATTTTTGTTTTTGTTGTGTGTTTTTGTGTCTTCTTTATATTTGTATTATGTTACATAGTGTTTGTGTTCATTTTTTTGTCATCTATATATAATGTTAAGTTATGTGAGTATGTGCGAGATCATCATAGAAAAAATAGGCCCTTAAGTGGTAATGAAAATTTAGAAAAATTAGAGTTAGGAAACTTGACGTAAAAATTTGAATAAGTTATCTATATTATTTAAAAAATATGTAAGACTAGAATCTATAGAAAGTTGAATGTAGTTTCTAAACTACTAGGTTTATTTAAAAAATAAAATATATTTGGTGATTTCAATGCAGTATTACTTAAATTTCAGGGAAAAAATAAGAAGTAGGTGTTTGTCTGACAACCCTAACCAAAATAAAATGATAATAGTTTTTTATAAGATTTTAGATATAAGTAGAGGACTCATGTCTCGATGTGATGTTTATTTTTTTATATTTTTTTTCTAAGTAAATAATTAATTATGAATTTTTTATTACAACTTTTAAAAAATATAAAAACTCATATGTTTGACTTTTTTTTAATCCTATAGTATGTGAAGCATAGTGTACCATAGAAAAAAAGACCATTTCCTTGACATGGGAATAATTCATTATAAATTTGACTTAATGAGGCCTTGATTCAGGTGTTCTGAGGCATTTTATGCATCTAAACTAGGCCTTGGACCCTTGCAAATTGAATAACATGCTTTTAACGATGTCTTGTAAAGGTGTTGTAAATTTTTGTAAGATACTTTCATTATTTTCTATACTTAATGAACCCATTTCTCCTTAATTCAACATTATAAAATGTGTTTAATAATATTGTCACACTAATCTAGAATGTTTTTGAATTAAACTTAATGATAAACTTGTGTTGTAATGTGTCTTGCACATTCACATTGATTCTTGTGCCTTCCTATACTAAGTGGACCTCATTTTAGTGTTGTAAAGTGTATTTAATCACACTTTAACATTTATTTCTATGTTCCAATCCCTATTTGACATTTACATTATCACTAATAGGCCCCTATTAACCCATATTGTGTATCCTGAGGCTTGAATTGATTAAATACCCAACAAGGTTGCATTCTAAACCTTATTTCCTTATCTCCTAGCTTCCTAGCTATCAACTTGGCCCCTATGGGACCCATTCACCATGCATGGTGAATCAGTCCCATTCAGGTGGGACCCATTCACCATGTGTGGTGAATGAATCCCATTTTGCTCAATTTTGACCTTTGAGCAAGAAAATAGTGAAATTTGAGTTTAATATTGCTTCATGTTAACCTATGATGAGTTATTAACAAGTAAAATAGTTGAATTTCCTATAAAATCACCTCTCTAAACTCATTTTTTCATGTACCTACTTAATTCACATATTCATCCACCAATCTTTCATCTCAAGTCAACCAACTTAGGGTTTTATCATTGCAAGACATCAAGAAAGCTCCTAATAACATTCAAGGGCTGAATCTTCCTTCAATGTGATAGAAATCCAAGATAAACATAATGGTAAGGTAATCTATTGCATTATTACATGTTTCATTCTATTCTTTCATCATTTTGGTTTAATTACCTAAATGAGGATTGACCAAGGAAAACACCCATGCCCTAACATTCAACATTTCTTCTTCTCTTGTGTGTTTGTAGAATTAGATCCCTTGGAAGCTTGAAAATCATTCAAGATCAAGTTGAAAAGTTTTTCAAGTCTTCTCCTCATTCAAAAAGTCAAAATATCAACAAAAACTCATTTTTAGACCTATAAATCAAAGTTTTGGAAGCAAACACCTATAGGAAGTCAAAGTGCAGATCAGAAGCTTCGAAATCCACCTTTGAAAATCTAAAAATTCAAAATTGGACTCATTCTCCATGGGTGGAAAATGAGTCCCATTTCCAAGCCTATTTTCTATTTTCTGCATTTTCTCACATCCTTTTGATAGAAATAGGTTTCGACTCAGTTTACCAGAACTGGGACTAATTCACCCATAATGGTGAATGAGTCCTTCCAGGCCTAAAAATCAACATCATAGGTGTTTCAAAAGAAATTTCTAGTCTTCTTGAAGCTTTCAAGTGCACACGTCAAGTTTCATCCAATTTTGTTTAGTTTTGCATTCGTTTCTAGGTGATTTTGCATTACACAATGTGTTTTCAAACATGGCATTATTCTTAGGCTTTGCATTCATAATCTCTCAATTTCATAGTTTAATTGCACTTAGATCATTCCATTTATCCTTAATAACATCATTCATTTCCTAATTTAAGTGAACTAGTTAGATTCTTTGGCCCTTCCTCTCTCCTTTTAGGTGAAAAACCCTAGACGAGCTAGAGAAGTGTATTGGTGCCAAAAATCTACAGTTCATTTAGGTGAACAAGAATTCAAGTTATTGAAGATTTATCAACAATTCAACTAGGTGCTTCAAGTCAAACCAACCATATTTAAAGCTTGGAGAAGATTTTTTGTCCATTTCCTATAGAATTGACTTCGACAACCCGACAAGCAGACATTTCCAGATATGGTGTTGCAAAGTTGTCTCCTAATTTCTTAGAATTTTGGGAGAGGAATAATTCACCACTAGTGACAATGAGTCCCACCTTAAGACTAAAAATATAGGTTTTGTTAGATTTTGGATCCCAATAGTAAAAAACTGGCTCTCGACAATTTTTCACTAGTAGCGAGACTAATTTTCCATCCTGGGCGAATGAGTCCCACTACCAATTTTTCAGTCATTCTAGACAACATTCAAACCATTCTAGATTCCTCAAATCTTGCCCATGTGCACTCTAATTTAACCTTTCTCTTTATGTTTTTCATTTATTGGGTATGTGCAAGATCATGATGGGCTAAAAAGTGGCAATATGATGGGTATATGGCTGATGACTATTTTTTTACCCAAAATTGATGAAACAAAAGGGTTTTAAAGGAGATTTGTAGTTTTCCAATGATATAAATTATGCTTTACTTTGAATTTAATAAGTAATTATTATTCATTTTCTATTCAAATTATGACTAAAGTCTTGATTGATAGGTTGATTGAAAAACATCTATAGCTTTCAAATGGTATCACATTTTTTGAATCCAAAATATGTGTCACATTCTATGCTTTGTATACTATAGGATTAAAAAATAAAAATGAATTTCATGAAGTTTTGACCAAGTTAAGTTAGTTAGACATACGAGTTTTTATATTTTTTAAAAAGTTGCAATAAAAAATTCATAATTAATTATTTACATGGAAAAAAATTACAAAAAAATATGCATCACATCAGGGCATGAGTACCCTACTTATATCTAAAATATTATAAAAAAATATTATCATTTTTATGTAGTTAGGGTGGTCAGACAGACACCTACTTATTTTTACCCTAAAATTTAAGTACCACTGCATTGAAATTTCAAATTTTCACCAAATAATTTTTTATTTTTTTTAAAAACCTAGTAGTTTAGAAACTACATTCAATTTTCTACAGATTATATTCTTACATATTTTTGAAATAATATAGATAAATTATTCAAATTTTAACGTCAAGTTTCCTAACTCTAATTTTTCTAAATTTTTTACCACTTAAGGGCCTATTTTTTCCATGATGATCCTGCACATACCCTATTCATCTTTTAGTTCATTGTTTGCATAAATTAGATCATCTCATTTAGCCTTATTAACATTATACACATCTTAATTTGAGTGAACCACCTAAAATTTGAGTGTTGGATCTATCTCTTTCCATTAGGTGAAAGACCCTAATTGAGCAAAAGAGACTTAACATTCCTAGCCCCTAAAATCTATGGTTCACAAGGAATGTGAGACATGTTTCGGATTCAAAAAATGTGATACCATTTGAAAGCTATAGATGTTTTTCAATCGGCCTATCAATAAGGACTTTACTCGTAATTAAAATAGAAAATGAATAATAATTGTTTATTAAATTCAAAGTAAAGCATAATTTATATTGGTGGAAAGCTGAGAACCTCCTTTAAACATCCTTTTCGTTTCATCAATTTTGGCTAAAAAAAGTTGTTAGCCACATACCCTACACAAACCCACCATATCGCCACTTTTTGGCCCATCATGATCCTGCACATACCCATGTGTTTTTTTCGTGTATACTTCATTTTTTTATATGTATTTTTGTGTATTTTGTATTATTGCATATCATAAATATGTGTGTTTTTTTTATTATGTTGGTTTTCCATGGGATCTTCGATCCTAGGGGGTTGATCATCCCCCTTGATCCTTAGTTATCCTATCTCTTCAACATTTGGACAATTAAACCCCTCTTGACACATATTTTCTACTTTAGTGTGAGTTTGAGTGTAAGTTCATAGGTAACTCTCACTAAAGTGGGGGCTAAATTTAGTGTCAAAAATTGTCACCCAAGTTAATAGTTTCACACTATTTTTTGTCTGCCTTAATTTATTGGACCTAATTGAGTATTTAATTTCCTAAATTATGCATTCTATGGCCTATTTTTGATAATTTGTGAGGAATTGCAAGCAGGAAACCGATGCATCTATCTAATACCTTGCCCTCGACACCATAAATCCTTGAAACTAGGGTCAAGACACTTACACCCTAAGCATGAGTGTCCCACTATTTTGGATCCAAATTCAAATATGTTGATATCAAAATTTTAATATTTACATTTTATTATGCAAAGTCGACTATTGAGATTTAGTTTTCAGAAATTTGAATAATTACATATAAATACCTAGTTATTGCATAATTTCAAACCTAAGTGAAAACTATTGAGGAAATTATTGTCAAGAGAATTCAAGAGAAACATTCTTAGTGATTGATTACAAAAAATCAAGATCCAAGCATTCATGATGTTATTATGAAAGTTTGTTCATTTTATGTTGTCATATTGTTTGTGAAGGCTAACCCTTTATAGGTCTCTAAGCATTCAAGAATTCAAGAAAATCAAGAAAGAAAGATTCAAGACCTTGAGGTGATTTGAATGACTTTAGTATTTTAAGAAAGTCATTTAAGGGTGGTAAGTTGTAGCACATTGCGATTTCATCATTCCTTCCTATCACTTATCCATTTATCATTGACATTACCATTGTGGAAGTGGAAACACTTATACAAGGTTTGATTGGTGCAAGACCCTAAATGGCCCAAAAAATTTCCTTTTTGAATGTTCAAGTTTCAGGTTTAAAAGAGATTGAAGGAAGTTTGAAGGCCTATATTCTATTGTTGCAATTTTTTTCATACACCTTGTCAAGCCACAATAACTCACCTACAACATTATTCAACATAGATAAAACAAATCTATAGTTGGGAATAGGAAGCCCTAATATGACATTAGAGGACTATGAAGATAGATAAAAAAAAGTACTACAATGACACTCACACCCTAGGTGTCTCTATCCTCTATTTCCAACCTCATATTTGAACCACAGGTGCATAGTGTCTTGCGCTACTTAGTTCTCTTATCTGAATCTAACTGTGACTTTTTGTGTCTTTTGTATTTTCATTTAAATATTAAATTGAAATAGTAACCTAGTTAGTGCATTGCATTTCATTTATAATTCCATCCTAATTTGGTCAAGGGTTGGTTGACTTACCCAAGAGGAACTAGAAGACTAAAAATTTCACAATCTTAAAATCCAATGAAGTTGGCATCATCACATAAAGTTCAATGACATGATCCTGATGTAACTTGAATCGTGTCAAAAGGAGTTCATATGCTCAAGATATGCTCAATCAAAGTTGCATCAAAATAGGGGTACCAAAGACAAGATTTAAGGGAAAAATTTGATCATCTCAAAGTTGGTCGAAAATAGCATCACGTAAAAGAGCTCAACGAGATGACTCCAACGCCACTCGATTCGCCTCAAACGAAGCTCATACACAAAATATATGACTAGTGAAAGTTTGCAAGGGAAGATTGACTTTGACTGTATGTCAACATGTTGACATGTCAGGCCATATGCTAATGTGGCATGATTAGGGAAGGAAACGTTATAGGTGAGTTGATAGTATGATGTTGAGTTAGATGAATCCTGGTTTGAAATGTGGCATATGAGGTGGAAGGAGACTGGTTACACACGTTGACGAAGGTAATGAATGAAACTGTGCCACATGTTCCAATCATTGGATACCATGTGGAACATCGCCCAATCGAACCCCCAACCTCTTCACAAATATACTCAATGACCAATATACCACACAAAGTGCTCAATACATACTAAGGCATGGTTTATATTTAAAGAGAATAAAGTCAAAATTTGGGGAGAGATAGTTTGAACAACTGACCTCCCCCTTACCACTTGTTGCTTCAACCACCACACCAAGCCATGGGTTTTGAAAAAATTTCAATTGTAGTTTGTTTTATTAAAGCTTTGAAAGTTGAATCCCCTACAATTAAATTATTAACCCTTTTAATCCTTTTAAAGCCCCGTTTCAAGATATTAAAAGGGCTTAAAATGAAATTAAAAATATTTTTATAAATATTATTAAGGGTTTAAGGGGTTTAGGTAATTTTAAAAATATTATCAAGGATTTGAATGATATTGAAAGGGGATATTTGAATATTTTTGTTGTAAATGGGAGATTGTAAAATCATATGGTTATGAGCCATATTAGGCAAAATTGGTGTATAAAAGGGGGGATTTTTGCTCTTGGAAGCAATGAATTTCACTTTTGGAGGAGCTTGGGAAAATTGGGAGGAATTTTTAAAGGCTAGTGTTTACACAAAGACACTTGAATTTGTAATCCTTTAAGCATAAATTAGGATTTTAAGGAATTTGAGGCCTATCCCTTTGATGTGAGTAAAGGAAGATAGAGTCTTTAGGTGTTGAGAGAGATTTATAAGAAATTGAATGCAAGCATAAAGCTTGCATGATGTATAGAAGGAGTTAAAGCTTGACATCATTAATAAAGGGCTTCCTCATTGAGAATCAGACCTAGAGATGTAGCATGAACATATGGGTGAACTCCATTATCAGACTTCTTGTTGTCTCTCTCTATTCTTTCTATGTTTCCTTCTAGCATTTTAATTTCTTCTTTGAGTTTTTATTTATGAAATTTAAGTAATTATTTAATGTTGCATTAATTTGTGTAAAGAGATAAGTGAACTCAATTTTGTAATTTCAACGGTTAAAGTACATAACAATGTAGTTCTATTTACGATTGAGAAAATTTGTAATTAGAATTAAGAGCAGTTAATTTGTAAACCTCTAATTAAAGATCAAGTTTGGTATTAGAGTAGTTTAATAGGAAAATTTGCAAGTTGTGGATGTTAACCAAGTTGAAATTAAAGAGAGGAGAAGGCGCACTTGAAGAGATTCATACAAAGATTGAATCGAGGTGGGTTACTTGAAGGAAAACCATATCACAACTGGAAGAAGGAAAATCTCCTAGTCCTGAAATATTTGAGAATGAAGAACAATTTCACAAAGCATTCTTAGACATGAAGATGATGGTGGAAGAGTTGTACAATAAGAAAAAGAAGAAGGAGAAAGGAGAATCCTTTTCAAAAGATGACAAAGGTGAAGGAGTAGGATGTGGCGGTGACCCTCCAAAACCTTCATCTCCATCTTCATCTTCTTCATATTATTTGTCTACTTCATCTTCAAAGAAGAAACAACCTTTGTTAAAACTTGATGTTAAATTTGAATTACCAACTTATAATGGAGAACTAGATGTAGAGAAAGTTGATAATTTGATAAAGAAGATTGAATTTTATTGTAGGATTCAAAAGTTTACAGATGATACTTTCAAGATCTAATTAGCCACTCTTCGCTTAGGAGGCACAACCTTAATTTGGTGGGAGAGCAAAACTTAGGAAGATCTAAGCCGATATGGTAAAATTATTTCTTCTTGGTTTGAGTTTACAACTGAACTTAGGAAAAAGTTTTAGCCATTAGGTGACATGCAACAAGGAGTAATGGATTGGAAATCATTAAGGCAAGAGAAAGGAATTTTTTAATAGGAATATACACTTGAATTTAGGAAAAGAGCTTTAATTTTGGGCATTACATTATACACGATAAGAAACTTTGTTGAAGTATATAGGTGGATTACGTGAACATTTGAGGCATACAATACTTATGTTCAATTCAACTAACCTTGTTGAAGTTAGTGTGCAAGCCATTAATCTTGAAGAAGGCATGAAGAATAGCCATGAAAGTTTCTTAATGGAATTTGTTAAGTAGAAAGGAAGCAAGAAAGGGAAGAAGAAAATGTAGAGAACAACTTGCATGAAGAAAGAGGAGGAAAAGACTTAGTGCTCACACTAAAAAAAGAAAGGGCACAAAGATGCAAATTGTTGGAAATTGCATCCTGATCAGAAACCAAATTGGTTCAAGGACTAAAAGGGTAAGAAAAAGACCACAACTATCATGCATGACCTCATATCAGGTTCTATTGATGAAACCAAGATAGATCAATTATGGGTATAAAAGGTATCATTCCTATTGCTAGTACTAGTTCCCATGCTTCTTCTTTAAAGTGTAATGAGATCCTTGTTGAAATTAAAAAGATCGAATTATTTCACATAAGGGATATTGCAAAACATAGTAAAATTGATACACTCATAGATAGTGGAGCACAAGTGAACTTAATCTTTGAAAAATTTGTTAAGCAATTGGGATTAAAAACAATACCTCATCCAAAACTATATCCATTGGGTTGGGTGCATGATAATCTCGGTTACATGTGTTAAGGCAATGAAAACTCTAAGTTGCAATCACATCCAAGTTTGTAGATGAGATATAGTTAGATGCAATTCAACTTGACATCTATGGGATGGTTCTAGGAAGTCCTTACTTGTATGATAGAAATGCCATTTTCTATAGGAAACATAATAGGTATCATTTGTTTAAAGATGGAATTGAATTCATTGTGAAAGCTCATCACATGAAGAATGATAGATTTGTTGTAAACATATGACATAAATAAAGATGGTTGTAAATGAAAGCAATGCTTTAACCCTCATGTATGTAACAACTAGTGACATTGAGCATGGAAATGAAATAATTTCTAATCTTGATAAGGTGTCATAGACAACATAGTGTGAGGATCAATTGCAAGCACATTTAAGCCTTCAGCCTAAGGTGGTAAAAGAGGGTTTGAATGACTCATTTTCTAATGATGATCCTATTTAGGAGTTCCAACATGTTGATGCTTTTTCTTTTACATCAGCTTATTTATTTTTGTTGCTTTTCATTCTACTAGTTATTACTATATGGCTAGTGGATGTGATAATTAATATTGATGGGTATTTAGTTGATTGTATCAGATACACTATCTTATTCTTCATCTTGTTTGTGATGGGTCAAATGATCAAAATTTTGGTAGGATGGAAAGATGATATAGGACAAGTGATGCAATAATGTCCTCACTTAAATTCTATGTAAAAAAAGACTTTTGGTGGTCCAAAATATTCTCAATTAGGAGGAATGATCCAAGGGGATCTAGAAGACCAAAAATTTCTCAGTCTTAGAATCTGAGAAAGTTGGAATCATCACATAGAGCTCACTAACACGATCTTGACACAACTTGAATCACATCAAAAGGAGTTCATACGCTCAAGATATGCTAAGCCAAAGTTGGGTCAAAACATGTACTAGAGGAAGGATGCAAGGGAAAAAAATTGATCATCTCAAAACTGGTAAAAAATGACATCACATCAAAAAGCTCAATGAGATGATGCCAACACCACTCCATTCGCCTCAAATGGAGCTTGTACATAAAAGATATGACTAGTCAAAGTTCATAGTAGAAGATTGACTTTGACTATATGGACGCTAATGTTAGAATGACATCAACATGCTGACATGGCACAATCAAGGCAAGACAAATGGTAGGTTAGTTGGCAATATGATGTTGAGTTGGATGAATCCCAATTTGACACATGGCATCTAAGGCAGTAGGAGACTAGGTACACATGTCAGCAAAGGAAACAAATGAACTTGTGGCATGTGGTCCAATCATTGGATGCCACATGGTGGCATCAAATCGAAGAGCTTAATGAGATGATTCCAAAACCAGTTGACTCACCTCAAACAAAGCTCATATGTGAAAGATATGACCAATCAAAGTTCATAGTTGAAGGTTGAATTTGACCTTATGAACATTGAATTCAGCATGACATCATCATGTTCACATGTCAGGTTTAACGCTTACATGGCATGGTCAAGGTAGTACACATGGTAGGTGAGTCGAAAGTATGACATTGAGTTGGACAAATCTCGGTTTGACACATGGCGTCTAAGGTGGCAGGAGACTGGGTACACATGTCAATGAAGGAAACAAATGAAATTGTACCACATGGTATGATCATTGGATTCCATGTGGCACATCACCCAAGCTCCTCTGGCGGTTGGTTGACCTTTTGTTGTTTCTTTATTTAAAATGAATGGTTGGGAACCCCAACCCTTCTACACACCAATATACCCAGTGACCAATATGCCACACAAAGCACTCAATACATACTAAGGAATGGTTTATATTTCTAGACATGGAAAAATTAACCTTTCTATTTTTTCATGTTCAGGCCCTCCTAGTGGACTTTGACTTGATTTTGCCTAGATTTAATGTTGTAATGTGGCCAACACATTCACATTAGGTCTTGGACCCTTGTGAATCATTAAGACTTCTAGGTTGTCTTGTAACAGTGTTGTGAAGTGTTCTAATGCACTTTCACACTTTTCTAGGACTCTTTCATCATAATTCACCTAAATAACTCTTTCTTATTACTTACCAAGTCTTATTTTAAAGTGTTGTGAAGTGTTGTAACCCACTTTCACACTTTTCTAGACTTTTCACCACTAATTCAACCCTTTCTCATGTATAAATGACCCATTAATACATTTCCTAACCCCCCTTAAGTGTGTTTTTGAGGATATTGTCATTGGACAACATTTAATGCCCTGTAATTCTTGACACACTTAATTTGCTTAAGTGGGACTAAGTCGCCAATAGGGGCAACTTAGTCCTTTTTGGCACAAAACTCAAAATTATTTCAAATTTCTAGTGGGATTTCATTCTCTAACCCTTGAGGTTGGCCTATCATGTGTTATTTTTGGGAAATTTAGTAAGAACAAGTATATAAATAAGGGGTTTTCCCCTCATTTTTCATCTCCTAATGCATATATTCACTCAAGCAATCAAATTAATCATTCTCAAGCATTCAAGCACTCTACACATAATCAAGTCCTCCATTGGAGCACTTGATTACATATCTTTAGATTTCTAGAGCAAGGGTTTGGTAAGTTTATGAAATTTCATGTTTTCTATTTATCATTTTCTTTCCATTTCATTTCATTATCTAGGGTTTGATTACCAAAGTGGGATTAGACTGAGGAAAATCCCTATACTCTAACCCTTAACCATTTTCCTCTCTTTATGTATGTGCTTCTACACTTTGTAGGTAGATTTTTCAAAGAAATAGGTGTTGAAAAGTGGTCAAGAAGTCATCAAAGCTATTCAAGTCAACATAACCCTAATTCAAGCTTGGAGACACTTTTTATCCTATTTTCTATAGAATCAAGACTGGACACCTCTCAGAAAAGCAAGTGTAGACCTAGGAAGCTACAAGATCCTATCCTAAGATTCCCAAAATCTGTAGGTGGAATAAGTCACCACTAGTGGTGGATTAGTCCTACTACCAAGCCTGAAAAGTGGATTTTGCATTTTTGGATACCTATTTGGCAATTTTCCTAAAACCGAGACTAAGTCACCCAGCCTGGTGTAAGTGTCCCATTCAACATTTTTTAGTCAAGTCTTTAGGATTCTAGAATCTCTCCACATCATATTTTATATTCTAGGTGCACCTCTCCAATTTTTTTCAATTATTTCATCATTTACTTGCAGTTTTAGGTGTTTTAATGTGTTTTTCAGCACTTTGCATTTCTTAGGTTTGGCATCATTAAATCATTTTCTTTTCAGATCAATGCATTAATACATCATAATTAGACATATTAAATTTCATTTACATTAATATTGAGTGTAGAAATTTGCATTTTGGACCCCATTCCCTTTCTCCTTTTAGGTGAAAAACCTTAGAAGGAGATAAAGCAAATGGGCAATCCAAAATCATTGTCCACATTTTGGTGAACCTAACTTTTGAACATATCCAATTCTGATTTCAAAGTGCATCCTAGGTTCCATTTCCATTGCATTATATATTGCATTAATGAAATTGCATCCTAGGGTTTTTAAATTTGCATTAGTGAAAAGCTCAAATAGCTTGCATTTTTGCATTGAAAACAACAAAAATTCTACATTTTCATATTGTAGTTGCACATGTGCATCTGAAAGACATAAAACTCCATTCAAAATTTATGAAAAATCTTTAAAAAATATCACTGGGACTAAATCAACACACTAGATGACTTAGTCCTCTTCCACATTTTGAACTATATTTTTTGGGAATTTTTTGCATTTTGTCATACTTTCCAGATTTGTTGTCTATTGCATTTAATTTCATTTCATCATGGCTTTTTGTTTTAATTAGTTTTGTAATTCATTGAAATCGTTAGTTGACATGTCAAATTGTGCCTTTGGCTGTGATCCTAATGACCTTGAGCTTCATCATGCTCCTTAAACTCCTCATGAATGTCCTCCTTGTGCTTTTGACATCATTGGAGAAGATGATGATAACATGAATAAGTTATTAAATGAATTTCTTGATAACCTTGAAAACAATGCAGCCTTTTACCCCTCACTGAAGTCACCAAATCCTCCTACTATCTCACCCCCTGATATATTTGGTTATCTCCATCCTAAAATGAATGAAAGACCTAAGTTCCCTCCATTAGGTGGACCTAGTTCCTCTAAACAAGCAACTCCTTAACCATTTTATGCTCATAAAGTTACAAACACACCAATCAACCTTGAAGAAACATATGGCAAGGGTTTTACTATCTTAAGCAAAAAAGGATGTGACACAACAATCGAACATGACACTCACCAACTTTTAGAATAAAGACCAACATATGAAAACACAATAGGGATAGTATCAAGATCCAATGGCATGCCTCCTTTTGAACATTGGAGACTTCGAGATGATGACACAGTGATCTTTGATTCCCCTCCTAACATGAATGTCCTCCTTCTATGTGAACAACCCTTACACGATTCCAATGATAATGATGGTAGGATCCCCATTGGTTCTCTTCCTCCTTCCATCCATGAAAAAGGAGAATCTAGTGAACATAAATGACCTTACAAATTGAATAAACTCAAGTTTCCTCTCCATCCACCACCTAAATGTGAAAGGAAACTCCAAATGCTTTTAAATAGAGGTCTCATTCTATTACCACCTATGAATAGGTTGGTAATCTGTCCTAAAGATTCCAATGTACCTTATTGTAAATATCATCATGTTCTTGGACACCAAACTGATGAATGTCAGACATTGAAGGACATACTGAGTATCACTTCACTAATTTACCGACCATGATCCTGTGATCCCATAAGTACCCTATACCCTTATCATGCAATAGTTGTAGAATTTTCCATTCTCACTATTGCATGGTTCTTTCCATCATCCATTTTGGCTCATTCTTTCCTTACACTCAGTGGGGACATGAAGTTGTTAGCCTTGAACTCGTAATGCATTTGTCCTTATCCCTTTGATATGTTATTCATCTTCCACTTATACCTATTTATATTGGGAGGTGGATGACTTTCTTGATGTGTGACTTACATCTTCATTACTAGAAATTTTACATCTTTTTCCTTTTTCTTTTCTTTGGTGTCATTTCATGTGTGTATCGTGTTCCCCCGTGATGTGACATTTGATGTTCTATCTCTCTTTGTGCCCTTCCTCTATTTGTACCTCTATTCTTCTATATATCGTACATTTTTATTATCTTTTTCACTTTTGTTTTTTGTTTTCATTTTGGGGATGACACAAAGAATTGAGATTCCCTATGTCTCTTACATGTTGACCCAAAACAATCCCTTTTTCTTTTACTTTGTCTTTTCTTGTGTTTTTCTTTTGGGGATGATGTAAGGAATTGAGACCAAAATGTTTCCTTCATGTTGACCCAAAAGCTTTTTTTTTTTCTTTCTCCTTCTCATTTTCATTTGCCTATGTTTTCCTTTTGGGGATGATGCAAAGTGTTGAGACCACAATGTCTCTTCCATGTTGATCCAAAACAGATCTTATTTTTATTTTTCTTTTCTCTCTTTTTGTCATTCTTCCAATTCTATGTATTTGGGGAATGATGATAGTTTCAAGCTCTTTAATAAAAAAATTGCAGCAACAAACATATTGACCCTAAATCCATAGATCCCTTATGTGTTTGGTGTGTTCCTTTTTGGGGGAAACCCCTCTTTCTTTTGTTCCTTTTCTTTGCATGATGTAGCCTTACTCAGAAATGTATAACTTAGCATAGGGGATTTCCAAGTTGGCTCCCATGTCTTGTTTTCTTTTTACATTTTTCCTTTGCTACTTTAAAGTAATTGCTCAAAGAACGGTGTGTAGCAATTCCTTTGAAGTGGGGGCATACATTGGAATTATTCATTTGCATTTTTATTTTTTCTTGGTTCTTAGTGCATTCTTGTCACTTCATATGATGTGTTTGTCACTTTGTGGATGACATTGGGTATAGTTTCCTTCATAAGCATGATCTATCTTAGCATATTACATTCCTCTTGGTGGCTTGATGCAACCCCTAAGTTGAAAATATTCTATTCTTTGATCAGTCCTCTCTTGGAGACATTACACATAATGTTTCCTAAGTTATAGACCTCGCATGAACTTAACAAGACTCATTTGAATAGTTTCTTTGCATGTTACATTTTTTATTTACATGGCTACCTTGCATAACATATCTTGCATGCCTATGGTACCTTTTCAATTTTTCATGAGCTCTAAGCATATGAAGCTTTGCTTGTCTCATGAAGCATGAACCAAAATTTCCCTTTGTGGTGCCTTATTAAAGTTATTAGGAGGTATAAATTTAGTATGGTTGAGAGGGAAAGCCCATTCCGAGGCACGAATTTTCCCCATAGCCATCTTCTTGTGTGAGTACATACCAACCGATTGTATGTTCCTCACCTTTTGGGCCTTCTCACCCTGTGGACAACCAAAAGTTTCATGGTCCCAGAGTGAGTATACTTGGGCTTTCTCACCTGGTGGACAACCATAAGTTTCGTCACCCTAGAGTGAGTACACATTTTTCTTTTCTCAAACAAACAACCTAGATCTAATTCAAAATGAGTTGGATAGATGATCAAAGCTCTCTCTCATCCTTTCTCATCATCTCGTGTGTTCCTTTGCATTCATGTTTGATTTTCCATAGGATCTTGATCCTGGAGGGTTGATCCTCCCTCTTGATTATTGTTATCTCATCTCATCAAGAATTAGTGCATTCAGACTCCTCTTGGCTACATGATCGACTACTTTAGTATGAGTTTGAAGCAAGTTCATCCTCTCACTAAAGTGGGGGCTAACTGTGGACACAGAAAAAGTAACCCTTCTACTTTTTCATGTTCAGGCCCTCCTAGTGGAGTTTGTCTTGATTTTTCCTAGATTTAATGTTGTAATTTGGCCAACACATTCACATTAGGTCTTGGACCCTTGTCAATCACTAAGACTTCTAGGTTATCTTGTAAAGGTGTTGTGAAGTGTTGTAACCCACTTTCACACTTTTCTGGGACCCTTTCACCATAATTCACCTAAATAAATCCTTTTTATCACTTACCAAGTTTTATTTTAAAGTGTTCTAAAGTGTTGTAACCTACTTTCACACTTTCCTAGACTTTTCAACACTAATTCAGCCCTTTCTCATGTTTAAATGACACATTAATACACTTTCTAACCCCCCTTAAGTGTGTTTTTGAGGATATTCCCATTGGACAACATTTAATGCCCTTCAATTCCTGACACCCACTTAATTTGCTTAAGTGGGACTAAGTCACCAATAGGGGTGACTTAGTTCTTTTTGGCACAAAACTCAAAATTATTTCAAATTTCTGGTGGGATTTCATTCTCTAACCCTTGTGGTTGGCTTGTGATGTGTTATTTTTAGGAAATTTAGTAAGAAAAATTATAAATAAGGGTTTTTCCACTCATTTTTCATCTCCTAATTCATCTATTCACTCAAGAAATCAACTTAATCATTCTCAAGCATTCAAGCACTCCACTTGCATAATCAAGTCATCCATTGGAGCACTTCATTGCATATCTTCAGATTTCTATATCAAGGGTTTGGTAAGTTTATGACATTTCATATTTATTTATCATTATCTTTCCATTTCATTTCATTATCTAGGGTTTGATTACCAAAGTGGGATTTGACCAAGGAAAATCCCTATACTCTAACCCTTAACCATTTTTCCCTCTTTCCATGTGTGTTTGCAAAATTTGTAGTTAAATTTGTCAAAGAAATAGGTGTTGAAAAGTGGTCAAGAAGTCATCAAAGATATTCAAGTCAACATAACCCTAATTCAATCTTGGAGACACCTTTTATCTCGTTTTCTACAAAATCAATATTGGACACCTATCAGTAAAGCAAGTGCGGACCTGAAGCTATAGGATCCTGTCCCAAGATTCCCAAAATCTATAGGTGGACTAACTCACCACTAGTTGCAGATTAGTCCCACTACAAGGCCTCAAAAGTGGTTTATGTGTTTTTGGATACCCATTTGTTAGATTCTCGTTCTGACAAGTTTTCCCAAAACTAGGACTAAGTTGCACAGCCTAGCGTAAGTGTCCCAGTCAACATTTTTAGTCCACGTTTTAGGATTCCAGAATCTCTCCACATCATATTTTAGATTCTAGGTGCACTTGTCCAATTTTGTTTAGTTATTTCATCATTTACTTGCATTTTTAGGTGTTTTTGCATATCATAGTGTGTTTTCTAGCACTTTGCAAATTTCTTAGGTTTAACATCATTAATTCATTTTTTTTTAGGTCAGTGCAATGTTAGTACATCATAATTAGACATATTACATTTCATTTAAATTAATCTTGAGTGTAGAAATTTGCATTTTGGACCCCAATCCCTTTCTCCTTTTAGTGAAAAACCCTAGAAGGAGCTAAAGTAGTTGGGAAATCCAAAATAATTGTCCACAATATTTAAAGAGGATAAATCCAAATTTTGGGGGGCAGAAGTTTGAACTGTCGACCTCCCCCTTACCACTTATTACTCCAAGCACCATCCCAAGTAGTGGGTTTTGAATAATTTTCAATGATAGTTTGTTTTATTAAAGCTTTGAAAGTAGAATCCCCTATAATTAAATTATTAACTCTTTTAAGCCTTTTAAATCTTGATTTCAAGATATTAAAAGGGCTTAAAATGAAATTAAAAAGATATTTATAAAGATTATTAAGGTTTTAAGGGGTTTAGGTAATTTGAAAAATATTTTCAAGGATTTTAATAATATTTAAAGGGGATATTTGAAGATTTTTGTTGGAAATGGGAGATTGTAAAATCATATAGTTATGAACCATATTAGGAAAAATTGGTGTATAAAAGGGGAGATTTTTTCTCTTGGAAGTAATGAATTTCACTTTTGGAGGAACTTAGGAAAATTGGGAGGAATTTTTGAAGGCTAGTGTTTACACAAAGACACTTGAATTTGTAATCCTTTAAGAATAATACAAGATTTTAAGGCATTTGAGTTCTATCCCTTGGACGCGAGTAAAGGAAGATAGAGTCTTTAGGTGTTGATAGAGATTGTGAAGAAATTAAATGTAGGTCTGAAGCTTGGATGGTGTACAAAAGTAGTTAAAGCTTGACATCATTAATTTAAAGGGGTTCCTCATTGAGAAGTGAACACGGAGACGTAGCCCAAACATATGGGTGAATTCCATTATCAAACTTCTTGTTGTCTCTCTCTTATTCTTTCTATGTTTCCTTCCAATATTTTAATTTCTGCTTTGAGTTTTTATTTATGACATTAAATTAATCAGTTCATGTTTCATTAATTTGTGTAAAGAGATAACTAAACTCAACTATGTAATTTGAATGGTTAAAGTACATAACCACGCAGTTCTATTTAGAATTGAGAAAATCTATAATTAGAATTAAGAGTAGGTTAATTTTTAAAGTTTTGATTATAGATCAAGTTTGCTATTAGGGAAGTTTAATAGGAAAATTTTCAAGTAGTGGATGTTAACCAGGTTGAAATTAAAACAAGGAGAAGGTGCACTTGAAGAGATTAATCTAGATATCAAATCGAGGTGAGTTAATTGAAGGAAAACCATGGCACAATCAGAAGAAGGAAAATCTTCCAGTCCTAAAATATTTGAGAATGAAGAACAATTTCACAAAGCATTCTTAGACATGAAGATGATGGTGGAAGAGTTGTACAAGAATAAAAAGAAGGAGAAAGGATAATAATCTTCAAAAGATGAAAAAGGTAAAGGAGTAGGAGCTAGTGGTGACCCTCCTGAACCTCCATCTCCATCTTCTTCATCTTCTTCATATGCTTCATCTTCAAAGAAGAAACAACCTATGCAACTTGGATCTAAGAATCTAATGCACACCTTTGTTACAGCTTGATGTTAAATTTGAATTGCCAAGTTATAATGGAGAACTAGATGTAGAGAAGCAAGAAATTCAAATTATAATTTTACTTATGTTCAATCCAACTAACCTTGATGAAGTTAGTGTGTAAGCCATTCATCTTGAAGAAGGCATGAAGAATAGCCATGACAACTTCTTAATGGAATCTGTTACGCAGAAAGGAAGAAATAAAGGGAAGAAGGAAATGTAGTGGACAACTTCCATGAAAAAGGAGGAAAAGCCTTACTTCTCACACAACAAAAATAAAGGGGATGAAGATGCAAAGTGTTATAAATTACATCTTGATCAAAAACCAAAGTGGTTCAAGGATCAAAAGGGTAATCAAAAGACTGCAACTACCGTGCATGACCTCAGATTAGGTTCTAATGATGAAACCAACATAACAGTTGTGGGCATAAAAGGAATCATTCATGTTTTTAGTACTAGTTCCCATATTTCTTCTTTAAATTGTAATGAGATCCCTATTGAAAGTAAAATGAACAAATTATTTCATATAAGGGCTATTGCAAAACAAAGTAAAATTGATACACTCATAGATAGTGGATCACAAGTGAACTTAATCTCTGAACAAGTTGTTAAGAAATTGGGATTAAAAAAATACCTCATCCAAAACCATATCCATTAGGCTGGTTGCATCATAATGTTTGGTTACATTTTTCAAGGCAATGTAAACCTTGATTTGCAATCACATCCAAGTCTGTAGATGAGGTAGATTGCATTGTGAATGTATTGAGTAGAAACTATGACTCCATAAAAATTGAAAACTATGAATTTTCCTTTAAAGGGGTTTTAGAACTTATCAAAATAGAGATCTTCACCATTTTTTATCAAATTTTGAAGGTTAAAATAGAAGATATGAATTTTCAATGGTTGTTGGAAACTGTAGGCAGGGTTTAGACTTGCACTCACCAAAATTTCAATATCTTACATAAAACTTGATGAAATTCTACCAAAATAAATCATTTGAAACTTAAGATCTTCCCTCAACTTCTCCAAGTGGCTTCAGGACCATACCTATTTGTATTTGTTCGTGCCATGTGAATTACAATCACTATTCATAGAAAAAAGCAATATGGAACATGGTAAAATGGAGTTCTTGTCATTGAAACTTCATTCCAACCTTCTCCAACCTTTGGGGTCGATGTTACATGGCATATTAAACCTATTAAAATCATTTGCAACTAAAAAAATTGACCTTAAGTCCTTTGTTAACACTAATGACAACTTTTACATCTTTTGACAACATTTTGGTAACTTTTAGCAACTTTTGCAATACGACTCCAAAACATCACACAATAGATTTGAATGACTCCAAATGGGCTTCAATGACCTTATTTGATCAAAAAAATAAAAATGACCTTAAAAACATGATTCAAGGTGATGCTCTTGCATCACTATTTATACCATCCATATCCTTCAAAAGGGTTCTCTGTGTCAAATAAGATATATAATAGTTAGTAAATGTTAGCTTAAAAAAAAATTCAATAGAAATAAATCTTGTGCAGTCCAAGATGAAGGATATCCAATACCCATTCTTCATGAAATAAATAATCAAAATCAACACACACATCTAAGCACATGGCACAAGCAACTCAACATGACAAGTTAGCCCAACAAGCAAGAAAACTATCAAACATCAACTCTAGAACAAGGCAGTACCAGAGAGACTAGGAACCATTGAGTTGATCACTTCAAAAAACTAATATGGCATGTAAAAACACTTCTATGCACTCCTTTTTTTAATTTCAAATCAATACATACTAGTGGAAACACTCCAAAACAATGATTTCAGACATACTATTATAAAAGGGAAGATCACATACCATCTTGTGGATCAACCAAAGAGCCCAATGAGATCCCACCATGCATTACATAGCCTCTATACATATATTTGATCCAATATATTATGACGTATAACATTTGCACAACAACAAACCAACCTATTGGGTTTTTAGAGCATATACAACACACTACATTATCTAAAAAACTATCAATGGTGCAACAAAACATCTGAAACTTGGACTAATATGACATGCCACCTTTAGGAACACAACTCCAAAATCACAAGGAAAAAAAATGTGATGTGGTGAAGTGCAGAAACACTCAACTCTCTCCTTATCATACATTCACTAGAACTTAATAATCTTGTACTCTGACAACACCAAAACACTCTATGGTAAAACTTATGCATGGAAACTTAGATTATACATATCTTATAGTTATGCAGAGCTACTCTTTAAACCACAAGATCATATCTTCATCTACTAAGGAATGTGGAGCATTAGACAGATCCCTTGTGATACCAAATTTTTTTTCCTTAGACAATTTATGAATTCTTTTTATATCTCTTGAAGACTCTCAACATAAGCATCACTCAAAATGCTTTCACATCAGATATGAACTTTAGATGATAGGGTACAACTATGTACCAAAGTCAACATTATCTCATCTAACATAATCCTTCAATAAGAACAATATAAGTGTATGTGATAGTAACACATGAGTTGGCATCAATGACAATACACTGACAACACATTTTTGAACAAAAATTAGTAGAGATATTGACATTTTTTTTGTTTTGGGGTCTCTCTTTATAATGTGTGGGACTAGTTCCAAAATAAACTTGAGATTAATCTATTTAAATCAAGAAATAGGTTATGTTTGGCTGGTAAAATCCAAGTACTTAATAAAATTTGCTACTATAATTAAATAACTTATACAATGGAAGATATAATATAAAAAATGATAGAAGTACTTGATAATAATTGTGAAAAAAAAACCACTTCTAGGGGGTAAACCTCAAAATATCTCCAATGAAATGTAATTCACAATCTCATAATGAAATAAGACTCACTACCTCCTATATATACCTTAATTATGACTAGGATTTCACCTAGTATGACTTATCTCTATGTAAGCCTTAGGCCAACCTAATTAACTACCTATCTTTTTCATGATTTAGTATGGGCCATAATAAGATTATTTTGTAGGTTACATAAATTTTGTAAGAATCCTACCAAACCTTGATGGTGATATTGTATAGTTTTATTACATGTCACTATGTTTAAACAAAGCGTACACCATTTTCAAACCATAAATTATACACAATAAATTATACCTATATCAAACTCCTTGTGACTCATATTACATATTAGACATTTTAATTAGCATTATGTATCCATTTATTATTTTTACTTCTACATTTTTAATCTAAATTGGAAAACTTTATCTTCTTATTGATAAAAATCATTTTTGTTGGATAAAAAAAAATAAGGAAAAAACTATTGCACTATAAAGATCTCAATAGTAGAGAATATAACACTCAGGAGAATAACAATAATTTTTACTTAAAAGGTCTTTGTAAAATTATATCAAACGATTACTATGTGTGAAACTTTTTGTGTGAACCTAAGTACTAGCACAACTAAATTAATAAAACCATATCAATTTATTAAATTGGATCACAAGGCATAAAGAACCTCCATTGGTCAAAAGGAAATAATCATAACTAATAATGTGTTCTCTTGACTGTCAGCAAAAAGTCGAACATCCGTCCCGACATAGAGTGGGAAGCCATGTTGGGACAAGCGCAAATTAAGGCGTCGAATTCATAGCCAATGTGTGCCATACGCCAAAATAGAACGAAACTATCGACCCCGAATTAAACGCAACGAAAATTCGTTACCCACACCATTTTTTTAAAGAAATTTCTCAACCCAACCTTGGGTCTAAAATAATTTGTGGGAGATAATGACATTGTAGTTATATGCCATTCCTTATAGTGGGCATGCTAGGATTAGATGATTTTTGATGTTACATCCAGTTTTCATAACTCTCTAGATTATGACATGTTTCAAATTATGCATTTTAATTTTGGACTTTAAAAAAAAAATGATCAACTCAGATATATTGGTTAATCATTACATTAGGTAGATATATGTTGTGAAATGATGAAATTATGCATTTAATAACTATGTCAAATGAAAATATAGTACCATGTTTTAAATTTTAAATGAATTATGTGGATATAATTATGCATATTTTAATATCGGACTAAATACTGTCTTTTGAGTTAATGAGGTGGATGTAGGGTAGCGTTTTTCCCTCAAGAACAAGAGGGAAAGTATCATTAGAGAGGGTAGAATGTCCAAAGGAAAATCCATGGTCATCAAAGATCTGAGAACTCACACACACTAATGCACTTTAAGTTGTTCCCTCAAGATTACATTATGGTTCCATGTATTAATCTTTGAGAAATGAGTTTTGATTGCTTTCATGTATTTGCATTTTGTGACTACATGAATTTAGGTGTTATGTATATGTTGATCAAATTGTCTTCAAGTGGCAAATTTTGTTTGACTATGATGTCCTTCTATGATAAATTTTAATATTTTGAATTATTCATTACTCGATTGATGATAGCATTGTATTAAAAGAGAGTGTTTAAACATTTATTAATAAGAGAATGAAATTGTTTGTATATTCAAGCATATGTATATATGTACATAAGTTACAATATATATACACACACAACATGCAATTATTATGAATCCGTCTGTAAACATATACACATGTAAGCATAAACATATATACATATGTTCATACACAAATAATTTTTTAATTAAATAGATAACATACATACATACATACATACATACATAATGATAATTTATTGACATTTAAACTCAGCATTGTGCTCGACTATAGTTTGAGTGATAGCTCAAACATGGCAGTTAATAGTAAGTACCAATAATTAATTTGAGGTATTTAGTTTAAGTTAATTTGAATGGTAAGTGAAGGGAATTAGACTTTATTGCTTATGTGTGGGACTTTACTGCTCGTAGAGTAAGAGGAAATGAAGGAAGAGTATGTGGAAATGAAAAAAAAATTGTAGAGAATTGTGGAGAATATGATGGAAACCAAGGAAGGATTAATAAGAAAACGAACAAGGAAAGAGGCATGACATAGGCGAAAGGAAGAAGGAGAAGATAGCGTGGATCCTAAATTTTGGAAGCCTACAACTTTTGAGTATTTAAACCCAATTGTTTTACTTGGAGGCAATCAGTAATGATTTTATATGAATATTTTTATAATTTTTTCTATATGTAATGTTAGAGAAAATCATATTCTAATATAAAACTCTAGAAATCATGTTTTAAAAAGTTAGTGTATAGTTTCTAATTTGTGAACAAAAATCTATCGCTCTTCCTATGATATTTAGGAATTTGTGTTGTATTCAAGTGCCCAAATGTATAGTAGATTTTTTTTTTACTTTTTGTCTTTAATTAGAGATAGGGTTTTATTAGATAAACCCATACATAAAAAATGGGGTAATTCCATGCACAAACTAAAAAACCTACTTTATTTAGCAAAGTGCTAGCTAGTCATAACATTTTGGATATCATTTATGAGTTGAAACACCCATTATGGGTTGTTTTTGTTTAGAATCATGTGGTTTATGGTAGGAAGTCCTTAAGATTTTTGTAGATCTAGAAGACTAGAGTTGGATTTTTATCTATAGATGGGCTACATGGAGCTATAACCTAAAAATCAATTTCTCATTATTTTTGGTAACAGAAGCAGGGGAAAGTTGTTGGCCTTGCTGTTGCAAAAAAAGGTCAACATGTCAATGCTCGATACAAGCTTTAGATAAGATCCACGGGAGTTGATTAAACCATCTCACAAACCCAAACATTGTGTTGGACAAGGAATACCAAGGGACACACCATCTTGCAACAATCCCCCTAGCACAAGCGATCAGTTTGAACCTTTGACCTTTACTTGATACCAATTTTTTGCCTTGTCATTGCACCAAAAGGTTGACCTGTCAATGTCCAATACAAGCTTTAGATAAGATCCACAAGAGGTGGTTAAACCATGTCACAAACCCAAGCATCGTGCTTGACAAGGAAGACCAAGGGGCACACCATCTTGCAACAAAAGGGCACTTGAACCCAACTAGAGAGCAGAACAAGGCCTAAAGGCCAACAAAACAAACACACCAATATAGTAGGGGCCTTAAACCAACCAACACCTTATAGTAGGACCAACACCTAACAACCAAGAAGAGAAAAACCACTAACTAGCAAAGAACAACAACCCTAAAGACATAAGTATAACTAACATATGGAAGGGCACACATGCCTAGAAAGAGCATAGACAAAAACCAAAAAAGCATAGACCAACAATCCCAATTATTCCTTTGGATAATAGATATTTTTTTATTCATGCTTGAGTTGTTCCATCACCTCATTGTACTATTCCTTCTTATAGTTGCTCCTCAACGACCTGGGAGGCTTGTTTCTTCTGATGGTCTTTCCTAGCCTTAGTTTCCCCACTTACCACACCAAATATATCCTTTCACATTATGCCGAAAGTAATAACCATTAACTTGTTGAAGACCATTTCCATCTTATCCACTTTATGCTAAAGCTCCCAGAATTAAGAAGCATAAGAATCCATGGCCTATACATTATCTTGCATCACCCCAATCTTTTACATCATTGGATGATCATCCAACTCCTTAATGACTTCCCTAACCAAATCCTCAACTTCACGTTCAAAATTTTAAATCCCTTCCGCTTCCTCTTCCTCCAAGTCTTCAACCACTAGTTGGTCATCACCAACCATTTCTTTATCTTGTTCACTACTGGGCGAGTCTTCCGAGAGATCTTCTCCCAAAACTATGGACAACTCATGTTTACACAAATTAATAGGAGGAAAAGATTCCTCTTTAGGGTCATCCCCAGGCTCTTCAAAATAAAGTTTATTCCCTTTGGCAGACTAGCCTATAGGCCTAGCCGACCTCTCACTCCTCCCACTACTAGAATCATCCAATTTACCTTGTTATTCCTCATCTCTATGGTAATGGAAACTGTACTCCTTTCTTGGAGAGTGTAATTTCTTTCCTTTTGGACCTATTTTAGCACCCTTGCACTAAATAGTACCCTTTTAAATCATTAGTAATAGGCCCCTAAGACCCTTTATTTCAAATCTTGAGGCTTATTTAAATTGAAAACCTGACGAAATAATCAAAAACATTAAAATTTATAACAACCCACCCCAAAAATATAGGGTGGGACCCATACGCCACCTTGGGCATATGAGTCCCCCTAGGTGGGACCCATATGCCACAATTGGTGTATGAGTCCCATTTGGGCCCTTTTTAGGGTTTGAGAGGAAATTCAACTTTTTAATTCAAATTTTTGGTTGATGCCAACTTTTGAGATCTAAATAACGTAAATTGGGAGTATTTCATATATAAATGAGATTCTAAGTCATTATTTCATCTAAGCAACAATCTTGAAGAGAAATTTCAAGATCTGAGCGTCTACAGGCATTCAATCATTTTTTACAAGAGCATTCAAGAGCGACCAATCAACAAAGTTGAAGCCTTGGAGCAACATTATTGTGTTTTTGTAGGTCTTCAAGCTCACTTTCACTCAAGATTTAACATTGTCAAGAGTTGATTATGGTTTCCTATGGTGAATCATGATTGACTCCAGGTTGGGGAGATGCAACTATCCATCAAGCCAAGCCTAATGAATTGCTTCCTAAGTGATTCCATCCTCCATTATCATCCTACATTTAGCCTAAGGATGGTCTTTTTACAAGTTCGGATCCAAAAATTAGTTTGGGAAGGAAGAGAAAAAAATGGACCACAAATCTAAACTTTGAATTCTCAAAAAAGTGGAATGGGACTAATATGCCAAAGTAGCGTATGAGTCCCACTATAGGAATTTTTCTAGATTTTTGGAGATCCTGAATCTACACTGCAAGAAACCTGTTCTAGTCTACGAACCCTATAATAGTACCGATACGCTAGAAGTGGCGTATGAGTCCTAGTGTGACCTAAAAGGAACATTTTCAACATTTCAGAGTTGATTCCAGGCTCCCTCAAAATTCCAACTACAGTTCTATCTTTTTCCAGTTTGCTGTTTAGTTTTGTACTCCTTTTTGGGTCATTTATTAGAGTTTTGCATTGCATTAGGTTTTGGCATTAGATCTTCCATTTCATTAGTCTTCCCAAGCCCTAGCTTGGTGGTGAACCCCTCTTTTGTTTATAATCAATTATCAAACCCTAGGACAACCCTATTGCAAGGTCTCTTTCTCCTTTGCCTATATTAGATTGAGATCTCTATGGTTTCCTTAAGTGAAACTTGAGTCCAAAATAGGAACCCTATCTCCTCAAAGGTAGAGTGCCCCCATCCTTTTTCCCCTTGTTTCATTTTGGTGAACCTACATTCAAAACATCTTAATTATGATTTGGAATGCATTATCATCCTAGATTTAGCTTGCATTAATATCGCATTGCATTTTGCATTAGTTAATTAGAATTCTAGGGTTTCTAATCTTGCATTAGTGAAAGTAAATGTAGGTTGCATTTTTGCATCTTACATCATTGAATTTCATCTAAAATCTACATTTACATTTAGTCTACAGATCATCCAATCCAAAAATCATAAAAATCACTTAATGTTTTTTGAAATTTATGAAAAAAAGCCTCACTAGGACTTGTTGGAGCCTCAAATTTCATGCAAATTTTAGGTTCCCATATTCAAAAATTTGATTTTAACACTCAGTAGTATAGTAGAAAAAATCGCTTAAGTGGCTCACTTTGAAAAATCACAAAATGAAATCGCTGCAATTTCAAGAAAAATCACTTTGCGGATGTGTTTATCTACCACATATGAGTGTGCATGCTAGTTTTCAGCTTCATACAATCTGATTTGACAAATTTGCAAAGTGGCAGGTTGAAGGGTTTTTAAGAAAATTTATTATCAGTATAGTAAAAATTCTATTAAAATGGTCAACTTTGAGAGTAAATATTAAGCAAATGGATGATGATCATAACAAACTGATTGGTTCCATTGATTCTCTACACCAAAGTATACCTCCATACCTATTTTTAGGGCTTTAGGACATCATTTGTTATTTTTCAAAATAAAATCCAAATGGATTTTACCCAGTTTGAACACTTTATTTTCAGAACAGCTACACAGAGGTCAACTTTGACACCCCATATTTTGCAAAGGAAGAAGTTTGGTGAAAAACCATTGTACACAAATTTTCATGGATCCTAGAAGAACCAATACTCCAAGTTACAACTTCCCAAAACTAGATTTAATATTTTTTCAAAGAGGCAAGTTGGAGAGTTTCAGTTGAGTTGGACAAGTGCAATTTTCAAAAAATGCTAAGCAAATTTTGGAATTTATAGTTTTCAATTTCGATAACTTCATGCCAAAAATTTTTACGAGCATACTCTCCTATCACAAATCAACATGTATTTTCATTTTCATGGTCATCAAAGGAGTTCTGATATGCTTTTTAATTATTTTGTGATTGCTCCCAGGTTCGATTTGGCACTTCGAAAAATTTGCCAAATTTGAAATTCTAAGGATGACCCAGTTGGTATTTTGGCCTCAAATGTCTCCAATTTCAATTTTGCTGGATTCCATGGTCATTTGGTGCACTATTTTAAATTTTCATTTTCCTCACTACATGCTTCAGTAGGGCTAGTTCACAAAGGAAGTACCTCGATTTGGCAAGCTGTGCAAAATCCGTCAGAAACCCACTTCCAAAATAATTGATCATGGCCCCTTGCGAATTGTTGTCGCTCTAAGATGCTCAGTGTTCCCACAGTGAAATTCTTTGTTAAATACTAAAGTTCAAATGATATATATTTTAAAACATTTGATATGTTTTAAAATGAATATGGCTTCTTTCAAAACCCTAAATATTTCTTTTTTTTATAAATTTGAACTTTTTAAAATATATGGGAAACAAAACCAAGTAATGAAATATTGAAGATGCACTGAAGCTATGGCATACATCAATTGATAAAGAAGTATTTACAAAATTCCATGGAGAAGATTGCACCAATTACTGTTAAATCAGACACTCAAAATATGAATATTAAGCTGGTAAGCTATGTAAAAATGGTAATAGGAAGACATTCTCTGCATTCCCACTAAAGTCCACCATTGAACTCGAGGTATGGCGGTAGACTTGTAAAATGAAATAATATTACAACAAGTGGTAAATGTTTTGGGGAAACATTTATATCATAATGTTGAATTTATGTGGTGGTATAAATTTTAGCGCAAGTACCAAGTGTAAAATGTGATTTCCCACATCCCTCCAGAGGGAAAATAAAGATGTTGTGGTATAGCAATAGCATATCTCATTACTGCGAAGGCACAACATTAGTCCCATGCTAGTGCGGTAAAAACAGTAAAGGGAATGTTACCGCGTTACCGCAAGGGTCCAACATTAGTCCTGCGGTAGTGTGGTGAAAACAATGGAAATAAATATATTTGCATAGAGGAGTTTAAAATGTATGCGGTAAAATAAAATGATTGCGGTGGTGTGGTAAAAAACATAGAGTTATGAAGTGAGAAGTAATGTGTTTTGCTTACACTACATGCAATAAATATTCATGCACGAGAGAGGGAAAAATTTATAACAATGTGATTATGTTGGGGAGTGCAATATGATTTCACTATGGAGTGAAATATTTTTCCGAGGAATTTAAAAATGAAATAATAAATTTTGTGGTAATATAAGGCAAAATAAAGACAAAAAATTTCTTGTAATGATGATGAATATTTTGAGGGTGAATTTCGTTATATTGCAATAAATTATTTTCACCAAGGAGGTTAAAGATGGGAAATTATTTTACCCAAATAATATATTTATTTATTGGGTGAATGCACAAAACACAAAGTTTCCAGCAAAAGAAGGATAGTCATTAAAATTGATTTTTCACTAAGATTGTAAAATGAAGATTGAGGTTAAAATATTTAATTTTCCAAAAAGGCAATTAATTAAATATTTTATTTTTGTCAAAGAATGTTGAAAAGTTACACCAGAACAAACAAGGGGTCATAACCCTAAAAAGAGAAATGTATATATGTGAAATAAAATTGTATCATCAATTATTAGAATTATAAGTTAAAAAAAGGGAGAGAATCAGAACAGGGGATGCATATAATGATAATGTTTTAAATTAGTGAAATAATTTCTTGGTGTTTAGTTGTTGTGATGCAATTATTGATATTTTTATTTGGTTGTCTCCAACTTGAGGTCTTTTAATCATTTAAATTAGTATATCAAGTATATTTCTAATTTATCAAAAATGTATTCACATTTTGTGTGATTTAATCAATTGGTGTCTGCAAGTCAGATTTAAATTCCTTTGAAGCAATCACAGTAATTTAAGGATTTATTTTGGATAATTGAAGAGGAACCTGGTAAGAAAATATTCTAGCACAATTTATGCAAGTCATAAATTTAGTGAAGTTTTATGCCAGTCATAGAACCTCATTCTCATAGTTCCTAGCAACTAGAGTTAAGCCAAAAAAGGGAAACACATATCATTCTTGATTTTTGACTCCATTGCCCATGTGGATAGAAGGCACTGATCTATCACACCCTAGAAAATAAATTTCATAAAAAAAAGGTATACATACACTTTTATTTTTCATGCAATAGGAGTAAAGTAACTAGAAAGCTATCATCTACTGCATTTATGCCATTATGATAGATCCATCAATTCAATCAAGTCATAAAACTCTAAATATACTTCAACTATTTGGGCACACCCACCTAGGTACGACAAAGCCTAAAGAGAAGAAGGTTCAAATTCATCATTTGGCCTTGTACGTTAGCCAAAAATGTTGTGAGAGCTTGGCAACCTCTCATGGTTCAAACCTACATTTTTGAGACCTAACAGTTTGGCGAATCTACTGGGGAAAACTTGAGAAAATTTTGTAGCAGATAGCCTTCCTTATAGAGTCATTAAAATTTTCAAATTAGGTCTTCAAATAGAGATTCATAATTGTGTAGTTTGCAGCTCCCCATCTGAGTCACACACCTAACAGTTTGGAAACTCCATTGGGGAAAAACACCAAAAAATTTGGTTCCAGCCTATCCATCCATAGAGTTAATAAAGTTCTAAAATTCATCTTCAACCAAAGGTTCACAATTGTTTCATTTGCACTCCCCATCCAAGTCGTGCACCTAACAGTTTGGCAACTCTACTAGGGACAAATGTTGGAAAATTCAATTCCAACCTTTCCATTTAAAGAGTCAATATAAATTTCACATTTGGAGTGAGGAGATTTCGTTGGGGAAAATCAAAAATAATTTCAAAAGAATCATTTTCCTACTTTTGAAAAATTAGGTGGTGACTTTGTTTAAAATTGATAGATAATGCATAAACATGTTGTGGAACAGTAACACTTTTCCAATTTTCTTGTCAAGATGTCAAAAGAAGTGAGAAGGCAACATACAATAAGAGAGTGTAAAGAATTGAGAAAATAATAGATACATTTGGAACAAAAACTGCTAAAATTAGGAGTCAAACATGTCCCAAATGCATCACAAAATATACCATCCTAAAATAAGAATGAATATACAAATGCAAGCAGGCATTGGACCCCACAAGTGCCTGATAATACAATTGGGAATTTTCACAATGGAGGTAATCGACACTATTCAAGACATTTTTACACCACAAGCCCCATATCAATTAAATGTGTATCCTCCATCTCTTAGACAAAAGTTAATAATCTACCAAAACCCATATGGCTCTCCAAATTTTGTCTCAACCATTGATAAACCATTTAATTGCAATAATATCCAGGGCTACCCAAATCCTTATCACTGCAAACTGACAGAACTGCTAAAGCATATCCCTAAATTTCATGGAGAATGGAGTGAATCAACTTGTAAGCATGTACAACAATTCTGGGATTTCATTGTGGGTGATTCCACAATAGTGGTTTACAATTTTTTTCCAAACTAGACAATGAAATTATTATTTTTAACTAAATCTTTACATTCGAGAACCTAGAACGACTAAACCGTGAGGAATTTGAAGATGATGCAAACTAGAGTCTCGTCACATTTTGTCTCTAGATTCTAAAAAAAAAGAAATTCAAAATTTTTGGAATTAGATTGCACTTCTTTTTCCATCTCCCATGAAAACTAGTTTTTTTCAATTTAAAACAAAATTTTTAAAAAGTGACGCACACCATATAATGCACAACTTTTTTTCCATGAAGGATAAAATTCTAATTCTTTTGAATTTAGATTTGTAACTTTGATATCTACTACTTCCACTTGGTTAGATAGTTTTTTATTGAATATTGTTTCTTTAATCAAGTTTTGAAGTCAAATCAATCACAATTTAGATATAGTGCAACCGTTTAACATAACTTATTTTGTATATATCAATTTTTTTTTTGCTAGATCAAGGACTTCAATATTTGGTGCACTCATATTTTTCAATTTTTTTTTTGATAATCTACTATTTTTCCACATGTGTAGAACAAAGACCTTCATTTTTGGTGAAAAACCTATATTTAATAAAACTAAAAAAACAAATACATAATAAAACCAAAACATATCAAAATTATATTCGTTGGATAGCTTGTTCTAAGGACTACCTAATTCCATTGGTTTGTGAAGTCTCTACCATTTTCATGTTCAAACTGAGCTTTGAAGTGAAAAAAAATAGGTTTTTTTGGTTTTTTAGGGGGAGAATGAAGGTTAAGGGGGGTTTGTACGAACCCTGGTTCGAGCGAACCACCTCACATAATGCATTTTTATTTGGTTTTTGGGCAAGAAACTAGGGAATGGGTTCACTCAAACCAGTAGGTTCGTACGAACCCCCAAAATCACATTTTTTGGCATGGGGTCATTTTTTGTTAGTTTTCCTTCCTCATTGGAATTGTAAACCACTATTGTGGCTTCACCCTTGTGAACTTTCAAATTTATCTAGAGGATGTCATTATGATATTTTTTTTAAGATCTTTGAGGGATAATGCAATAGAATGGTTTATAAGCTTTCCTATGCAAAGTATATCTTCATGGGAGGATCTCAAAGGAATATTCTTGAGCCAGTATGAGGAAAAAGATGATGAGTATTTACATAATCAAGGAGGTCAAGATCTCTTAGATGCATTTTTTGACATAAGGAGACACAAAGGAGAATCTGCATGCTCCTTACTCAACAAATGTTGAAAATTCATTTGAAAATACCTTATGATCTTCTACCTAATGATCCCATACTCATTGAGAAATTCATGAGAATATATGACCCTGATTTAGTTCATTGGTTTGAATCATCAAAGCCAACTACTATTGGGGAGTTGTGGTTATGGATACTCAAGCATGAGCGTGCTAGCAATGCTAAACCTGATAACAAAAAAAATGGTATGTATAAAGATGGAGAAATTGATCAAATAATGTAAACAATAGAAGAGACATGTGCAAGTGAAAATAATTCCTATGACAACATTCATGAGGAAGGTGAAGATATAGATGGTATCTCCTGCATAACAAATTGTGACAATGCATGTTATGAGGGATTCATTGAATATTCAAATTGCGAAGATTAACAAATAGCACCTTCATTTTCAGATAAATACCATGGTGACACAATTGATGATGAAGAAGAGTTCATGGAAGACAACTTTTATGAGATCCAAGAGGAAGAAAATGTAGAAGAGTGATTCAGGAGCATCCATGGGCTTGTGCAATCTTGCATCAACAAAAAAAAAATATTTTAATTTTGTTTAGTTTTTAATAAATGGCTGCCACAAATATTTGTAATTAATGTAATAATATAATTTTAAATTAAATTACATTAACAATTCATGTTGAATGATTATGCCTGGAAAAGCAGGTGTTGCAAGGGAAATGGAAGTGCAAAAATTCAAATTTTGGATTTTTACAAGTTAAAGGTGATTTTTAAGATTTTAGTTTAAAATAAAATCTCAACTTCCACAAATCCCTAAAAAATAGGGACTATCAAAGTGGGTTCCCATCTGATCAAATTGGCAACTTTGATGAGTGAGTTTAATTTTGGAAACTTTTGGAAACTGTCGGTAAAGTGTGTGCGAGACTGGTTGCTTGCACAAGTGAGTAGTTTGATTTTTGATTTTTTTGAATTTCAATTTAGAAATTCTCTCCTTGGATTTTTAGGAAGGATGATTTTTGAGTTTGAAATAGAAATGAAATTGAATTTCATTTCATTCTAGCAGATTTGGAAATTTCGTAATAAAAGATAATTCATTTTCATTTTGAAGTTAGTTTTCAAAGGCAAGAAACTCATAACTAAGGTGGATTTTTTCTCTGAGGAGAAACTGCAGCAAAGTGCGAAGACTTCAAGAATTTTATTGCAGCCATTGTTGAGGAGTGACAGAGTGTGCATGTGGGTTGGTTGTAGTGCTTGAGAAGCACATAAATTCTATGGAATGTTGTATATTTTTGTAATGAATTCTATGATGTTGTAAAGGGCATATGTGGTGCCCATAGTCTCAATGAGACTTTATTATTTTGTAATTGCATATTTTTTCATTTTAATGCAAGTTGCATGTTGCAGTTTATTTCATACTTGTGTTGAAATTAAGTCAGTGGAGAGGGTTTTGAGTCACTCCCTCCCTGCTTCAATGGTATTAGAGAAGGAGTTCCTAAGTGTGCAGACAGAGCACCGAATGTGAGGCAGTTTACACCAGGACTTGTGGTGTGTGTGATTTGTGTGTAGATAGATCGCTAGACATGAGGCAGTCTATACCAGAAAGGATGGGATGGATCATGAGGAGGCCTGTAAGAATTTTATTTTGGGAAAATTATTGGGAAGAAGTGGAAAATAAGAATTACCATAAAGAATTTGAAAAGCTCCAAGCTCAAGTAGATGCATTGGAAAAGTTGATTAAAGAGAAAGTGGGAATACAAGAAGAGAGATTTGGGAAGAATAATGTTTTGTTGAAAGAGGACAGCAAAAATAAAAGAAAAATAAAGGAAGGATGGAGAAAGAAATAAGATAAAATAGTCATTGCAGATCATAAATTTAATGGTAATTTTAAATATTTTGTTTCATCTGAAATTGTTTTGTTTGCAGGATTTAGCAAGGACAAGGAAAATGGTGAAAAGGAGAAGGATATCACAGTAGAAAAAGAGGTATCTATTAATTTTGTTAGTGAAAATTTACATGCAGAAGAAGTAGATGAAGCTATGGATGAAATTATGGAAATTCCAAAAATAGATTTTGATAGTCCTAGATTTGATAAAGGGAAAGAAGAAGAAGATAGTCTCTTGTTGAAAGAGGAGATAAGAAAAATAGCAAAAAAAATTTCAAGGAGAAATTATAGAAGAAGATGATGAAATTAAAGAGTTTGCAGCTAATACATGCCTCTTTGAAGGAGGAAAATTTGCAGCAATAAGAAAGGAGAAGGAAATAGAGGTAATTGTTGATTTATCAAAAAAATTCAATGTTTCTAACAAAGCTGATTTTTGTGAGGGTGAAATGGTAAAAGGAAGTGAGGAAAGAGATATGGTAAGGTGCAGAAATAACATGTTACAAGCTGGAATACAACAAGGTATGGTGAATTTTTTTTACATAGAAGAAGAAGAGGGTGAAGGAAAAATAGTTGAGAAAGATGTGCAGATAGAATTCATTGATTTCCATGAATTCATCAATACTGATTTGTGTGTAGGTGTTGATGATGGTCAAATTGTTGCAGCAACAAAAAAAAGGGAGGTAACACATGATTTCATTTGTTTTAATGAAGAGAAGGATGTTAATTATTGATTTCCAAAATTGCATAGTGCAGAATGGTGGGAGCTAAATTTTTTGAACAAAGGCAGAAAGAGAGGAAGAATGAAGGAGAGTAGAGATAGCATATTATAGGAAAAAGGGAAAACAAAATGTTCACAATGATGAGGTTGAAAAGTGGATCCAATGTGAACATAGCATATTCAAATGTTCATGAGCTTCACTCAAAACATTTTCTTTCTACTATGGGTGTCTGATGCAGGAGCATCCATGGGCTCGTGCAATCTTGCATCAACAAAAAAAATATTTTTTAATTTTGTTTGGTTTTCAATAAATGGTTGCCACAAATATTTGTAATTAATGTAATAATTTAATTTTAAATTAAATTACATTAACAATTCATGTTGAATGATTATGTCTGAAAAAGAAGGTGTTGCAAAGGAAATGGAAGTGCAAAAATTAAAGTTTTGGATTTTTGCAAGTTAAAGATGATTTTTAAGATTTTAGTTTAAAATAAAATCTCAACTTCCACAAATCCCTAAAAAATAGGGACTATCAAAGTGGGTGCCCATTTGATCAAATTGGAAACTTTGATGAGTGAGTTCAATTTTGAAAATTGTCAGTAAAGTGTGTGTGAGACTGGTTGCTTGCACAAGTAAGAAGTTTGATTTTTGATTTTTTTGAATTTCAATTTAGAAATTCTCTCCTTGGATTTTTGGGAAGGATGATTTTTGAGTTTGAAATAGAAATGAAATTGAGTTTCATTTCATTCTAGAAGACTTGGAAAGTTGGTAATAAAAGATAATTCATTTACATTTTGAAGTTAGTTTTCAAAGGAAAGAAACTTACAACTAAGGTGTATTTTTTCTCTAAGGAGAAATTGCAGCAAAGTGTGAAGGCTTCAATAATTTTATTGCAGCCATTGTTGAGGAGTGACAAAGTGTGCATGTGGGTTGGTTGTAGTGCTTGAGAAGCACATAAATTGTATGGAATGTTGCATATTTTTGTAATGAATTCTATGATGTTGTAAAGGGAATATGTGGTGCCCATAGTCTCAATGAGACTTTATTATTTTGTAATAGTAGATTTTTTCATTTTAATGCAAGTTGCATGTTGTTGTTTCTTTCATACTTGTGTTGAAATTAAGTTAGTGGAGAGGGTTTTTGTGTCACCCCCTCCCTGCTTCAAAGAGATCAATGAAGAAGAAAATCCACTTGACAAAGAACACATGACATATTCATTTGTAGCTAATAACCATGAATATATGATTGATGAACAAGAAGATTGCACATTTGAAAGTGGTTTTGAATTTTTTTCAAAACCATTGTATGATCAAATAATAGAAGGATCTCAAATGACACCTTGCCAAGGTGTGCCATAGGATGATTTCTTTGTGTTTTCAAATCCGCTCCATGATGAGGATGAAACATGCTCAAATGAAGATGAGAGTACATCAACATGTGAAGAGAGTAACTATGATGATCCTAAAAATCAAGCTATGTTGATGAATTGGAAGTTGAAATAAAAGGGGATTGTGTATCATGCCACAATGAAGAAGAGTTTGAGGACAATCATATGAATCTTGATTTACGACAAGGAGATATTTTCAGTTCCTATGGAGATCAAGAAGAGGGAAAAATAGTAGAAGATATGGAAGAAGAAACATGTTCACTTAGCAATGAGAAAATTTCAGATTTGCTAACCCTTGAATACCAGAGATGTGCACACAAGGATGATTCCAAAGTTTTGTGTCCAGTCTATATTTTCTTTGACAGTGAAAATACTTTGTGCAATGATTCATATGACTCCATGTGCATTTGTCAAAATGATGGAGAAACCTTTGAAGTTGATCAAGAATATCTATCTATTCAAGAAGAGATATGTGATTTAGAAGTTTTGCTATCAAGTAGAGAAGACATTTATTTGTATACCATGGATGATAGAAATCCAACATTGATTAATTCAAATGTGCATGATAATGAAAATATGAATTAAAACTTGGTGTCATCTCCAAATGGTGATATGGAAGAGATGCAAAATATTTTAGATTTGTTTGTCTCAAATAGTGTTGATATGATAGAGTTTTTAGATTTGTGTGATAAGAATTCAAATTTTGAGATAAGTGACATAGATGATCATGATTGTTTCTCTTCCCAAGCACATGAAATTTGTATTTCTTGGTTGCATAAATGGCCTCATAATGATTGCAAATTTCTTGTGCAAATCAATCTCAGTTATATGATGAACAATGAATGTTTTCAGCTTTCAAATCAGCAAGGATATCATTTCATAATGCATGAACCAGATCGGAATGGTGGAAGGAGTTGTAAGTATCTTTATGACAACAAGAATGGCAAGTTAGATGATATGAATACTTTTAAGGGGAGTTCACTGAGCTCAAATCAGAATAAAATTTATGATAGAGGAAAGTATAAGATTTATTTTTGGAGGCCTTGAGCCATCATTTATGGTTTGAATTTTAGACCATAGCAGCTCGAAATAGAAATAAAGTTTGATTTTGTTGCCAAAGAGATGAAACAATTGGTCTTCTCTTCCACATACCTGGATTCTTGCTATGCCCACAAGAGGCATACATCCCTAGATGAAGCCACTATTGGAGCCTAAAATTTCATGCAAATTTTAGGTTCACATATTCAAAAATTTAATTTTAACACTCAGAAGTACAGTTGAAAATTTTGCTTAAGTGGCTCACTTTGAAAAATCACAAAATGAAATCAGTGCAATTTCAAGCAAAATCACTTTGCAAATGTGTTCATCTACCACATATGAGTGTGCACACCAGTTTTCAGCTTCATACGATCTGATTTGACAAATTTCCAAAGTGACAAGTTGAAGGGTTTTTAAGAAAATTTGTTGTCAGTACAGTGAAAATTCTATTAAAATGGTCAACTTTGAGGGTAAATATTAAGTAAATGGATGATGATCATAACAAACTGATTGGTTCCTTCGATTCTCTACACCAAATTCTACCTCCATGCCAATTTTCAGTGCTTCACAACATCATTTGGTATTTTTCAAAATCAAATCCAAATGGATTTTACCCAATCTGAACACTATATTTCCAAAACAGCTACACAGATGTCAACTTTCACACCCCATATTTTGCAAAGGAAGAAGTTTGCTGAAAAACCATTGTACACACATGTTCATGGATCCTAGAAGAACCAATCCTCCATGTTACAGCTTCCTAGAACCAGATTTAATATTTTTTTAAAGAGGCAAGTTGGAGAGTTTCAATTGAGTTGGACAAGTGCAATTTTCAGAAAATGTTGAGTAAGCAACTTTGAGAATTTTATAGTTTTCAATTCTGACAACTTCATGCCAAACCATTTGATGAGCATACTTTCCTATCACAACTCAACATGTATGTTCATTTTCATGGTCATCAGAGGAGTTCTAATATGCTTTTTAATTGTTTTGCAACTACTCTCGGGCTAGATTTGGCACTCCGAAAAAGTTGCAAATTTTAAAATTCTAAGGATGACCCAGTTGGTGTTTTTGCCTCAAATGTCTCCAATTTCAATTTTGTTGGATTCGATGGCCATTTGGTGCACTATTTTAAAATTTCATTTTCCTCACTACATGTTTCGGTAGGGCTAGTTCACAAAGGAAGTACCTCGATTTGGAGAGTTGTGCAAAAATCCGTTAGAAACCCACTTCCAAAATAATTGATCACAGTCCCTTGCAAATTATTGAGGATCCAGGATGCTCTATGTGCCTGTAGTGAAATTACTTTTTTTGCCTCCCAGCTGAAATTGAAAAATTCTTTCTTAAATCCTAAAGTTCAAACGATATATATTTTAAAACATTTGATATGCTTTAAAATGAATATGGTTGCTTTCAAAACCCTAAATATCTCATTTTTTTATAAATTTTAACTTTGTAAAATATATAGAAAACAAAACCAAGCAATGAAATATTGAAGATACACTGAAGCTCTGGCATACATCAATTGATAAAGAACTATTTACATAATTCCATGGAGAAGATTGCACCAATTACTGTTAAATCAGTTATTCAAAAGATGAATTGTAAGCTGGTAAGTTGTGTAAAAATGGTAATAGGAAGACATTCCCCGCATTCCTGCTAAAGTCCAACATTGAACCCGAGGTATGGTGGTAGAGTTGTAAAACAAAATAATATTAGAACAAGTGGTAAATGTTTTGGGGAAACATTTATATCATAATGTTGAATTTCTGTGGTGCTATAAATTTTAGCGCAAGTACCAAGTGAAAAGCATGATTTCCCACATTCCCACGGATGGAAAATAAAGATGTTGCGGTATAGCGGTAGTATACCTTTGCGGGTAGAAACAGTAAAGGGAATATTACTGAGTTACCGCGAGGGTTCAACATTAGTCCCGCGATAGTGCAGTGAAAATAGTGGAAAGAAATATATTTGCACGAAGGAGTTTAAAATGTATGTGGTAAAATAAAATGATTGCAGTGGTGTGGTAAAAAACATGGAGTTATGAAGTGGGAAATAATGTGTTTTGCTTACACTATGAAATAAATATTCACGCACGAGAGAGGGAAAATTTTATCACAATGTGATTATGTTGGGGAGTGCAATATGATTTCACTATAAAGTGAAATATTTTTCCAAGAGAGTTAAAAAGGAAATAATAAATTTTGTGGGAATATAAGGCAAAATAAAGACAGACTTTCTTGAAATGATGGTGAATATTTTGAAGGGTGAATTTCATTATATTGCAATAAATTATTTTCACCAAGGAGGTTAAACATGGGTCATTATTTTACCCAAACAGTATATTGATTTATTGGATGAATGCACAAAACACAAAGTTGTTAGCAAAAGAAGGATAATCATTAAAATTGATTTTTCACGAAGATTGCAAAATGAAGATTGAGGTTAAAATATTTAATTTTCCAAAAAGGAAATTAATTAAATATTTTATTTTCGCCAAAGAATGTTGAAAAGTTGCACCGGAACAAACAAGGGGTCATAACCCTAAAAAGGTCAATGTCTATATGTGAAATAAAATTGTATCATCAATGATTAGAATTATAAGTTAAAAAAAAGGGAGAGAATCAAAATAGGGGATGCATATAATGTACATAAATTTTTAACCAAATAAATGTAGATAATGTTTTAAATTCGTGAAATTCTTTCTTGATGTTCAGTTGTTGTGATGCATTTATTGATATTTTTATCTGGTTGTCTCCAACTTGAGGTCTTTTAATCATTTAAATTAGTATATCAAGTATATTTTTGATTTATCAAAAATGGATTATCATTTTGTGTGATTTAACCAATTGGTGTCTGCAAGTTAGATTTTAATTCTTTTGAATGAATCATAGTTATTTAATCATTTATTTTGGATAATTGAAGAAGAACCTAGTAAGAAAATATTCTAGCACAATTTATTCAAGTGATAAATGTAGTGAAGTTCTATGCCAGTCATAGAACCTCATTCTCATAGTGCCTAGCAACTAGAGTTAAGCAAAAAATGGGAAACACGTATCATTCTTTATTTTTTACTCCATTTCCCATGTGGATAGAAGGTACTGATTTGTTACACCCCAAAAAATAAATTTCATAAAAACAAAGTATACATACACTTTTATTTTTTCATTGAGTAGGAGTAAGAGTAACTAGCAAGCTATCATCTATTGCATTAATGATAATACAACCTTTAATTTCAGAACCAAAATGCACTTTAGGAGATACAATTGACATACTAATGGACATTAACAATGAATAAAAAGTGATACAAATAGGAAAGTGGCTTGATGACAACAAACAAGAAGACCATGCATCTTTGCTTCATGAATTTCCCAAAATTTTCACTTGGAATTATTCGAATATGCCAAGAATTGATCCTGAGATCATAACACACAACATAGTCTTGGCCGGAAATGCTAAACACATTGAACAAAATGGTGTAATACCCCCATGTTTCTAATACTATTTACTACTATTGTTTGCTTTTATATGTTAGTGTGATACTAAATTGTGATGGTGTTTGATTCATCGATTTGGTGTGTGTGGTTGCGTAGTTTAGTTGATTGCTACAATTGATATTATTATTATGATTTATGATACTCTGTATGTAGGGTTTGGATTATTTTATTATGCAATGCTTTCTCTCTAATGTTTTATATGTTGATGTGATAATCCTATGGTGATCATGTTATTTGAATTCAGTATTATTTTATAATGCAATGGTTTAATAATTAGTTAGGATGTAGTAGTTAAGTATCATGTTATCTTATGAGAAATTTGGTTAGAAATGTTAGTTTGTCATTGATATTGTAATTGTTAGAATAGATTAGGTGAGAGGATAGTGTAGCATCACTTATTCACGAGTGCCCTGCTACACTACAATTCCTTCTCACAATAGGATGTTTGATTATATATATATACATGTGCTACTTTTGTTTTGATGCGAGTTGGGGAATAGATCTCGATTCCACCAGCAGGTGGGGCCGAGGCGAGCAATAAATTGGCAATGGGTAAAATGTTGAAGAAAAGGGAGGCGAGGGTTTGGGTATCCCTATCCAAGTCGTAAATCATTTGTGGTCGTTGTGTTATGACTGAAGTTTTTTCCTTGTCGTTGTGTAGTTAATTGTTGAGTTTTATTTAATTTATGGTTAGTGTGTAATTAATTAATCTTATGCTATAAGATAATTAATTAAAGTTGTTTTGTTGTTTTGATTTCACTGTGAGTTAGTAAATAGTTAAATTTAAATATATTGTAATTAAAAAAGGTATTTATTAATTAAAATATGGAGAATTAAATTAAATAAATATTGTTGAATAATTAAAATATCTTTTTTTTTATTAACTAATAAATTAGAAAAATTATGTGCAGATAATATCTTGATTAAATAAATTATTTTAATTAAAAATTATAGATAAGTTGTGCTTTTAAAAGCTGGGAAAAGGACCAATAAGAGAAGAGGATTTTTGAGAAAAGAAAGCAAAAGAGCTTTATTGAATCTTTATTTTGATGTATTATTTTTATGAGAGGATTCACACACAAAAGTTTTGCTCTGTTGTTTTGGATCTGGAAAAGAAAAATAAAAGAAAGATAGTTTTGGATTTTGTGTTTTCTGGGTAAAATTATTGTGGGTGAAGAAAAGATAGATTCAGAAGTGAGCTGAAGACAGGAATTTGGAAAAGAAGCTGCAAAGGGGTTCCACGTTCGAAAGAAGATTACTGTGCTAGATTCTTCATCAGACGAAGGACTCCGGGTTTTCTTCTATTATTTATTATTATTTTTGTTGTGCTTTGAACAATATTTGTTTGTTGTGTTTTAAAAAGAAAATTATAGAAAGAAGATATGTGATTTGAAAACTTGTTCAGATTAAAACCCTTGAACTCGTTGGTAGGAAAAACTATAATAGAAATTTTGGAAATTCTTCAATATAACTATGAAATTTATTGTTGAAATGGAAATTACCCTTATTGTAGATTGAATTAATTGTCTAATTTATTTTATATCTAATGTGAAAATCTGAATGTCATATTATTTATGTTATAAATTTCGCATATATATATATATATAGAAATAGAAAAATAAAGATATGCCTTATTTGTATATAATTCATCTTATTTTGTAATCTTCATAGTTGCAGACCTATGTACTCTAGGTACTACATAGATACCCATAATTAAAAGTATTTCAAAAAAAAAAATTAAAATTAAAATTAAAATATATATTTATATTTATATAAAAGTATTTATATTTATTTCCATAAATCGAAATCTGCAATTGAAAGTTTTCTTTTAAATTTTATGAAAGGAAATAAATAGTAGAAAAATGAAATTATTATTATTATTAATTTAAAAACATGTTTAAATTTTCGTGCCTGTGTGTTTGGACGGAAGTATGTATTTAAAAATAAATAGAAAGAAATATAAAACAAAATATAAATAAATATTTTATTTTATTTGTTTTTATTGGGGAAGGTGGGAGGTCAGCCCAGGCCGTA
>VDFB02193867.1:327636543-327656810 GCA_007258455.2 Sequoia sempervirens | reverse complement strand
CCTCTCTCTCTATCCTTCCCACCCTACCTATATAAGTCCCTCTCACTCCAACCCCCTCTCTCACACTCCCTCTCTCTCCCTCTCTCTCCCACTCTCTCTCTCCCCTAATCTTTTGCACCTCTCCTCCCCACCCCCTTCTACACTCTCAAGTATCTCCCTCTAGCACCCTACCTACATAACTATTTCTTTCTCTCCCTCTCTCTCTCCCCCTCTCTCTTAGGAATCTCTCTCCCACCCCCTCTCTCTCTCTATCTCTCTTTCCCCCTCTATCCCTCCCACCTTACCTAGCTATTTCCCTATGACTCCAACTCCTTATCTACCACTCCCTCGCTCTTAGGTCCCTCCCTTCCTCCCCCTCTCCCTATCTTAGGTCTCTCTCTCACTACCTCTCTACTTCTCTCTCTCTCAAGTCTCTCCCTCCCTATAAATACATACCTACATACGCACAGACAAGTAAAAATACATACATATAGACATACATACATACATAGTTACTTAAATACATACAAGTGTACATACATATGTACATACATATTAGATACATAAAAGCATACATAAATATGTATGTATAATTTATGCTATAGAAAATTGGACCCTCTTGAGAAAATAAATAGTTTCACGCATAATTAGACCCACTTTTTAGTCCCTTCACATCATTTCCCCTTCAAAACAACATTTATATGCCCCTTAGAACCATTAATTTTGGTCTAGAGGTCTATTTTACCTGAGAAATCACATAAAACCTGACAAACAACATTTAATTATCTCATATCTTGAAAACCCACCTTCAAACAACAGTAGTGGGACCCATTTTCCACCTTATGAAAATGAGTCCCCTCTAGTGGGACCCATTCACCAAGGGTGGTGAACGAGTACACTTTGAGGGAAAAATGAAATTTAAGTGGGAATTTGATTAATTTAACTTTTATTTCTAGTGAATGTCGTCCTCTAAGGTCTAATTAATGGGAAAATAAGATGTTGCTTATAAATACTCATTTCAGGTCATTTGACACATCTATTCATCATCTTTTCTTATCTTTTTAATCATTCCTTGGGAGAAATTCATAAAATCAAGTCTTCCACAACAAGCTTTATTAGCAAAACTTGAAGTTTTAGGGAAACAAACTAGGGTTTTGGCAAGTCTTGAAGCTAAATCTTTTTGTCAAAGCTCAGCATTGCAAAGGGTTGATGATGGATGCCTATGGTGAATCATGAAGAAATATAGGGTGAAGAGGTATAACTAGCCACCAAATCACACCTAAGGACTTGGTTTCCTATTGATTCCATCTTCCATTTTCACTCTATCTTTAGATTAATGTTTACATTTTATTTGTTTAGCATTTTCATGTAATTTTATTCCTATTATTCATGTGTTGTTAGGTTTCTATGGTTGAGATCTTGCATCATATGAATCATTCTTGCATGTCTTATTCTAGAGCAATAGAATGGGATCTTTGTCAAATGTCAGCTTTTCCTAGTCTTTAACACATCTAAGGCTAGGGTTTATGCAGATTTTTCCCTATCCAAGGTTTAATTACCCAACTAGGGGTTTTACGAAAGCAAACCCCACATTAGACAAACAATTTTAAGCTATTTTGTAGGAATTTTCTTAGATCCGAAATTGGGTTTTTGTCAAAAAAATTCTATAAAGGTGTTACGGTACAGAACAAGATTTTGAAGTTACACAAATTTAAAAGAGGACAGATTCACCATACATGGCGAATGAGTCCCTCATGAGCTACAAAATTGAGTCAAATGTAGATCCAAGTTCCTGACTGTTAGAAAATAGATTATGTGCAGAAAAGTCTTGACTTGGGACTAATTCACCCAGGGTGGCAAATGAGTCCTAGTTAGCTCAAGTTAAAGTTTCATTAATTTTCCATATTTCTTTTCATTCATCTACAGTATTCCATATGCACACATTATGAGAAACAACCTCCCGTTTAGTTTAATTTGCATTATTTTCATTCTTTCAAGCTTTTTGCAAACAACACTATGTTTTCAAACATAGCATAGATATTAATTTTGCATTCAAAATAAGTAAAATAGATCATCCAATTGCACTTAATTCATTTCATTTAGATAAAACATCATGCACATACAAATTTGAATGAACCATTAGCTTTTTTTTTGTTATCTCTCTCCTTTTAGGTCAAAAACCCTAGAAGAGTTAGAGAGTCTATAGGAAGCCAAAAATCAATAGTTCATTTTGGTGAACTTGAATTTTGAGAATAACATCATTTTGATTTACATTTCATTTTACATCTTAGGACTTAATTACTTCATCATTTTGCATTGTTTTGCATCTTTATGTTCCTTAAACATTGCATTAGCAAAAGCATACTTTGGATTCCATTATTACATTGTATTTTATTCAATCATTTCAACTCTCTGCATTATCATTCTACATTTGCGTTGTACAGACTTGAAAATCTTCATAAAGGACACAAAAATAGAAAAAAATTTAAAAAATTCATCTTTTGGGACTCATTCACCACCTAGGGTGAATCAATCCCTCTGCAGTTTTGCATCGACATTTCAAGATTTTAATTTCCTACATTGCATCTTTTTGTTTTTTGTAATTACCTTTCTATTACAGTTTAGTTTTTTATGTTTTCTTAGCATAAATTTCATTTCTTTTCATGGAATTCATGGATAGTTTTAGATCTTTGAATATTTCCTTTTATGTTTTCATTCCTAGTTCTTTTAGATAAGATTCATTGATAAATAAAGACACAAAAACTGAAACATCAAACCATCCTTTCAAACACATGATTCATGTTAGAAACAACATCTCAACTAAGCCTCTTAGTAGTGATGATGTTGGCAAGTTAGATGAAGTTCTTGAGGACTTCCTCTCACTCACTTCATCCTCTAATGCTTACAATGAGAAACCTAAACCCCTTAATGATAAAGTTCCCCTCAAGCCTTTTTCTTGTGATGACTATGATTTGTTAGATGAATCTCTCCAAGACTTCATCTCACATAAGTCATCCACTAAGGTTTGTGATGACCAACTCATGATACCAAACAATACAACCTCTAATGCTTCTCTTGAACATTCTAAACCAATTGAAAATAATTTACCCCTCAAAACTTTTAGTTGTGATGATTTGCATTTGATAGATGAGTCTCTTCATGAATTCATCTCACCCAACTCATCCTCTTTGGTTTGTTGTGAGACCTCTAAAATCAAGGATGTTAATTTAATTTAACCTAAACTTATTCTTTACCCACCCTCACATAAAATTCACCCCTCCAACCGACCCATGTACACCCTTTACCCACCTAAAACCAATGTATCACTACAATCTATTAACGATATTGTTGCTCATACATATAACACTTGAAACAACCTACAACCACTACAACCACCTCCACCATGTTCACCTTTACCTAATCTACCTAGTGCTCCTTGCTATAGCTCACACACAAAGGATTATGATCTTGTTGAACAATTAAAGAATACTCCTGCCAAAATTTCCCTTTGGTATTTTCTTCAAAACTCACCAAATTATCACAACATTCTTCAACCCACCTTATAACAAATCATAATTCCTCCTACTACCACTCTGAATGATGTGGTAACTCTTATTAGTAAAAATAATCTTGACATTACCTTCCATCAACATGAGCTCCCTCCTTTGGAGTTGCAAAAACAACATGATGCCTTTATGATAATTGCTCAATTCAATCACACAAGTATAAAATGCACTCTCATAGATAATGGTTCTACCCTTAATGTGTGTAGTGTGAGTCTCCTTCATCGATTAGATGTTGAAAAATCACAAATAATACTTGATTTCATTTCCATCTAAGGATTTGATAATACAACAAAGCAACCACCTGAGATAATTACTTTTTCTATTACAGTTGTGGTGGCTACTTTGCAGACTCCTATCCATGTTATGCCATATGATCTTTCATATAATATTCTTTTAGGTTGACCATGGATTCATCAGAAGAACACGGTGCCTTCAACCCTAACATCGTATCATGAAATGTGTTTATAACAATCACATTTACCAAGTTGAAATAGATCCCAAGCCTTAAATTTGTTTGCATCTTGAAAAAGGGGTTACAAAACCTTTGAAAGCATTAATTCCAACATCTAACATATACCCTCTTGAAATTGAGAAAAATGATAAGGAATCGGTATCTAAATTATTTGGTGAAAATTGGGGACCCTTAGAATTCACACCCTCATTTATGGGTGAATACATACTCACACAAAAGAAAGATGAGAAACAAGAATAGCCAACAATCATGTCCACTCAAAATTCTAGAAAATTGTGTCAAGCATCTATCTCATATAATTTAGATGCTAATGCAACATAAACAACAAATTTTGATGAGATAGATTATCAATCCCCACCTACCCCACACAAAATGGAATGAATTTATGGAAAAGGCTATAAATTTGTAAAAAAATTAGGCTATACAAGAAAAAGGTTTAGAAAACATGAAAAGGAATTTGTGTCTCTATTGAACCTAATACGCAAGAAACAAAAACCAGATTGGGATATTCTTTTTCTAAAAATACCAAAGCTACTCAATGACCATCTTTGAACATTTATCTTATAACATGTCACTCACAACAAAAACGTACAATCAAACATCCCGATTTGCTTGATATGACCTTACCGCCTTCATGCAAGTATGCTAATAGTGACGAGGCTTTGAAACAAATATTAGGAGTTTATGATAAACCTTCCTCGCTTACTTAAATGAAATACATTACGTATTCCTTAAACATTATTGGGCAAGAAGCAAGTGATATCACTAAAGAATTCTATGAATATGAAAGTCCTAAATCCAATGCACTCCCTTTAGGAGATACAATTAATGTGCCAATGGACATCAATGATAAAGATAAAGTCATTAAGATTGGGAACTTCCTTGATGATGAGGAACAAAAAGATACTATCACTTTACTTCATGATTTTTCTAAAAAAAAATCTTGGAAATATTCTGATATGCCAGGAATTGATGCAAAATTTGTGATGCATAACATTTCCCTTGCTAACAATGCTAAACCGGTTCATCAAAAGATCAGAAAATTGCATCCTAACATACCCTTGCATGCTAAGGAGGAGGTCAAAAATATCCTTGATGCATGCTTTATTAGACCTATTGATTATTCTCATTGGATCTCAAATATTGTCGCAGTTGTAAAACCCGATAATCATAATAGGATTTGCATGTATTTTCGAGACTTGCATAAAGCCTCTTTAAAAGATGATTCTCCGCTTCCTAATATAGAAATGATCATGGATTCAATGGCTCGACATGCTTTGTTTTCATTCAAGGATGGATTTTTTGTTTATAATCAAATCCTTATTAACCCTCATGATTAATACAAAACTACCTTCACAACTATTTGGGGAACATTTTGTTGGGTTGTGATGACCTTCGGCCTAAATAATACTAGTACAACTTATCGACATGCAATGAAATCAATATTTCATGATTACATTCACAAAATTTTGGAAGATTATTTCAAAGATATCCTCGTCAAATCTTTAAGAAGACATGACAATGCAAATGTCGTTTGTAAATTTTTTGAATGAATACGACAATACAACATGTGATTGAATCCAAAAAAGTGTTCCTTTGGCATAGATAGTGGTAAAATTTTAGGGTTTGTCATATCTCACAGAGGCATTGAGGTGGACACAAAGAAAATCGATGCAATTATTAACATGCCACCTCCTAGGAACATTTCTTGGTTGCACACATTACAAGGTCAAATTCAAGGTATTCATCGTTTCATTACTTCTTTAGCCAATCACACATTACCTTTCACGCATCTCCTTAAAAGGGGTGTCCCTTTTGATTGGGATCAGGATTGTAAATAGGCTTTTGAGAGTCTCAAGGAATACTTAGCCACTCCACCTATTTTACAACCTACTATAGACTGTTCATATTATATATCACTACATTTTCCAATGCTCTTGCAACATTGTTGCTCAACATGATGATCGTGGTAAAGAACACCCTGTTTATTACATTAACCACACCTTAATTGATTATGAAACATGATATTCACCAATTGAAAAACAATGTTTGTCTCTTGTATTCACTACTAGTAATTTGCCACATTATTTACTAAATGCTTAAATACAATTCATCACAAAATTTGATCCTCTTAAATATCTTTTCAACAAAGCCGATCTCTCACAATGCTTAGCTAAGTGGGTGATGTTAATCGAATTTGACCTTAAATTTGTTTCAAAAGAAGCAATCAAAGGCCAAGCCTTAACTGATCACTTAGCTGATGCTCCTCCTTTTTCTTTACCTACTCTTGATTCCTTTCCTAATGATCACGTCTTACCCATTGACATTAAATCATGGGAGTTATTTTTCGATGGATCTAAGTGTAGAAAAGGTTCAGGTGATGGAGTGGTCCTAATTCCACCTGATGAAAAACCTATTCCCTTATCTTATCGATTAAATTTCCTATGCATAAATAATACAGTTGAGTATAAGGAATTAATTGTAGGTTTGCAAGCTACTTTATCTCTAAACGCTAAACATATTAAGATCTTTGGAAATTCATAATTGGTCATCAAAAAAATTAATAGTGCATATCAAACTAAACATGAAAAATTATCAAAATACAAGGATCTTATAATGAAACTATTAGAAAAATTTGACACGCTCACCATTGATAACATCCCATGCAAAGATAATCAACATGTGGATGCAATGGCGAGTGCAAATTCTCTCGTATCCCCACACGATCCTTCCACATATTTCACTTTTGTTACCCATCCCATCATGAAACCTTTGATCGATACTATGTTAGAAGACATTTTGGCAATAACTCAAGATGCTTCGTGTGAATGGTATAATACAATATACAACTATTTTAAAGATGATACCATTCCCAAACATACCACAATGAATACTCAAAATTTTTTACGTAAACTCACAGCTAAGTATGTGATCCTTACAAATTCATTGTATAGAAGATCTTCCAATGGTCTCCTATTATGATGTCTTAAAGATTTTGAAATCCCTTTTGCACTTGAACAGGCTCATGTTGATGCCTATGGAGGTCATTTTGGAGGTCGTTCGTTAGTGAAAAAACTTATTTGTATGGGTTATTATTGGAGACATATGGAGAAGGATTGCTTCATGTAGGTTTAACAATGTCACAAATTCCAAGAGCATAGCAATTTGATCCATACTCTTGTTGTTGAGCTCCATGCTAGTGTTCCCATTTGGTTTTTTCTAGTATGGGGGTTAGATCTTATTCAAAAAAATTCACCGCCTTCTTTTGTTGGACATATGTTTATCATAATTACAATAGACTATTTCACAAAATGAATGGAAGTTATTCCTCTTCATTCTACAACTGCTAAACAAATTTATCATTTCATATTGGACCACATAATTGTAGGCTTTGGACTTCCTTCCACAATTGTTTCAGACAATGGAACGCCATTTAAGAATAAAAAAGTTTAGACATTCCTTGAAACTTCAACATTAAACATTACTTTTACATTGTACTATCTGCAATCTAATCAACAAGCTGAAAATACTAATAAGATTCTCAATGAAATCCTCAAAAAAAATATCACTATGCATCATAAATATTGGCATACGCAGCTATCTTATGTGCTTTGGGCTTATAGAACAAATTTTTGATCATCCATAGGAAATACCCCTTATAGCCTTGTTTATGGAACTGAAGTGTATATACCCTTAGAGCTAGAAATTCCTACCTTGTGAGTTGCTCTCTAAGATCTTTTTGATGATGACACTTATAAAGATCAAAGATTACATCAACTTTAGATGCTCAATGAATAGTGCATTAAAGCTCTTGAACATCTCCAATCAAACAATTACAATGCAAACACAACATTCATAACATCCCTCGATCGTTTTCTAAGGGAGATTTTGCTCGTATTGAAAATCAACGAAATGCTAGTGCTGACAACATAGATAAAGATAAGTTCAGCCCTAATTGGTTGGGACCTTACATAGTTGATACTAATTATGGGTTGGGTGCTTATCTCTTAATACAAATTGATGGAATTCCCCTTAGGGAATCCATGAATTTCACGCATTTGTGTCAATATTATCTTTAGCCCCCTTTTGAATAACAATGTTGTTTAAAGTTATTTGATGTTATAACTTTCAGATTGCTTCGTTCTTGACAACTAATCATGTGTTTGTCTTGAACACTAAAGTAATTATTTAAGTTTATTTTATAATTTATTTAGACTTCATACTATTCAAATTCCTATTATGTTAAGTTAGATCCTTATGAGTGTATTTAATTTAACATATTCTTTTCTCATTATCAATGTTGTATCTATGCTAAAAATGAAATATTTTTTATACTAGATCACATCCATCCTATTAAATCATGTACCTATTAATTAAATACTTTTACCATAAGTCATTTAATTAATCACATAGCATTTAACATTCACATAAAAGAGATACATCATCATAACATCAAAGGTGCATCTCTATATATATATCAAAATCTTATATACATCTCCATATCATATACAATGTCATACTAGTCTATGAGAGCTAGACCCCTCAGGATCTAGAGCTCATGATGTAGTCCTTGGATGTCATGAGATAGTCTTGTATGGTCATGATTGTGAACTACCAAGTCTAAGTGCATACTCCAAAACCTATACTCAACCAATGACTATAAGCCGCTCATCTGCCATCTAATCCCTCTCTACTCATGTTTGTGCTAGCTCTGCCTATAGTATCTCTACCTTTGTTGAGGTTTGTGTTGACTGTAGTGCACTCTCAGCTCGACGGAGTCATCTCCTCATGCTCTCATATGCTGCCCATAACCTCATGAAAGGTCTGAGTGACCTTGGCTCTTCCTCAGAAATAGGTGGGGGTACATAGTAAGAATCCATCTCCTCCTCATTGATGGATGCAAGCACTATCTCCATGGAAGCCTAACAATAGAACTCTCACTAGTCTCTCCTCGCTCCTACAAGATAGAAAAAGGACACAATCAATAGAACATCATCATTATATATATATAAACCAAGCATACATTACTAAAGGACATGTGTAAAATCAAAAATATCATCACCTATGTCTCCAGATGCATGAGGAATGTCAACCTCCTCATCTTTGGGGGGCATGGAGGATTTGCTAGCCTCTCTCTAACTCTAAGTGTTAATATTTTTTGTAGCTACTTCCCATGATCTGGTCCTATAAGTATGTGACGACTCTCCATGCTAGTACCGATCCTCAATACCTACCTCATCACCCTCACTCAAGGGTGGCTCCTCGTAATAATCTTCCTCCTCTTAATCCTTCTCCTCCTCCTCATCCCCCCTCCATCCTAGTCCTCATAATCAGGATTAGCCTCAGACTGGTACTCCTCATCAATCACATCTATAAAAATATATGTTGTCCTATACCACACCTCCTCTACTCTCTCCTCGGGCTCATCACCCTCATCTTCTACTAGCTCTACATAACCTATAGGAAAATCCATGGGGAACATAGGATTTAGTCATGCATATGACCACCACTCCTCGTGCTCTTCTGTGCTGTTGACTTCATCAATGTTAGATGTTGGTGGCTAGTCATGATATGAATCATTGAAATCACTCTCACACACATGATCCATAGTCAGCTGTACGGTATCACCTAGCCTATGGGCACTCTACAATGATCATCTAATGAAGGGACACACCCTCAGTGGCATCTACAACTATCCAAACTATCACATGAATCACCCATAATAGAATGGTAGTACAAAGTAGTCATGCCTCCCCACTAGATACCTATCCAGCTACATCCTCCATAACTGTCCGGTGTGATTTGGCCTCCACAGGATCTCGTCCTCCTCTAGCTGATCAATTCTCACCCTCCAAAAGTGTAAATCCCCATATTACCACAAGTGTCACAAAGGATAGTTGAATGCTCGTGGGTATTCTACTACTATAGTACAAGGGTATTTGATAGGCCTGGTACTTGTTATATGCTTGAGGCACCACACCTGTTGAAGCATAAAATGGACCATACTATCAATCTCTTGAAACACAAACTTACCAAGATCATAATAAAACTATGCTAAAATGCAATGACCCCAAGCATAGACTATCCTTTGCTCATACATCCCTCATATCAAATGTACCAGTTCTCCATCCAAGTGTGTCGCTCATCCATCTAGATTGAGAACTAGTGTCACAATATGCATCATAATCCATCTATCCATAGGAGCTTGTGAATACAACATGGGAAGCTCAATCCACACTCTAACCCTCTCATCATGTATATTTCCACCTAAACAATACTAAATATCTCTCTTCTTCTCTCTGAATGATCGATCCCTCTAGAAATACACTCATGCTCCCTGAATGGAACTTGGAGCATACGGTGTATTCCCTCGAGATTATAGTGATTTCCCTAGCAAGGATGAAAGGTACAAGTATCAACATCTCAATGCTCGAACAGAGCCATAAGCATGGTGTCATGGTATCTCATGGATGGCATTAGATATTCCCAATAGATAGCCACTGACTGTAAATGTTCTACCTCTACCACTGATAACGCTAGTGCATGATCTCTCAGAAATGTCAAAAGTCACCCCCTGGCCACTGTCATGATTGAGCAGGGACCTATCACACCTTCTCCCTCTCTTAGGTCTCTCTCTCTCACTCCCTCTCTCTCCCACTCCCTCTCTCTCTCCCTATCTTTGAATCTCTCCCCCTCACCCCTTTCAGACTCTCAAGTCTCTCCCTCTGGCACCCTACCTACATAACTCTTTCTTTCTCTCCCTCTCTCTCTCTCCCTCTCTTTCTCCCTCTCTCCTAGGTATCTCTCTCCCACCCACTCTCTCTCTATCTCCCTCTCCCCTCTATCCCTCCCACCCTACCTAGCTATGTCCCTCTCACTCCAACCCCTTATCTCCCACTCCCTCTCTCTTAGGTCTCTCCCTTCCTCCCCCTCCCTCTCTTAGGTCTCTCTCACTACCTCTCTACTTCTCTCTCTTTCTCTCAATTCTCTCCCTCCCACTAAAGACATACCTACATATGTACATACAAGAAAAAACACATACACACATACTTACATACATACAAGCATACATACAATATTAGATACATAAAAGCATACATACATACGTATGTACAATTTATGTCATAGAAAATTGGACCCTCTTAAGAAAAGAAACAATTTCACACATAATTAGACCCACTTTTTAGTCCCTTCACATCATTTCCCCTTCAAAACAACATTTATAGGCCCCTTAGACCCATTAATTTTTATCTAGAGGGTTTTTTTACTTGAGAAATCACACAAAACCTGACAAACAACAATTAATTATCTCATACACCAAAAACCCACCTTCAAACAACAATAGTGGGAGCCATTCGACACCTTGGGAAAATGAGTCCCCTCTAGTGGGACCTTAAGCAGGAATTTGATTAATTTAACTTTTATTTCGAGTGAATGCCAGCCTCTAAGGTCTAAATAATGGGAAAACAAGGTGTTATTGCTTATAAATATTCATTTCGAGTCATTTCACACATCTTCTCATCATCTTTTCTTATCTCTTTAATCATTCCTCAAGAGAAATTCATAAAATAATTTCTTCACTTTATTAGCAAAAGTTGAAGTTTTAGGGAAAAAAACTAGGGTTTTGGTAAGTCTTGAAGCTCAATATTGCAAATGGTTGATGATGGATGCCTATGGTGAATCATGAAGACATCTAGCATGAAGAGGTATAACTAGCCACCAAATCACACCTAAGGACTTGGTTTCCTATTGATTGCATCTTTTTTCACTCTATCTTTAGATTAAAGGTTTATATATTTTTCTTTAGCATTTTTGAGGTCATTTCATTCCTATTTTCATGTGTTGTAAGGTTTCTAGGGTTGATATCTTGCATCATATAATCATTCTTGCATTCTTATTCTAGAACAATAGAATAGAGTTTTTGTCATATTTCAATTTCCTAGTCTTTAACAAATCTAAGGCTAGGGTTTTATGTAGATTTTTCTCCATCCAAGGTTTAATTACCAACTAGGGGTTTGACCAAGGCAAACCCCCCATTAGACAAACAATTTTGAGCTATTTTGCAGGAATTTTCTTAGATCTAAAGTTGGCTTTCCGTCAAAAAATTCTATGTAGGTGTCACAGTACAAAATAGGATTTGAAGTTGCAAAAATTTAAAAGAGGATTGATTCACCATGCATGGCAAATGAGTCCCTCCTGAGTTACAAAATTGAGTTAGATGTAGATCCAAGTTCCTAACTGTCAAAAAATAGATTCTATGCAGAAAAGTCCTAACTTGGGACTGATTCACCCAGGGTGGTGAATGAGTCCTAGTTAGCTCAATTTTGTGTTTCATTAGTTTTCCATATTTCTTTTTAATCATCTATAGTATTCCAGGTGCACACTTTCTAAGAAACAACCTCCCGTTTAGTTTAATTTGCATTATTTTCATTCTTTCAAGCTTTTTCCAAACAACACTATGTTTTCAACATAGCATGGATCTTAGTTTTGCATTCATAATCAGTAAAATAGATCATCCAATTTCACTTAATTCATTTCATTTAGATAAAACAACATCATACACACCCTAATTTGAGTGAACCGTTAGAATTTTTTCTCTTATCTCTCTCCTCTTAAGTGAAAAACCCTAGAAGAGTTAGAGAGTCTATAGGAAGCCAGAAATCAATAGTTCAATTTGGTGAGCCCGACTTTTGAGAATAACATCATTTTGATTTACATTTCATTTTGCATCTTTGGACTTAATTACTTCATGATCTTGCATTGTTTTGCATCTTTACATTCCTTAAACATTGCATTAGAAAAATCATACTTTAGATTCCATTAGTACATTGTATTTTATTCAATCATTACAATTCTCTACATTATCGTTCTACATTTTCATTGTACAGACTTGAAAATCTTTAGAAAATAGAAAAAAATCAGAAAAATATTAAAAAAATTCATCTCCTAGGACTCATTTACCATCTTCGAGGGAAAATTAGTTCCTCTATAGTTTTGCATCAACATTTCCACATTTCAGTTTCCTACATTGCATCTTTCTATTTTCTGTAATTATCTCTCTTTCAGTTCAATTTTTTATGTTTTTTTAGCATAAATTTCATTTCTTTTGATGGAATTCATGGATAATTTTAGATCTTTGAATATTTCCTTTTACGTTTTCATTCCTAGTTCTTTTAGATAAGATTCATCGATATATAAAGACACAAAAACTAAAACATCAAAACATCCTTTCAAACACATGATTCAAGTTAGAAACATCTCATCTAAGCCTCTTAGTAGTGATGTTGACAAGTTAGATGAAGTTCTTCAGGACTTCCTCTCACTCACTTCGTCATCTAATGCTTACAATGAGAAACCTAAACCCCTTAATGATAAAGTTCCCTTCGAGCCTTTTTCTTGTGATGACATTGATTTGTTAGATGAATTCCTCCAAGACTTCATCTCGCATAATTCATCCACTAAGGTTTGTGATGACCAACTCATGATATCGAACATTACAACCTCTAATGCTTCTCTTGAACATTCTAAACCAATTGACAATAATTTACCCCTCAAAACTTTTAGTTGTGATGATTTGCATTTGATACTTGAGTCTCTTCATGACTTCGTCTCACCCAACTCATCATCTTTGGTTTGTTGTGAGACCTCTAAAATCAAGGAGGTTAATGTAATTTATCCTAAAATTATTCTTTACCCACCCTCACATAAAATTCACCCCTCCAACCGACCCCAGTACACCCTTTACTCACCTAAAACCAATGTATCAAAACAATCTATTAACAATATTGTTGCTCATACATATAACACCTTAAACAACCTGCAACCACCACAACCACCTCCACCCTCTTTACCATTACCTAATCTTCCTAGTGCTCCTAGCTATAGTTCACACACAAAGGAGTATGATCTTGTTGAACAATTAAATAATACTCTTGCCAAAATTTCCCTTTGGTATTTGCTTCAAAACTCACCAAATTATCACAACATTCTTCAATTAACCTTGAAACAAATCATAATTCCTCCTGGTACCACTCTGAATGATATGGAAACTCTTATCCATAAAAACAATCTTGACATTACCTTGCATGAACATGAGCTCCCTCCTTTGGAGCTACATAAACAACATGATGCATTTAAGATAATTGCTCAATTCAATCACACAAGTATCAAATGCACTCTCATAGATAATGGTTCTTCCCTTAATGGGTGTAGAGTGAGTCTCCTTGATCGATTAGATGTTGACAAGTGACAAATAATACCTAATTTCATTTCCATATGAGGATTTGATAATACAACAAAGCAACTACTTGAGACAATTACTTTTCCTATTATGGTTGGGTTGGCTACTTTCCAGACTCCTATCCATGTCATTCCTTATGATATTTCATATAATCTTCTTTTAGGCCGACTATGGATTCATGAGATGAATGCAGTGCTTTCAACCCTTTGAATCTTCTCATGAAATATGTTTATAACAATCACATTTACCAAGTTGAAATAGATCCTGAGCCTGAAAATTGCTTGCACCTTGAGAAAGGGGTTACAAATCCTTTGAAAACATTAATTCCAACATCTAACATAGACCATCTTAAAATTGAGAATAATGATAAGGAATCAGTATCTAAATTATTTGGTGATGATTGGGGATCCTTAGAATTCACACCCTCATTTATGGGTGAGTACATACACACACAAAAGAAAAATGAGAAACAAGAACAACCAACAATCATGTTCGCTCAAAATTCTGAACAATCATCTCAAATGTCTATCTCATATAATTTGGATGACAATGCAACATACACAACAAATTTTGATGAGATAGATTATTAATCCCCACCTACCCTACACAAAATAGAATGACTTTATGGAAATGGCTATAAATTTGTAAAAAAATTAGGCTATAAAGGAAAAGGGTGTGGAAAACATGAGAAAAGCATTTGTGTCCCTATTGAACTTAATACACAAGAAACAAAAACTGGATTGGGATATTTTTTTTCTAAAAATACCAAAGCTACTCAACAACCATTTTTGAACATTAATGTTATAACATGTCACTTGCAAGACAAACTTACAATCAAACATCCTAATTTTATTGATATAACCTTACCACCTTCATGCAAGTATGCTGACAGTGATGAGGCTTTGAAACAAATATTAGGATTCTATGATAACCCTTCCTCGCTTACTTACATGAAAAACATTACTCGTACCTTGAACATTATTGGGCAAGAAGCAAGTGATATCACTAAAGATTTCTCTAAATATGAAAGTGCTAAATCCAATGCACTCCCTTTAGGAGATACAATTTATGTGCTAATGGACATCAATGATAAAGATAAAGTCATTAAGATTGGGAACTTCCTTGATGATGAGGAACAAGAAGATATTACCACTTTACCTCATGATTTTCCTAAAAAAAATTCTTGGAAATATTCTGATATGCTAGGAATTGATGCATAACATTGTCCTTGCTAACAATGCTAAACCCGTTCATCAAAAGATCAGAAAATTGCATCCTAACATACCCTTGAGTGTTAAGGAGGAGCTTGAAAAACTCATTGATGTGGGCTTTATTAGATCTATTGATTATTCTCCTTGGATCTCAAATATTGTCACAGTTGTAAAACATGATAATCATATTAGGATATGCATGGATTTTTGAGACTTAAAAAAAGCCTCTTTAAAAAATGATTCTCCACTTCCTAATATAGACATGATCATGGATTCAATTGTTGGACATTATTTGTTGTTATTCGTGGATGGATTTTTTGGTTATAATCAAATCCTTATTAACCCTCATAATTAATACAAAACTTCCTTCACAACTATTTGTGGAACATTTTGATAGGTTGTGATGCCCTTTAGGCTAAATAATTTCGGTGCAACTTCTCAACGTGCGATGACATTAACATTTCATGATTACATTAACAAAATTTTGGAAGATTATTTCAATGATATCCTTGCCAAATGTTTAACATGACAAGACAATGTAAATTTCCTTCATAATTTTTTTGAATGAGTATGACAATACAACATGCGATTGAATCCAAAAAAGTGTCTTTGGTGCAGATAGTGGTAAAATTTTAGGGTTTGTCATATCTCACAGAGGCATTGAGGTGGACACAAAGAAAATCAATGCAATCCTTAACATGCCACCTCCTAGGAATATTTCTCAGTTGCACACATTACAAGGTCAAATTCAAGTTATTCATCATTTCATTGCTTCTCTAGTCGATCACACATTAATTTTCATGCATCTCCTTAAAAAGGATGTCCCTTTTGATTGAGATGAGGATTGTAAATAGGCTTTTGAGAGTCCCAAGGAATACCTAGCCACTCCACTTGTTTTACAACTTGCTATAGACCATTCATCTTGTATATCACTACATCATCCCATGTTCTTGCAACATTGTTCCTCAACATGATGATTATGGTAAAGAACAACCTGTTTATTACATTAACCACACCTTAATTGATTATGAAACACAATATTCACAAATTGAAAAACAATGTTCGGCTCTTGTATTCGCTACTAGTAAGTTGCGACATTATTTACTAAATGCTTAAATACAAGTCATCACAAAATTTGATCCTCTTAAATATTTTTTCAACAAAACTGACCTCTCAGGATGCTTAGCTAACTGGGTGATGTTAACTGAGTTGACCTTAAATTTGTTTCACAAAAAGAAATCAAAGGCCAAGCCTTAACCTATCACTTAGTTGATGCTCCTTCTCCTTTTGCTTTACCTACTCTTGATCTTCCTTTCTCGATGATCATGTCTTACCCACTGACATTAAATCATGGGAGTTATTTTTTGATGGATCTAAGTGTAGAAAAGGTTCTGGTGCTGGAGTAGTCCTAATTCCACCTGATGAAAAGCCTATTCCCTTATCCTATCAATTAAATTTCCTATGCATAAATAATATAGTTGAGTATGAGGCATTGATCGTAGGTTTGCAAGCTACTTTATCTCTAAACACTAAACATATTAAGATCTTTGAAAATTCATAATTTGTCATCAAAAAAATTAATAGTACATATCAAACTAAACATGACAAATTATCAAAATACAAGGATCTTATAATGAAACTATTAGAGAAATTTGACTCGTTCACCATTGATAACATCCCACACAAAGATAATTGACATGAAGATGCAATGGTTAGTGCAACATCTCTCCCATGCCCACACGATCCTTCCACATATTTCACTTTTGTTACCCATCCCGTCATGAAACCTTCAATCGATACTCTATTAGAAGACATTTTGGCGATAACTCAAGATGCTTTGTGTGAATGGTATGATATAATATACAACTATTTGAAATAAAATACCATTCCTGAACCTACCACAATGAATACTGGAAAGTGTTTACGTAAACTCATAGCTAAATATGTGATCCTTGTAAATGCATTGTATAGAAGATCTTTTAATGGTCTCCTATTACTGTCTTAAAGATGTTGAAATCCCTTTAGCACTTGAATAGGTTCATGTTGGTGCTTGTGGAGGTCATTTTGAAGGTCATTCGTTAGTGCAAAAAATTATTCGTATGGGTTATTATTGGAGACATATGGAGAAGGATTGCTTCACCTACATTAAATGATGTCAAAAATTCCAAGAGCATAGCAATTTGATCTACACTCCTGCTCCTGAGCTTTGTGCCAATGTTCCCATTTGGTTGTTTTTAGTATGGGGGTTAGATCTTATTGGAAAATTTTCATTGCATTCTTCTATTGGACATATGTTTATCATAATTGCAATAGACTATTTCACAAAATGGGTGGAAGCTATTCCTCTTCATTCTACAATTGCTCAAGAAATTTATCGTTTTACCTTGGACCACATAATTGCACGCTTTGGACTTCCTTCGATAATTGTTTTAGACAATGGAATGCCATTTAAGAATAATGAATTTCAAACAATCCTTGAAACATTCAACATTCAACATTGCTTTTACACCGTACTATCTGCAATCCAATCGACAAGCTGAAAATATTAATAAGCTTCTCAAAAAAATCCTCAAAAAAACTATCACTAAGCATCATAAAGACTGGCATATGTAGCTATCTTATGCACTTTGGGCTTATAGAACTAATTTCTGATCATAAATAGGAAATACCCCTTATAGCCTTGTTTATGGAACTATTGTGACTATGCCCTTGGAGTTAGAAATTCCTATGTTGTGGTTGCTCTCCAAGATATTTTTGATGATGACACTTATAAAGATCAAATATTACACCAACTTGAGATGCTCAATGAATAGTGAAGTAACACTCTCGAACATCTCCAAGCTCACATCAAACAATCACAATGCAAATGCAACATCATGTCATCCCTCGATCATTTTCTAAGGGATATTTTTCTCTTATTGAAAATCAATGAAATGCTAGTGCTGACAATGAAGATAAATATAATTACAGCCCTAATTGTTTGGGACCTTACATAGTTGATACTAATTATGGTTCTAGTGCTTCTCTCTTAATGTAGATTGAGGAAACGCCCCTTAGGGAACCCATTAATTTCACGCATTTGCATTGTTATTATCTTTAACCCCGTTTTGAATAGTATGAGTGATATAGTAGTGTTGTTTAAAGTTATTTGATGTTATAACTTTCACATTGCTTCGTTCTTGACAACTAATTGTGTGTTTTTATTGAACACTAAATTAATTATTTAAGTTTATTTTATAATTTATTTAGAATTCATACTATTCAAATTCCTCTTATGTTAAGTTAGATCCTTATGAGTGTATTTAATTTAACATATTCTTTTCTCATTATCAATGTTGTATCTATGCTAAAACTAAAATATGTTTTACACTAGATCACATCCATCCTATTAAATCATGTAGCCATTAATTAAATACTTTTACCTTAAGTCATTTAATTAATCACATAGCATTTAACATTCACATAAAAGAGATACATCATCATAACATCAAAGGCGCATGTCTATATATATATCAAAATCTTATATACATCTCCATATCGTATACAAAGTCATACTAGTCTATGAGAGTTAGACCCCTTAGGATCCGGTGCTCATGATCTAGTCCTTGGACATCATGAGAAATTCATGTGTGGTCGTGATCGCGAACTACAAGTCTAAGTGCATACTCCAGAACCTATACTTGACCAACGACTGTAGTCCGCTCATCTGCTATCTAATCCCTCTTTGCTCATGTTTCTGCTAGCTCTACCTATAGTCTATCTACCTTTGATGAGGTTTGTGCTGACTGTAGCGCACTCTCAACTCAATGAATTCATCTCCTTACGCTCTCATATGCTACCCATAATCTCGTGAAAGGTTTGAGTGACTCTGGCTCTTCCTCCACAATAGGTGGGGGAACATATTAAAAATCCATCTCCTCCTCATCAACGGATACAGGCACTATCTCTGTGGAAGCTTGAAAATAGAGCTCTCACTAGTCTCTTATTACTCCTACAAGATAGACAATGGACACAATCAATAGCACATCATCATGATATCTATATAAGCAAAGCATACATTACTAAAGGAGATGCGTAAAATAAAAAATATCATCACCTATGTCTCCAGATGCATGAGGAATGTCAACCTCCTCATCTCTGGGGGGCATCGAGGATGTGCTAGCCTCTCTCTAACTCTGAGTGTTGATATTTGTTGTACCTACTACCCATGATTTGGTCCTATAAGTATGTGAGGACTGTCCATTCTTGTATCGATCCTCAATAGCTATCTCACCACCCTGACTTTGAGGTGGCTCCTTGTAATAATCGTCCTCCTTGAAATCCTCCTCATCCTCCTCCTCCTCTCCTCCATCCTAGTCCTTATAATCAGGATCAGCCTCAGACTGGTACTCCTCATCAATCAAATCTATAAAAATATATGTTGTCCTATACCACACCTCCTCTACTCTCTCCTTTGGCTCATCACCCTCATCTGCTACTAGCTCTAAATCACCTATAGGGAAATCCATGGGGAACATAGGAGTTGGCCATGCATATCACCACCACTCCTCATGCTCATCCATGTTTCCGACATCATCAGTGTTGGATGTTGGTGGCGAGTAATGATCTGAATCATTGAAATCACTCTCATGCACATGATCTATAGTCAAGTGAACAGTATCACCTAGCCTTCAAGCACTCTGTACTAATTTTCTAATGAAGGGGAATAACCTTTGTGGTGTCTGAACCTATCCAAACTCTCATATGACTTTCCCATAATAGAATGGTCATACAATGTAGTCATGCCTCCCCACTAGATA
>VDFB02193867.1:327568131-327633683 GCA_007258455.2 Sequoia sempervirens | reverse complement strand
CAAGAATCTTTGTGGTAGTATATCTTGATGACATACTAATTTTCAGTAAGACAACAAAAGAACATTTGAAGCATGTGGAGATGGTTCTTAAAAGGTTGCAAGAGGAGAAGTTGGCAATCAACCTTGAGAAGTGTGAGTTCTTCAAGAAAGATCTTGTTTATCTATGTTTTGTAGTATCCAAAGGAACGTTGAAGATGGATCCAAGCAAGGTGGAAGCCATCCTAAACTGGCCTACACCAACCACAGCAACAGAGGTAAGGAGTTTTCATGGTTTGGCTCAATTCTATAGAAAATTCATAAGGAATTTTAGTGGCATATGTGCACCAGTCCTAGATACTATCAAAGGTGGTCTGAAAACAAAGTTTAAGTGGACTCAAGAGGCTGAGAAAGGGTTTGAGAAACTAAAACAAGAAGTGGCAACTCAACCAATTCTATTATTGCCTAGTTTTGACAAGTTGTTCACAGTTGAGTGTGATGCAAGTGGAGTAGCAGTAGGAGGAGTACTTAGTCAAGAAGGTAGGCCTATGTCCTTCTTTAGTGAAAAGCTCAATGAAGCCAAGCAAAAGTACTCTACCTATGATCTAGAGTTATATGCTTTAGTGTAGTCCCTTAGGAAGTGGAGGCATTATTTATTACCCAAAGAGTCTGTGGTTTTTACTAATAACCAAGAACTTAGCTATATCAACACTCAAGAGAAGCTGAGTAATAGGCATTTGAAATGGATGGAATACATCCAAGCTTTTACTTTTACCATCAAGCACAAGAAAGGGAAAATGAACAAGGTGGCATATGCATTAAGCTGGAGAATGTTGACAGTGCAACAGATACAACTGAAGAGCATTGGAATAGAGAGCTTCAAAGACCTCTATGGTGAAGATGAAGACTTCTCAAAACCTTACAAGGTATGTTCTGATTTTGAGAATCATTTTCATAGCCAATATTCTGAGTATACATTGCAAAATGGACTGTTATTTAAGGGTAATTAGTTATGTGTTCCAAGAGGGTCAATGAGGGAAAATCTGATTCAAGAAAAGCATAATGGCAATCTTAGTGGTCATTTTGGCATTAATAAGACCTTAGAGCTAGTGCACATATTCTATTACTAGCCTAAGTTAGCAAGACATGTTAGAAGGTATGTGGAGCAGTGTGTTGTGTGCATGAAAGCTAAGGGAGGAGCTAGCAATGCTGGTTTGTATCAACCCTGCCCATTCCTAACAGACCATGGGAGTGTGTGAGCATGGATTTTGTGGTAGGTCTTCCTAAGACCAAGACTAGTTTTGACAGTGTTTATGTTGTGGTAGACAGATTTAGTAAGATGAGTCATTTTATTCCCTGCAAAACTACTCATGATGCAAGCTACATAACTCATCTTTTCTTCAAGGAAGTTGTAAGGATCCATGGATTACCATTAATCATTGTATCTGACAGGGATGTGAAGTTCATGAGTCTCTTTTGGAAGACTCTATGGAGCAGATTGGGTACAAACTTGTCTTTTGGATCAGCTTACCATCCTTAGACTGCTGGTCAAACAGAGGTGGTTAACAAAGTGTTGGGTAATCTTTTAAGGTTCTTAACCAAGGAATATGGACAAACATGGGATATGGTGATTTCTCAAGCTGAGTATGCTTATAATGACAGTGTCAATAGAACTATAGGGAAAATTCCTTTTGAGATTGTGTATGGGATGCACCCAAGAGGCATTTGTGAACTTAGAGACCTTGGATCAATGGAGAATAGGAGTGTACATGCAAAGGACTTCACTCAAACCATGAAAGAGATTCATGAGCAGGTCAAGAGAACAGTTACAGCAGCAACCCAAAAGTTGAAGGAAAAAGTTGATTTGTCAAGGAAGGATGTACAATTTTTAGTTGGGGACTATGTTATGGTCCACCTCAACAAATCCAGATTGCAGAAGGGAATTTCAACCAAGTTATAGATGAAAAGAGTGGGTGCCTACAAGGTGTTGGCCAAATATGGCAAGAATGCATACAAGGTGGAGTTACCATCATATTTAGGCATCTCTTCAGTGTTCAATGTAGCTGACTTGATCAAGTACATGGGATCAGTCAAGGATGTGGCTCAGACCAGTCAGGAAGTCCTCAAGTACATCATAAATGTACCCTTTCCTCATCAAGACAAGCTACAAGCAGAGAAGATCTTGGAGTCAAGGGTGAAGAAGGCTACAAGACACAAAGTGTACATGGAGCATCTTGTAAAATGGAAGAACAAGCATGACTCTGAAGCTACCTGGGTAGATGAAGTATACTTTATGAAACAATGCATTTATATGTCTCTAATATCTCCCAAATTTCCTTAGTTGTTTGTGCTGAGAGGGGGAGAATGGTGCGGGAGCACCTAGCAAAGTTCAGTGTTTATTGAAATTTTGGTTGAAGTTATAATTTTGTTGTGCTAGCATAAGGTCATGTTGACCATTTTTTTAGGTGTTTTGGGTTGTTTTTAATCTTTGGGAAAGAAGGTAACAAGTGTTATATAGTTTGGCAACATCATTGTGCTAAGTTGTCAAAAGTTGGCAAGCTGTTAGAAAACACAGTGTGTTTTATAACACTCACTTTTCAGTCATTCTAAGGCTCGACCCAAGCTTAATTATTTTTTTTGAAGGCCTATTTAAGGCATGCTTCGACCATATGATAGGGTTGGAGGCATTTTTGTTAGATTGATATTTTGTAAAGCTAAAGGAAATAGTGTTGGAGGACAGTTTTTCTGTATTTTTGCATTCAAACTGAACTTTAATGGAGTGATAATGCTGTTATTTTGTTTATAGCATGTATTTTTGATATTTTTCTAGCTTGGAGTGCCATTTATTTGTATTTTCAAATCATTTTTCATCTTTTGTTTGTATATAGTTAGTTTTCTGTATTTTCAGGCCTATAATAGGCAGTTTTGAGAAATGGAGTCCTAGTGCACCTTCCCACCATACAAATTGTACAGCCTCTTGGGATTTGTGACTAGGATCGCTCCTTGTAAATATGGTATCTTGTATGGTTTTTGGCAATGCAGGTGTTGCAAGAAAATTTTTGCCCTAGGCGAGCCAGTGCAGGTCCAGTTGGGGCAGACTTGGTGAAACAAATCCATAACTTGCAGGGGAGAAGAGATTTTTGAGAAATTATTTTTGGAGAATTTAGGGGAAGGTCTTGAATAATCATGGTGATTAGGAAGATTTTTTATCATTTCATTTAGAGTGAGAACTTTTTGATAGTCCAAAATCAGCCAGAAAAGTTAGGAAACCCTAGGCTTTTTACCATTTTTGTGTTTGAGCAGTGTACGGCCTATAGAGGCTCAAAAACTCAAGAATATTTAAGGTGTGGGTATGGGAATCACAAACCCCAAATGAAGAAACCAGGTCCTTTAGTGGGTTTTGAAGAAAATTGCTTCTTTCTCTGTGAAGAGGCCTAATTGGGGCTCTAGGCTTGTAGCCCTTTTCTACCCTAGGAAAGGATTTTATGAAAGTGATGGTTCTTAGGAGTTTTTTGATGACACAAGAACCATAGATTGATTACTTGGAAGCAATTACAAAATTTACACACCCCTGCAAGAATCCAATTGGATGTTGAGAGGATTTGGCCTTTAGTAAGGAATAAGGGTCAATGGAGAGTACATGGAAAGCACCAAGGTTGTTTTGGTAGAAGGATAGCTTATTGATAGAAGAGGATTGGTCAGAAAAACCAGGGGCACCTAGCCATGAGGAAGGGCCTATAGGTTAGATTGGTGAAGCCAAGCACCAAGGAGGTCTTATAAGGAAAGACCTAGAGCAGGAACTAGTGATTGGTTCCTCCAACCCCACTCCCTATAAAAATCACACCTAAGGAACTAGGGTTGAGATCTTTCATCATATGAATCATTCTTGCATGTCTTATTATAGACCAATAAAATAGGATCTTTGTCACGTCAGCTTTTCCTAGTATTTAAAAAATCTAAGGCTAGGGTTTATGCAATTTTTTTTGTATCCAAGGTTTAATTACCCAACGAGGGGTTTGACCAAGGCAAACCCCCCATTAGACAAACAATTTTGAGCTATTTTGCAGGAATTTTCTTAGATCTAAAGTTGGCTTTCCGTCAAAAAATTCTATGTAGGTGTCACAGTACAAAATAGGATTTGAAGTTGCAAAAATTTAAAAGAGGATTGATTCACCATGCATGGCAAATGAGTCCCTCCTGAGTTACAAAATTGAGTTAGATGTAGATCCAAGTTCCTAACTGTCAAAAAATAGATTCTATGCAGAAAAGTCCTAACTTGGGACTGATTCACCCAGGGTGGTGAATGAGTCCTAGTTAGCTCAATTTTGTGTTTCATTAGTTTTCCATATTTCTTTTTAATCATCTATAGTATTCCAGGTGCACACTTTCTAAGAAACAACCTCCCGTTTAGTTTAATTTGCATTATTTTCATTCTTTCAAGCTTTTTCCAAACAACACTATGTTTTCAACATAGCATGGATCTTAGTTTTGCATTCATAATCAGTAAAATAGATCATCCAATTTCACTTAATTCATTTCATTTAGATAAAACAACATCATACACACCCTAATTTGAGTGAACCGTTAGAATTTTTTCTCTTATCTCTCTCCTCTTAAGTGAAAAACCCTAGAAGAGTTAGAGAGTCTATAGGAAGCCAGAAATCAATAGTTCAATTTGGTGAGCCCGACTTTTGAGAATAACATCATTTTGATTTACATTTCATTTTGCATCTTTGGACTTAATTACTTCATGATCTTGCATTGTTTTGCATCTTTACATTCCTTAAACATTGCATTAGAAAAATCATACTTTAGATTCCATTAGTACATTGTATTTTATTCAATCATTACAATTCTCTACATTATCGTTCTACATTTTCATTGTACAGACTTGAAAATCTTTAGAAAATAGAAAAAAATCAGAAAAATATTAAAAAAATTCATCTCCTAGGACTCATTTACCATCTTCGAGGGAAAATTAGTTCCTCTATAGTTTTGCATCAACATTTCCACATTTCAGTTTCCTACATTGCATCTTTCTATTTTCTGTAATTATCTCTCTTTCAGTTCAATTTTTTATGTTTTTTTAGCATAAATTTCATTTCTTTTGATGGAATTCATGGATAATTTTAGATCTTTGAATATTTCCTTTTACGTTTTCATTCCTAGTTCTTTTAGATAAGATTCATCGATATATAAAGACACAAAAACTAAAACATCAAAACATCCTTTCAAACACATGATTCAAGTTAGAAACATCTCATCTAAGCCTCTTAGTAGTGATGTTGACAAGTTAGATGAAGTTCTTCAGGACTTCCTCTCACTCACTTCGTCATCTAATGCTTACAATGAGAAACCTAAACCCCTTAATGATAAAGTTCCCTTCGAGCCTTTTTCTTGTGATGACATTGATTTGTTAGATGAATTCCTCCAAGACTTCATCTCGCATAATTCATCCACTAAGGTTTGTGATGACCAACTCATGATATCGAACATTACAACCTCTAATGCTTCTCTTGAACATTCTAAACCAATTGACAATAATTTACCCCTCAAAACTTTTAGTTGTGATGATTTGCATTTGATACTTGAGTCTCTTCATGACTTCGTCTCACCCAACTCATCATCTTTGGTTTGTTGTGAGACCTCTAAAATCAAGGAGGTTAATGTAATTTATCCTAAAATTATTCTTTACCCACCCTCACATAAAATTCACCCCTCCAACCGACCCCAGTACACCCTTTACTCACCTAAAACCAATGTATCAAAACAATCTATTAACAATATTGTTGCTCATACATATAACACCTTAAACAACCTGCAACCACCACAACCACCTCCACCCTCTTTACCATTACCTAATCTTCCTAGTGCTCCTAGCTATAGTTCACACACAAAGGAGTATGATCTTGTTGAACAATTAAATAATACTCTTGCCAAAATTTCCCTTTGGTATTTGCTTCAAAACTCACCAAATTATCACAACATTCTTCAATTAACCTTGAAACAAATCATAATTCCTCCTGGTACCACTCTGAATGATATGGAAACTCTTATCCATAAAAACAATCTTGACATTACCTTGCATGAACATGAGCTCCCTCCTTTGGAGCTACATAAACAACATGATGCATTTAAGATAATTGCTCAATTCAATCACACAAGTATCAAATGCACTCTCATAGATAATGGTTCTTCCCTTAATGGGTGTAGAGTGAGTCTCCTTGATCGATTAGATGTTGACAAGTGACAAATAATACCTAATTTCATTTCCATATGAGGATTTGATAATACAACAAAGCAACTACTTGAGACAATTACTTTTCCTATTATGGTTGGGTTGGCTACTTTCCAGACTCCTATCCATGTCATTCCTTATGATATTTCATATAATCTTCTTTTAGGCCGACTATGGATTCATGAGATGAATGCAGTGCTTTCAACCCTTTGAATCTTCTCATGAAATATGTTTATAACAATCACATTTACCAAGTTGAAATAGATCCTGAGCCTGAAAATTGCTTGCACCTTGAGAAAGGGGTTACAAATCCTTTGAAAACATTAATTCCAACATCTAACATAGACCATCTTAAAATTGAGAATAATGATAAGGAATCAGTATCTAAATTATTTGGTGATGATTGGGGATCCTTAGAATTCACACCCTCATTTATGGGTGAGTACATACACACACAAAAGAAAAATGAGAAACAAGAACAACCAACAATCATGTTCGCTCAAAATTCTGAACAATCATCTCAAATGTCTATCTCATATAATTTGGATGACAATGCAACATACACAACAAATTTTGATGAGATAGATTATTAATCCCCACCTACCCTACACAAAATAGAATGACTTTATGGAAATGGCTATAAATTTGTAAAAAAATTAGGCTATAAAGGAAAAGGGTGTGGAAAACATGAGAAAAGCATTTGTGTCCCTATTGAACTTAATACACAAGAAACAAAAACTGGATTGGGATATTTTTTTTCTAAAAATACCAAAGCTACTCAACAACCATTTTTGAACATTAATGTTATAACATGTCACTTGCAAGACAAACTTACAATCAAACATCCTAATTTTATTGATATAACCTTACCACCTTCATGCAAGTATGCTGACAGTGATGAGGCTTTGAAACAAATATTAGGATTCTATGATAACCCTTCCTCGCTTACTTACATGAAAAACATTACTCGTACCTTGAACATTATTGGGCAAGAAGCAAGTGATATCACTAAAGATTTCTCTAAATATGAAAGTGCTAAATCCAATGCACTCCCTTTAGGAGATACAATTTATGTGCTAATGGACATCAATGATAAAGATAAAGTCATTAAGATTGGGAACTTCCTTGATGATGAGGAACAAGAAGATATTACCACTTTACCTCATGATTTTCCTAAAAAAAATTCTTGGAAATATTCTGATATGCTAGGAATTGATGCATAACATTGTCCTTGCTAACAATGCTAAACCCGTTCATCAAAAGATCAGAAAATTGCATCCTAACATACCCTTGAGTGTTAAGGAGGAGCTTGAAAAACTCATTGATGTGGGCTTTATTAGATCTATTGATTATTCTCCTTGGATCTCAAATATTGTCACAGTTGTAAAACATGATAATCATATTAGGATATGCATGGATTTTTGAGACTTAAAAAAAGCCTCTTTAAAAAATGATTCTCCACTTCCTAATATAGACATGATCATGGATTCAATTGTTGGACATTATTTGTTGTTATTCGTGGATGGATTTTTTGGTTATAATCAAATCCTTATTAACCCTCATAATTAATACAAAACTTCCTTCACAACTATTTGTGGAACATTTTGATAGGTTGTGATGCCCTTTAGGCTAAATAATTTCGGTGCAACTTCTCAACGTGCGATGACATTAACATTTCATGATTACATTAACAAAATTTTGGAAGATTATTTCAATGATATCCTTGCCAAATGTTTAACATGACAAGACAATGTAAATTTCCTTCATAATTTTTTTGAATGAGTATGACAATACAACATGCGATTGAATCCAAAAAAGTGTCTTTGGTGCAGATAGTGGTAAAATTTTAGGGTTTGTCATATCTCACAGAGGCATTGAGGTGGACACAAAGAAAATCAATGCAATCCTTAACATGCCACCTCCTAGGAATATTTCTCAGTTGCACACATTACAAGGTCAAATTCAAGTTATTCATCATTTCATTGCTTCTCTAGTCGATCACACATTAATTTTCATGCATCTCCTTAAAAAGGATGTCCCTTTTGATTGAGATGAGGATTGTAAATAGGCTTTTGAGAGTCCCAAGGAATACCTAGCCACTCCACTTGTTTTACAACTTGCTATAGACCATTCATCTTGTATATCACTACATCATCCCATGTTCTTGCAACATTGTTCCTCAACATGATGATTATGGTAAAGAACAACCTGTTTATTACATTAACCACACCTTAATTGATTATGAAACACAATATTCACAAATTGAAAAACAATGTTCGGCTCTTGTATTCGCTACTAGTAAGTTGCGACATTATTTACTAAATGCTTAAATACAAGTCATCACAAAATTTGATCCTCTTAAATATTTTTTCAACAAAACTGACCTCTCAGGATGCTTAGCTAACTGGGTGATGTTAACTGAGTTGACCTTAAATTTGTTTCACAAAAAGAAATCAAAGGCCAAGCCTTAACCTATCACTTAGTTGATGCTCCTTCTCCTTTTGCTTTACCTACTCTTGATCTTCCTTTCTCGATGATCATGTCTTACCCACTGACATTAAATCATGGGAGTTATTTTTTGATGGATCTAAGTGTAGAAAAGGTTCTGGTGCTGGAGTAGTCCTAATTCCACCTGATGAAAAGCCTATTCCCTTATCCTATCAATTAAATTTCCTATGCATAAATAATATAGTTGAGTATGAGGCATTGATCGTAGGTTTGCAAGCTACTTTATCTCTAAACACTAAACATATTAAGATCTTTGAAAATTCATAATTTGTCATCAAAAAAATTAATAGTACATATCAAACTAAACATGACAAATTATCAAAATACAAGGATCTTATAATGAAACTATTAGAGAAATTTGACTCGTTCACCATTGATAACATCCCACACAAAGATAATTGACATGAAGATGCAATGGTTAGTGCAACATCTCTCCCATGCCCACACGATCCTTCCACATATTTCACTTTTGTTACCCATCCCGTCATGAAACCTTCAATCGATACTCTATTAGAAGACATTTTGGCGATAACTCAAGATGCTTTGTGTGAATGGTATGATATAATATACAACTATTTGAAATAAAATACCATTCCTGAACCTACCACAATGAATACTGGAAAGTGTTTACGTAAACTCATAGCTAAATATGTGATCCTTGTAAATGCATTGTATAGAAGATCTTTTAATGGTCTCCTATTACTGTCTTAAAGATGTTGAAATCCCTTTAGCACTTGAATAGGTTCATGTTGGTGCTTGTGGAGGTCATTTTGAAGGTCATTCGTTAGTGCAAAAAATTATTCGTATGGGTTATTATTGGAGACATATGGAGAAGGATTGCTTCACCTACATTAAATGATGTCAAAAATTCCAAGAGCATAGCAATTTGATCTACACTCCTGCTCCTGAGCTTTGTGCCAATGTTCCCATTTGGTTGTTTTTAGTATGGGGGTTAGATCTTATTGGAAAATTTTCATTGCATTCTTCTATTGGACATATGTTTATCATAATTGCAATAGACTATTTCACAAAATGGGTGGAAGCTATTCCTCTTCATTCTACAATTGCTCAAGAAATTTATCGTTTTACCTTGGACCACATAATTGCACGCTTTGGACTTCCTTCGATAATTGTTTTAGACAATGGAATGCCATTTAAGAATAATGAATTTCAAACAATCCTTGAAACATTCAACATTCAACATTGCTTTTACACCGTACTATCTGCAATCCAATCGACAAGCTGAAAATATTAATAAGCTTCTCAAAAAAATCCTCAAAAAAACTATCACTAAGCATCATAAAGACTGGCATATGTAGCTATCTTATGCACTTTGGGCTTATAGAACTAATTTCTGATCATAAATAGGAAATACCCCTTATAGCCTTGTTTATGGAACTATTGTGACTATGCCCTTGGAGTTAGAAATTCCTATGTTGTGGTTGCTCTCCAAGATATTTTTGATGATGACACTTATAAAGATCAAATATTACACCAACTTGAGATGCTCAATGAATAGTGAAGTAACACTCTCGAACATCTCCAAGCTCACATCAAACAATCACAATGCAAATGCAACATCATGTCATCCCTCGATCATTTTCTAAGGGATATTTTTCTCTTATTGAAAATCAATGAAATGCTAGTGCTGACAATGAAGATAAATATAATTACAGCCCTAATTGTTTGGGACCTTACATAGTTGATACTAATTATGGTTCTAGTGCTTCTCTCTTAATGTAGATTGAGGAAACGCCCCTTAGGGAACCCATTAATTTCACGCATTTGCATTGTTATTATCTTTAACCCCGTTTTGAATAGTATGAGTGATATAGTAGTGTTGTTTAAAGTTATTTGATGTTATAACTTTCACATTGCTTCGTTCTTGACAACTAATTGTGTGTTTTTATTGAACACTAAATTAATTATTTAAGTTTATTTTATAATTTATTTAGAATTCATACTATTCAAATTCCTCTTATGTTAAGTTAGATCCTTATGAGTGTATTTAATTTAACATATTCTTTTCTCATTATCAATGTTGTATCTATGCTAAAACTAAAATATGTTTTACACTAGATCACATCCATCCTATTAAATCATGTAGCCATTAATTAAATACTTTTACCTTAAGTCATTTAATTAATCACATAGCATTTAACATTCACATAAAAGAGATACATCATCATAACATCAAAGGCGCATGTCTATATATATATCAAAATCTTATATACATCTCCATATCGTATACAAAGTCATACTAGTCTATGAGAGTTAGACCCCTTAGGATCCGGTGCTCATGATCTAGTCCTTGGACATCATGAGAAATTCATGTGTGGTCGTGATCGCGAACTACAAGTCTAAGTGCATACTCCAGAACCTATACTTGACCAACGACTGTAGTCCGCTCATCTGCTATCTAATCCCTCTTTGCTCATGTTTCTGCTAGCTCTACCTATAGTCTATCTACCTTTGATGAGGTTTGTGCTGACTGTAGCGCACTCTCAACTCAATGAATTCATCTCCTTACGCTCTCATATGCTACCCATAATCTCGTGAAAGGTTTGAGTGACTCTGGCTCTTCCTCCACAATAGGTGGGGGAACATATTAAAAATCCATCTCCTCCTCATCAACGGATACAGGCACTATCTCTGTGGAAGCTTGAAAATAGAGCTCTCACTAGTCTCTTATTACTCCTACAAGATAGACAATGGACACAATCAATAGCACATCATCATGATATCTATATAAGCAAAGCATACATTACTAAAGGAGATGCGTAAAATAAAAAATATCATCACCTATGTCTCCAGATGCATGAGGAATGTCAACCTCCTCATCTCTGGGGGGCATCGAGGATGTGCTAGCCTCTCTCTAACTCTGAGTGTTGATATTTGTTGTACCTACTACCCATGATTTGGTCCTATAAGTATGTGAGGACTGTCCATTCTTGTATCGATCCTCAATAGCTATCTCACCACCCTGACTTTGAGGTGGCTCCTTGTAATAATCGTCCTCCTTGAAATCCTCCTCATCCTCCTCCTCCTCTCCTCCATCCTAGTCCTTATAATCAGGATCAGCCTCAGACTGGTACTCCTCATCAATCAAATCTATAAAAATATATGTTGTCCTATACCACACCTCCTCTACTCTCTCCTTTGGCTCATCACCCTCATCTGCTACTAGCTCTAAATCACCTATAGGGAAATCCATGGGGAACATAGGAGTTGGCCATGCATATCACCACCACTCCTCATGCTCATCCATGTTTCCGACATCATCAGTGTTGGATGTTGGTGGCGAGTAATGATCTGAATCATTGAAATCACTCTCATGCACATGATCTATAGTCAAGTGAACAGTATCACCTAGCCTTCAAGCACTCTGTACTAATTTTCTAATGAAGGGGAATAACCTTTGTGGTGTCTGAACCTATCCAAACTCTCATATGACTTTCCCATAATAGAATGGTCATACAATGTAGTCATGCCTCCCCACTAGATACCTATCCATCTACATCCTCCATAACTATCGGGTGGAATTTGGCCATAGTAAGGTGAGTAGATAGGGCCTCTATAGGATCTCATCCTCCTCCAGCTGGTCAAATCTCACCCTCCAAAAGTGTAAATCCCCATACTACCACAAGCATCACAAAAGATAGTTGAATGCTCGTAGGTATCCTATTGCTATAGTACAAGGGTATTTGATAGGCCTGGTACTTGTTATATGCTCGAGGAACCACACCTATAGAAGCATAAAATGGACCATACTATTGATCTCTCAAAACACAAACTGACCAAGATCATAATAAAAGTGTGCTTGAATGCAGTGACCCCAAGCATAGACTATCCTTTGCTCATACATCCCGCATATCAAATATACCAGTTCTCCATCCAAGTGTGTTTCTCATCCATCTAGATTGAGAACCAATGCCACTATATGCATCTTAATCCATCTGACCATAGGAGCTTATGAATACAATAGGATGGGAAGCTCGATCACACTCTAACCATCTCATCATGTATATGTCCACCTAAACAATACTACATATCTCTCTTCTTCTCTCGGAATGACCGATCCCCCTAGAAATACACTCATGCTCCCCGAATGGGAACTCAAAGAATGTGGTGTACGTCCTCAAGAGTGAGAGTGATTTCCCTAGTGGGAAGATGAAAGGTACAAGTATCGACATCCCAATGCTTGAATAGATCCTTAAGCATGGCGTCATGGTATCTCATGGATGGCATCAGATATGCCTAGTAGATACCCACTCACTATAATTTCTCTACCTCTACCATTGATAGCACTAGTGTATGATCTCTCAGAAATTTCAATTGTCTCCCCCTAGCCGTTGTCACAATGGGATGGGGACCTATCAAAATCATTACAAAATGCTCTAAAATTCATCTATTTTCTTAAATTTTCATAATTTTCATCAAGAAAGTGTGCTAAATTCAATCTAGTGTGCTTTTCTAATGTCCCTAGACACTTTAGAACCCTTTTAGGACATTTTAAAAATAAACAGGGACACTTCGTAGAGAAACGTGACACTTTGCGAACAAAAGGGACACTCTACAAACAAATGGGACACTTTGCAAACTTTTTTTCCAACAACCCTAAATTAACCTATCCGTGCAAAGAAAAATTAAATTATTATAAAATCATAAGGTGAAAGTTCTAGAATCAGCTCACCTCATGATATAGCTCATCGCATGCCACCTGTTCTCAAAGATCATCCAATTGTGAAGGTGTACAATCTTGTTTGCTCGACATGTTCTTCTCTCACAAGTCACTCTCAAGCTTCAAGAAGGTAAAATGAATAGTAAGTGACAAGTTACTTTCTCCTCCTTTTAATCCCTTTTCATCTCTTTTTACTCCAATGCATTAATGTAGGATTATTATCTTTTAAAGCATTTATAAAGTATAAATTCTTCAAATCACCATAATGGGGGCTAGGGTAATCCATTTTTTATGCTATTTGATGCATTGGAATCATGATTCCACACCCAACAACATAATTTTTCTATCATTATGTCACATTTATGTAGGATCATTCTTGGTTTAGGGAAATCTTGCATCAATAAAAAATATTTTCCTTTCAATTTTGTTCTTGTTTTGATCTTTCTTAGTTCATGTTGGAGGACTCATCATCTTTACTCACTAGAATCTATGGATCTTTATGTATTTTGTGGACATGTTCATTTTCCTTATTCTAATATTTGTGCATGATTAGATCTTTTCCTGGCAAGTTATCAATTCCAAATTTCATGGCAGTTTCTTGAATTGGCACTGGAATAGTTTTGAGCATAACGGTTAATTTAATCATTCGTGGATCATTATCATGACTTGTGGATCTTAACATTATGATTCTAATTGTTCCTTGGAGTGTCCCCGACCTTCATTATAGGTCCACACTTCATCTTATGCACCTATTGATGGAATAATTCAAGTTTGAGGCTGACTTGTTCACATGCTTGTTACATTTTCCTTCATTGGAGATTGTAATAATCCTTGGCTAACGCAGATGTTTCTAGAGTTGTGGATATGATATATAGCCTGTAATCAATCATTAGAAGGGAAAGTATTTGATCAAGAAGAATGATATAGATTGTAATTGTAAAATATTTTTGCTCACATATAGGAGAATATAGGAATGTTGTATTTTGAGCATGTTATATCAAGCCTGTGAGCCGAATCTATAAGCTTGGATGTTCCTGGCTGAATGTAACTGAGATTTCTATTAATGGTAATTTTTTAATCTACATTTTCCTCCATATTTCATGTTTCTTTTGTTGTGTTACTCTTGCTACATGGTCCAGATTGTTCTATTTGAGGACCCTCCTATCGTGGCTACACCAAATAGGTATTAGAGTGAGCTTCAATATGTGTGAGGTCGACAAAATTGACGAATTCATGTAGAAGATTTGTTGTGGGGTGGAAGATTAAGGATCCAACCTCTAGCTACAAAGGACTATTGTAAATATGGTTGGAAGAAGAAATGTTAGAGGAAATGGAGCGTGCAAAAATGCAGACCAAGCTATAATGGAGATGATAAGAGGAATTGTTTCCAGATTATATGTAGTTAAAATGGCCCAAAGAAGAGGTTGACTAGTTGATGATGTAAGTGATGAAGAGGTAGAAGTTTAGGATGAAAGAGAAAGAGAAGAGCAACTTGGCCTAGATCAAGGAGAAGATAGGTTCTAGAGCCCTAACTAGAGTGAATATGAAGCCACATTTCAATCCACCAAATTATAATGGTAAGTTAGATTCTGAAGAATTGCTTGACTAAATTATAGAGATAGAAAAGTACTTTGAATTTGAAGGTTCCATTAAAGATAAGAAGGTGAAATTTTCTTGTACAAAGTTGAGAGGACATGCATCCCTTTGGTGCGAACAGTTGTAGATAGATAGGAAAAGAAGGGGAAAGGAGAATAATAAATCTTAGGATCGGATGGTGCATAAGTTGAAGAAAAAATTTATGCCAAAAAAATATTAGATCATTTTGTTTTGAAAATTGTAAAATTTGAAGCAGAAAGATTTAAGTGTGGCAAAGTATGCTAAGGAATTCTATAAGTTGAACATTATATCTAGACATTTAGAGGAGGAAATTGAGCAAGTAGCTAGATATGTGAATTGTTTGAGATCATCTATATAGGATGAAATTATTTTGATCAAGTTGTAGAGTGTGGAAGAAGCATATCAATGTGCACTAAAAACATAAGAGAAGTTGAATAAGAGACATGATAAGAGATAGAGAGGAAGAGGTGGAAGATTTCACGGAGGAGGAACTTTTGTTAGAGGAGGAATAGGATCTTTTCCAAGTCAGAATAAGGATAAGGAGGTTAGTAAGAATGATAATTCATATCATAGAGGTGATGGAAACTCTTACAAAAGAGGGGGATATGGTGGTTACCAGAATGAAGGATATAGAAGAGATGATAGGGGATAGGAGAAAAGAGTATTTAGAGGAACTTATTATAAATTTGCTAGAGAAGGACATAGAGCATTTGAATGCAATTAGGGAGAGATAAGCAGAAAGAAAAAGAACAATAGAAGACAAATTTTTGATGAGGAAGATCATGCTAGATCATCTAACAAACTAGAAGAAGGAGAAGTGTTGGTGAACAAAAGAGTAATATGTCAAAGTGAGTTGGAGTAGGAACCATTGTAGAGAAAGAATTTGTTCTAGACAAGATGCAAGGTGAATGGAAAATGTTGCAAAGGGATTGTTGACAATGGAAGTTTTGAGAAACTTGTCTCGGAAGAAATGGTGACTAAATTGAAATTGGAAAGGTTGAAACACCTGAAGCCCTATTAGATAGCATGGATTCAAGATGAGAATAAGATTCTGGTTAGTGAACAATGTTTGATGAAATTAAAGATAGGAAATTACCATGATGAATTTTTGTGTGATATCATGCCCATGGATATATATCATATTTTGTTGGGAATGCCTTGGTAGTATGATAGACAGGATATTCATGTGGGAAAGAAGAATATATACACCATTGTTGCTAATGGGATGAAGCATATTTTGTTGCCATTGGAAGATGTTCCTACAGTTGAGGTTTGTACGAATGCTAGAATTTTTCTGGTTGATGGAAGGAGATTCCTTGATGGATTGAGACATGAGAATGTGTGTTATGCCTTAGTTCCTAAGAAGGCTGAACATTTGAAGCATGTAGAAAAACATCTAGAGGAGATAAAAGAATTGTTGACAAAATATGAAGAGATCATTTCAGATAATGTACCTGATGGATTACCACCTATGAGGAGTATTAGTCATTGCATGGATCTAATTCCTGGAGGAGGTTTTCCTAATAAAGAAGCACACTAGATGAAACCTACAAAGAATGAAGAATTGAATAGACAAGTGCAAGAATTGTTGAGGAAAGTTTTGACCAGAGAACGTTTAAGTCCTTGTGCAATACCTGATGTGCTAGCACCTAAGAAGGATGGAGAATGGAGAATGTGTATAGATTCAAGAGCCATAAACAAGATCATGGTGAAGTATGGATTTCCTTTACCATGGATGGATGACATTATGGATTGTTTGAGTGGACCTAGATACTTTAGGAATATAGATTTAAAGAGTGTATATCATTAGATCAAAATCAATGAAGAAGATAAGTGGAAGACAACATTTAAGACAAATGAAGGATTGTATGAGTGGTTGGTGATGCCTTTTGGATTGAAAAATGCACCGAGTAATTTCATGAGGTTAATGAATGAGGTATTGAAGATATTCTTTGGTAAGTTTTTGATTGTGTACTTCAATGACATCTTAATTTTCAGTAAGAATGGAGAAGAAAATTTGTTGCATATAAGACAAGTTTTGTAGAGGTTGAGAGAAGAGAAGTTGCTAACAAACATCAAGAAGTGTAGTTGAACATGAAGGAGAAATTGGTATATTTGGGATTTGTGATATTTTTGGATGGATTGAAGATGGATCATGAGAAGGTTAGAGCAATTATTGAGTGGCCTACACCTAAAATTATTGGAGAGGTAAGATCATTTCATGGATTGGCTAGTTTCTACCAAAAGTTCATTAGGAATTGTAGTTCTATTTGTATTCCTATGATAGAAACAATGAGAAGAAATAAGAAGGATTTTAGATGGACAACTAGAGTAGATCAAAGTTTTGAATTCTTGAAGCAAAAGGTGACTGAGCAGCCTGTGTTGGCCTTACCATATTTCAATAAGGTATTTCAATTAGACTGTGATGCAAGTAGAAATGTAATTGTAGTAGTGATGAGTCAATAAGGAAGACCTATAGCTTATTTCAGTGAGAAACTAAATGATGCTAGGAGAAGATATTTAGTGTATGATCAACAATTTTATGTTATAGTTCAAGCCTTGAAAAAGTGGAGACATTATTTGTTACCTAAGGAGTTTGTGTTATATAAAAATTATTAGGCATTGCAATATTTGAATAGTCAGGGTAAGTTGAATCAGAGACACATGAGATGGGTGGGATTCTTGCAAAGCTATACTTTTTTTTTGAAGCATAGGAGTGGAAATTCCAATAGAGTTGCTTATGCATTGAGTGGGAGAAGTAATTTACTGACAAAGATGAGAGTGGAGGTATTAGGCTTTGATGAGTTGAAGAACTTGTATGAGGAAGACCCAGATTTTTGTAGAACCTTGGAGAGCTTGTAAAGAACCAGTTTTGAAGGATAGAAGCCAATGGTTGGATTATTTCATCTAGGAGGATATGTTGTTAAGAGGTAATCAGTTTTGTATACCTTGGATCTCAATGAGGGATAACTTAGTAAAAGAAAAACATAGTGGAGGATTGGAAGGACACTTCAGAATCGATAAGACAGTGGCATTGGTGAGTGAGAATTACTTTTGGCCACATATTCACAAGAATTTTTGAAGATTTGTGTAGAGCTACAAAGTTTGTCAAGTTGCAAAAGGAAGTAGTTAGGATGTTGGATTGTATAATCCTTTGACAGTTCTAGAGATACCTCAGAAGGATATCAACATGGATTTCATACTTGGATTACTGAAGACACCAAGAGGTAATGATTCTGTATTTGTGGTGGTAGAAATTTTTTATAAGATGGCACATTTCATACCTTGTAGAAAGACAATAGATGAAATACATGTATTAAACTTTTTTTTAGGGAAATGGTCAGATTGCATGGATTACCTAGGATTATTGTTTTGAAGATAGAAATGTAAAATTTGTTGGTTACTTTTGGAAGATACTTTGGAAGAAGTTGAAGACAGATTTGAAGTTTAGTTCTACTTTTCACCCATAGACTGATGGATAGATAGAGGTAATAAATAGGAGCTTAGGAAATTTGTTGAGATGTTTGGTTGGAGAAAATACTAGAAGTTGGTGTAACATCCATCCTCATAATACACAAGTAAACTCAAGAATTTACTAGAAGGTAAATAAACTTAGTAAACATGAGAGATAATTTTTTTTTTAATCATTTGCATAAGCCCAAGAATAAATTATAACTTTTCCAAATCAATTCAAAACTAGAATTCACATGTAATCATAACTAGAATCAAGATAATTCCTTACAATATTCATTTATATCACATAAGATACTCTTAGTATAAAGAATAGTTTTACCTCATTGGTGGTATGTCATAAACCAACATGGAGTTCACTGTGTCCAAAAAGCTGATGTCGATCTTCATGAGACTCAGAGGGTCTTCTAGTACAGAGGGAGAGCATCATCTGAGTTTTTTTCCTCCAACCACAGACTCAAGTGGTCCCCCGTACACTTCCTCTCTGAAAGCACCCCGACCCTTCACAAAGGATATAGATATAAGGAATTTTCAAGTTTTTTCATTTGAGTCCTAGGGATGCATCCTACAAAACTCAATCGACTATACAACTCTAGATCCCTTCTAGCTAAGTATGATCATTCTGATTGGTCATGCCATCTGGACACACACCTCTAACTCATCTTGGAACTGTCTCATCCTATAGTTTACTTACTTTATTTGGTACTCTAGACACAAACTAGTTTGTATAGAAAAATCCATTCTATCCAATCTGACTTAGAACTAATCCTTAATCTAGGATATTCAATCAATGTAAAGATTTAGGTATTTCAAACCTTTTAAAATTCCCTTATTGCATCCTTGCAATATCTAGGGTTTATGACTTCCTGTCATTTTACTCTCAAGATTCAATACCCAACATCTTGATGCATTAAATCAATTTTTGACATTATCGTAGAACCTCTTAAGGTATTATAAGGACTTCCTTCCTTGTTCTATGGTTTCACGACCTTTCATTGTCAATCAATATACATATATATATACAATGTCATATCTAACATAAGCATTACATCTTTTTTATATCCTCCTTGTTTCAATACTAGGGTTTAGCTTCTCTAACCCAATACATGGAAATATCAAACATCCTTGTTCTCCAAAGATAATAGCATTAATGAAGCAAAACATAAGAGAAATTACTTCTAGTCTACCCAGACGACTTAGAATTTCTCAAATTCACATTTCTTATAACATGAATAAGTACCTGACTAAGTTCAATCCTTCAACCTTAATAGGTTAGATTCGTAAGAGACAATAAATTGCTTCCAACTTCCTTGTCTACTCAATTTTATTCACATTCAAATAAGGATAGGGTATAAACTCATATGATTATCATCCTTTATATAATTGTGTCGCATATACCTATAACAACAATCTCAAGTACAATAGACATGAAGGTTGAGTTTCAGTCTCCCAACATCCCCTTCTTGAAGTTGGTTACGACATTGATACCAAGTATTGGAATAACAAAATTCCTTTGTACACATAGTTTTAAAATAAGTTCAATAAAGGCTACAATATCAACATCATTACATTGTCAAGATCTCACTTTCTCTTGAGACCATAACATAAGCAACCAATGCTATCAAAGGCTATCTAGGGTTCCATATTCGTGGGTCACCTATTTCCTTAACATGTAATACAAAATTGACAAGAGGAATTCTATTTCCTATAAAGAAATATTTTTCTATGTTGCAATCTCCTTACTTCAATATCATGATGATATTTTATAATCCAAAAAGTCCCTAGAGAGAACTAGCAATATTTCATCTATAGAGCTATCCTAGTCTTTAACATAGACTTAAGGATCTATTTCCATTTTCTTAGTTACCCATTACTATCTTAAAATCCAATTCCAATAATATATGACAATATAACATAAGTATAATGTACTATGGTTTTCTCCAAACCTCTTAGGTGCTATATAGTCCCTCGTTACTCTAGGAATGTGAATACATTATACAATAACCATTATTTTCCTAGCATCAATCAAATAATCCTAGAAGTTCTATTCACATATCAATAATTACAATCCTATTGATAATCCAATGTTCACTATCTTCATCTTAAATGAATTATGAACTCATACAAGTGTTTCCTCGATACCCTGAATAATCTAAAACATAGTTGTTAAATTCTTTAAGTGTTATCATATCTCCAATCTTGGATATTCCAAAAGAGATCAATATCTCTCTATTGCTCTAGATGAATGGGTTTCTAGCACAAGCTTGTCAACGTATCCATTCCTTATTCTTGTGTTTGGAAAGTAGAGCTATCTAAATATCTTTATTATTGTATAGGCACTCCAATGAGAGATTCATCTCTGGTTACTGTTAACCACACTAGATATAAATTGGAACGACATAATGAATTTAAATTCTAGTGTTGGATAGACTTTAAAGCTCAAGAAGTATATCAATATACATGAGGACACTCAACTTTACGTTTATTTCAAGACTATACACTTGTCTTTGAGACTTTATATCTCTTAGGAATTTCCATTTCTAAAATGACGCTTAAGCTACAGAAGTTTATGGTGAACACATAGGGTAATAGGGCCGATTCATACCTAAGAAATTCTCCCAAACATACTCAAATGTTACATTTTATTGGCTCCTCCTATCTATGATGACCTTCTTGTGATACATCATACCATTAAGTGTCTTCCCACTAAGTTCAAGCTTCCTCCTACAGTACATACCCACCCATATGAATGGTATTCAGGGACTGCAATGAATGCATGATATGTACAGAAAGGATTTTTCTCTAGATGCTTTTTAAACTTTGAAGCAAATGACATCCCCCCGTGTAAAGCAACTTCTGCCACCTTTTCTCGCATCCCCTCTTCCTGCGCTAAAAAGGGATCTCAAAAAAACATGGTCCCCTCCCCTTTGTGCCCATTGTAGGATCTTCTCTCCTTTAAAATTCCCATCGCCTCCACTCTTTTATAACTGATTCCTAATTTGTTGTAAATAGTTTCATTCTTTTCTTTTATTCTCTTTCTGTTCTTCAAGGTAACTAAGGGACACCCCCGACGGTTTGCAGCTATCCTCTAATTACCGTTTTATTTTTTAGGTATCTCCACCATGTTGTGGATACATAGGAAAAGTCTTTTCCTTAAATCGATTTTTGTACGCAAGCAAGGTGTGGAGTAGTTGGTCCTTTTGACTACTCTCCCATAATCCTCCATTTTCTCCTAATAGGAATAAAATATTCTTATAGATCATGTTAAACAAGTAAATACATATGTCAATAAAGTATTGCATAAATAATGAATACTAATGTCATTATTCATTATTCGACAAGATGTGTGAATGGGTTCAGGGTACTCTCCCCCTCACAATCTTGTAGAACATCAAAATTAAACATATAAATAGGTTAATATATTGGTATTTTGACTCAACAATACCAAAACTATAGCTAAACCACTAGCATATATATAAATATTTACCCTCTTTCGAGTATAACCAATCCAAACACATAAGAACTAATGGCTATCGACTAATCTTTATCAACAGTCAAACTTTCCTTAACATAAATTGACAATTATTGACTAGAAATATTGACTTACACCCATAGGTTGAGTACCACTTACTTGAATCAACTAGGTTCACTAATTTATACCCACACAAGACTTAAGATGGCAACAACCTATTATATATCTTGTATCTATACCCTTCTCTCCAATGATGCTCTCCTTCTCTTTCTCAGAGGCGAAAACCTGATTCTTGAATCCAACTTTCCATCACCAACTAAAGATTAGTGTATTAATAATCATTTTATAATCCTCATGAAGTCATCACATCTTGACAACTTTTAAACACATGACAATTTTAGTGAAATAAATGTAACTTGAGAAAAAATTGATTTTTCCAAACATTTTTCCTAAATATCTAATCATTGAATCATGTGTAATCATCTACTATTTACTTCAAAAGTAAAAAGTAAAACATAGTTAAAGTTATGGATGTAACAGTTGGGATTTAGTCCTTGCACAAGCATAATTTTCATACAATAGTTCAGTGAATATGAGTACAGGAAAGAAAACTTTTGAGATTGTTACTAGAGTTCACCCTAGAGGTATATTAGAGTTGAGAGACATTGGTATGGAAAATAAAAGGAGTGCAAAAGTAGCAAAATTTGTAGAACATATGAAGAAAGTGCATACTCAAGTGAAACAACAATTGGAAGATATGAACCAGAAGTATAAAGGGAAAGTAAATCAAAAGAGGAGACAAGGATTTCAAATTTAGAGATGAGGTGATGGTACATTTGACAAAGGAAATATTTCCAGTGGGATGTACAACAAGCTAAAGATGAAGAAGTTTGTGCCTTGTAGCATCTTCAAGAAGTTTGATTCTAGAAATGCATATGAAGTGGAGTTACTGGAAGGAATGGGTATATCATCTATATTCAACATTCCAGACCTATATTAGTACCATGAAGCAGAATTCAATGAAGATAGTACAATAGAATTGGAGAAACAATTTCCTAGACAATAGTCAAATAAGATTGAGAAGATTTTGGATATCAGAGATGGGAGAAAGACTCATGGAAGATAGTACAAAGAATATCTTGTGAAGTGGAAAGGTAGACCAATGGAGGATTCTTCGTGGATTTCTTAGGCTGAGGTGGACCATCTTGGTTTCCCTTTGGCCAATAAAGTGAGGGACTCACTTTTCATTAACCTTGGATGTCTGATGAAAAAACATCCTTGGTTCTTGGAAATCTTGCATCAAATAAAAAAAATCCTTTCAATTTTGTTCTTGTTTTGATCTTTCTCAGTTCATGTTGGATGACTCATCATCTTTGGTCACTAGAACCTACAGATCTTTATGTACATCATGGAAATTTACATTTTCCTTATCACAATATTTGTGCATGATTGGATCTTTTCCTGAAAAGTTATCGATTCCATATTTCATGGTAGTTACTTGAACCGACGTTGGAATAGTTTCAAGCCTAACAGTTAATTTAATCATTCATGGATCATTCCCATGACTTCTAGATCTTAATGGTGTGATTATAATTGTTCCTTGGAGTGTTCCTGACCTTCATGATAAGTCCACACTTCATCTTATGCACCCATTGATGGAATAATTCAAATTTGAGGCCGACTTGTTCATGCACCTGTTACATTTTCCTTCATTGGAGATTGTAATAATCCTTAGCTAATGTGGATGTTTCTAGAGTTGCAAATATGATATAAAGCTTGTAATTTATCATTAGAAGGGAAAGTAGTTGATCAAGAAGAATGATATAGATTTTAATTGTAATATTTTTTTGCTCGCATATAGGAGCATATAGGAATGTTGTATTTTGAGCACGTTATATCAGGCATGTGAGCCGAATCTGCAAGCCTAAATGTTCCTAGCCGAATGTAATTAAAATTTCTATTAATGAGAATGTTTTAATCTACATTTTCCTCTAGATTTTGTGTTGCTTTCATTGTGTTACTCTTGTTGTATGGTCTAGATTGTTCTCTTTGAGGACCCTCCTACCATGGCTGCGCTAGGCATGGTACTTGGAAATTCCCTATGATACGATGTATCTTATTCGATGTGGCTAGATTGCTACCTTGACTCCACCTTCGTAAAGAAAATAGAATTAAGGGGGGACATACATCTACCCTCAAATTAGATTCCTAATAGTTAGATAAAAGGATTTTTGGGCAATTAACAAATGTGTGTTGTAGGATGCAGTTCCTAATGTTGTGGTTGTGCAAATAAATACACTGGGGGATTTGTTCTCCTACCTTTTGAATGAGTATCCTTTTATGTAGTAAGGTGCATCATTTAGAGTCATTTATCTTACATATGCACATAGAGTCATATGGGAGCTAAAGTGGGGGCTAAATGTGTCATAGAAAATTGGACCCTCTTGAGAAAAGAAAAAAAATCACGCATAAGTAAACCCACTTTTGAGTCCCTTCACATCATTTCCCCTTCAAAACAACATTTATAGGCCTCTTAGACCGATTAATTTTGATCTAGAGGCCCATTTTACTTGATAAATCACATAAAACCTTACAAAAAACATTTAATTATCACATACATCGACAACCCACCTTCAAACAATAGTAGTGGGACCCATTTACCACCTTGGGCGAATGAGTACCCTCTAGTGGGACCCATTCGCCAAGGGTAGCGAATGAGTCCCCTTTGATGGAAAATTCAAATTTAAGTGGCAATTTGATTAATTTAACTTTTATTTCCAGAGAATGTCAGCCTCTTAGGTCTAATTAATGGGAAAATAAGGTTTTTTGGCTTATAAATACTCATTTCAAGTCATTTCGCACATCTTTTCATCATCTTTTCTTATCTTTTTATCATTCCTCAAGAGAAATTCATAAAATCAAGTCTTCCACAACAAGCTTTATTAGCAAAAGTTGATGTTTTAGGGCAACAAACTAGGGTTTTTGCAGGTCATGAAGCTCACTCTTTTTGTCAAAGCTCAACATTGCAAAGTGTTTATGATGGATTCCTATGGTGAACCACAAAGACATCTAGGGTGAAGAGGTACAACTACCACCAAATCACACCTAAGGACTTGGTGTCCTATTGATTCCATCTTCCATTTTCACTCTATCTTCAAATTAAGGTCTACATTTTGTTTGTTTAGCATTTGCATGTCATTTTGTTCCTATTTTTCATGTATTGTTAGGTTTCTAAGGTTGAGATCTTGCATCATATGAATCATTCTTGCATGTCTTATTCTATAGAAATAAAATAGGATCTTTGTCACATGTTAGCTGTTTATAGACTTTAACACATATAAGGCTAGGGTCTATGCAAATTTTTCTCTATCCAAGGATTAATTACCAAACTATGGAGTTGACCAAGGAAAACCCCCCATTAGACAAGAAATTTTGAGTTGTTTTGTAGGAATTTTCAAAGATCCAAAAATGGGTTTCTGTCAGAAATTGTTGTGTAGGTGTCAAGGTACAAAACGAGATTTTGAAGTTACAAAAATTTAAAAGTGGAAAGATTCACCATGCATGGAGAATGAGTTCCTCTTGAGGTGAAAAAGTGATTCAGATGTAGATCCAAGTTCTCAACTTTCAAAAAATAGATTATGTGCAGAAAATTCTTGACCTGGGACTAATTCGCCCAGGGTGGTGAATGAGTCCCAGTCAACTCAAGATCAAGTTTCATCAATTTTCCAGATTGCTTTTAAGTCATCTACAGTATTCCAGGTGTACACATTCTAAGAAACAACCTCTCATTTAGTTTAATTTGCATTATTGTTCATTCTTTCAAGCTTTATGCAAACAACACTGTGTTTTCAAACACAACATAGATCTTAGTTTTGCATTCATAATTAGTCAAATAGATCATCCAATTGCACTAAATTCATTTCATTTAGCCAAAACAACATCATACACATCCTAATTTGAGTGAACCATTAGCATTTTTGCTCCAATTTCTCTCCTTTTAGGTGAAAACCCCTAGAAGAGTTAGAGAGTCTATATGAAGCCAAAAATCAACACTTCACAATCTTACATACATATGGGTAAAATTACAAAGTTGTGTCACACTTTCAACCAACTTATCAACACAAGTGAATTTTAGTATTTATAACTACAATTAATTTTTTCTCAAACATATGATCTAGTAAGCTTCATTCTCAATAACTTAAATATGTCCACAATTTTTCCAGCTAAAATTATTGGCTAAATGTATGTGTAGCACCACTTTGAGGCCAATTTACTAAGAAAATGAAATTATTTGAAAAATTAATGTTTCAACAAATCTTACTAAGATAAATAATGTATTTTAAAAATATATAAAAATACCTTTTTGTAGATCCATAAGTGTAGTTTCCAAATATATATTTACTTTAATAGTTCAATTATTATTTATATTTTTTTTAATTTTTACTAAAAGTAGTTTATTAACACAAAAAATATTAGGTTGATTACTGTGTCAAGAAAAATACTAAAACTTATTAAAAAAATTTAAAAATATGATGCCCTAGGTTAAAGAATCTAGATTAAGATAGTATAATGTGTTTTCTATTATAGATAAATATTTAATATAAAAGTTGATGTCGGGTGGAAATATTTTTGTTTTAATACATGCACATTCAAATATTTATTTAAAAATATATATTTATTAAAATTTCAAAAAAATATATCCATGCCCTAAAGTTTCAATTTATAAATATACACAAAAAATTTGAAAGAAAAAAAAAGAGAATTTACTATATAAAGTTTTATGTCTCTTGTAACATCATTTTTCAGCATTTTATCAACAACTAAATTATAGTGTTAATTTATAAAAAACAATATTCAAATAATTTTTTAATTTTGTCAAAAAAATACAAAATGCAAAATGTACTTAAAAATAAAAAATTTATTAGTTTACATCATCTCAAAATTTAAAATATATATGCAACTTTCTAGTGATTCAAGTTTAAAATTTAGATCAGTGTTGTCTAATTTCTTTATAAAGTGTGACACAACTTTGTACTTTTACCCATTATACATAGATACATGCATACATACATATATACATACATACATGTCATACAAGCATACATACATACTAATATACAAATATATATGCATACATTTAATAGAATAAAATTTAGCACAAAGCAATAAATAATGTGAGCATGCTATAGCGTGCTCGCGTTATGTCTTGCTACGAAAATCTTGGGAACAAACGTAAAAACATGACAAAACTATGAAATAACATGAACACGTTATAACACAGTTGCATTATTTCATTCTTTGGGAATCCCCAAGGCTTAGGTGTAATGCTTGTCATGCAAACCCCAAAGGACAAAACAATGCACACTTCTTCTTTTTTAACAATACAAAGTAAACATGTGAGGAAACATTAAAACATATTTACATTGCACATTAACATCATAACGTCAAGTCCTCTGGGGCACGTGAGGTCACATTGCATAAAAAACACATAATGAAAGATTACACATATGGCTAAAAACTTAACTAATCTAATATCCATCATAACCATTATAGTATCAATTGTCAAAAGATAACATACATATAACCATAAGCATGAGTATAATTACATCACGTGATACAACCATAATGAATCTCATAAAATGAATGGTTATAAAAGTGCATAATTAATACATCATCATTTATTACATTACATGTTTTCAATAAATGAATTACAATAAATCCTCCCAAACATGTGGGACAAATACATAGTACAAATAATATCTAAAATAAAAGATAAATAACCAGTACAAGCTCCATCTGAAGAATGTTGTGAAGATGAACGTTGATGGGGAACCCAACGGGTGCAGAGCACGTTCCACCTGACCACGTGGGTTTTAGAGAAAACCCACCCCTCGTGCTCAATGGTGATAAGAAAGTAATCTCGACCATGAATTCCACAAGACAGCTCCAATAAATAATAGCATAATACAATAACTCCAAAGCAACATCAAAGATAACATAGAACATAAACGACAACATCCATGAGTCAAGCATAATAAACATAAAGACATAAAACTCATCACAAATAATCTAAAGCAATAACAATTAATCACATGCCAAGTAACCAAAGAGACAATCATAATACACTTCTAGAGGCAACCAAGAAAACAAGGCATAAGGGCATCTAGTGGAGAGTGTCATCGCATAGCCTACATGGGTTATCCTGGCCCTTCCTCCAACTTGAGGCACCGGCCCCCATCTATGGTCATCCTGGCCCTTCCTCCTACTTGAGGCGTCGTTCCCATAGGGTGACTCATGCAGAGCCATTAACCTCTCCGAAGGACGAGGTTATGACTTTGTTGACCACAGCCTTCTTAGTCTACCATTAGTCTGTGATAGCCCTAATGACTAGACGAGGTATCCAAGATTATCTTATATGTTTTTACTACCCATCCCCCTAAGTTCTATTATTAGGTTTTCACATGTTAATCTACTCTTACATGGGTTATCTTGAGCCCTTCCTCCTTTTGAGGCATCGGCCCCCATGAAGAGCCACTCTCCTTGAGACCCCAAAACATAATCAAAATCAAGGGTTGTACCATAAAGAAAAAAACATTAAATCTCAACCAATGACATGCGAGGCATTAACCATCTCACTAAAATACATAATCAGAGTCTCAACCAACCTTGCACAACCCCTTTCAAAATTTAAAAAAACACCATTATTTTGCTACATCAAGAGCACATAAAGCGGGGATGAACATCCAACAATAAACTCACACCTCTAGAATTCTAAGGATCACAACATCCAAAATCGGGATTCTAAACCAAACTGGGTTCCCACATCGATAACACTAAAACAATAAAATAACAATAAAGGAAATAATCAAATCAACTTTACTAGATTCTACACTTTAATTTATTTCATTCACAATTAACCCAAAGAGATTTATTTCCCCAAATCGATAATCATCACAACCATAAATTCAAATTTCAAAACATAAAACACTATCTCGTTATGCTTATTTATTTTCTATATATATATATATATATATTTATTTATTTAATATATATACATATAAATATAACATTAAGCTTATATTAATTGTTCTGTCAAATTTTTTAATTTTTTTTTTTACATTACATTCTGGAATTTACTTATACCCATGCTAGAATTAATATTTTAAAAAAATATATATATACAAATAACTATAAATAAATATAAACAAATACATATATATATATATATATATGTTTAAAATTAAATAACAATTTAATAAAATAAAAAAAATTATAGTTTATTGGAGTGCCTTCCCAACATCCAAAGACATGTTTTTGCAAATTCTACAATATTTCACATAATTGCATTTGTGCTAAGCATCAGGTTTGCATGTGTTTCAAGATTGAACAAATCAAACACCTAGGTAATATTAGGCTCTCTTAGCTATCTAATGATGTAATTTTTTTCAAATTTTGATAATGTTAAGCCTTTGATCTATAATTTATTTTGTTTGTGCATCTATTTTTTGGAAAAAAAGTTTGTGTTTGATATTTTCCGTTATAAATTAACTATTCATCAAAATTTCAAATAAATTACATTTTTGAAAACTAGACTCCATTCTACACATATTGAAAAAATAATTTTTAAATAGTTTTACAACTTTATAGGGGCAGCATGGCCAATATTCTATTTTTTAGGATGTTTCCACTTTGAAAATTAGTAAAAAATCAAATATTCATTAAAAAGTTATCAAAAAAATTAGACATAAACTACATATGTTAGCTAATTTCACACCAAAAGGATTTAAAAAAAAAACACAAAACTTAAGCTTTTGAGGGAGCCACAAAAGTTGCTATGTTATGTTTTTTTGACAAAAACAATAACAATTTTTGTGGCCCCCTCTTTTGAACTCCTTAATCTCTACTATTTTTAAAAATTAGTAGTTTAGAAAGTAGATTAGGAGCACTATGATCCTTTTTTTGTTGCATCTCAAAATTTTGAGTTTAACTATCCTCAATTTCACATCCAAGGTTAGTATTTCCTTATTTCAGAAAAAAAGTGGCAACTTTAGCCCCCTTTTTGGCCCCCCACTTTTTGTCACTTACCCTAATATTTCAAAGAATCCAGTAATGCACTCAAGGACAAAGCATATATCTATTAGGTATCACTTTTTGAGAGATAAGGTTATATGGAGAATGAAGTAAAGCTTGAGTATGTACCTACAAAGGATCAGATTGTTGACATATTTACTAAGGCTCTTCCTAAAGATACTTTTGAGTATCTCTGAGAGACATTAGGGGTTATTTCCCTTCCTTTTTTAAACTAGATACATATGGAGATGCATCAGTCTAGTGGATCTATGGATCTATCTTTCTTTTGGACTAATGTTTGGTGGCTACCTCTTAGGGAGAGTAGTTAGTGTCATGTGTTGTCATTATAGAGTTGATTGGATGTACTCCTAAGGGGGGGTATTCAATATTGGTAAAGTTCTTGCTAAAATATGGTGGGAAAAATGTAAAATATCCTTTTACTTTTCCATTGATGTCAAAGGGGGAGAAAGAATCATGTGAAAAAGCTTAGTCATTCAGAATTCAGAAAAATGGGGAGATTGATGGTTCAGAGTTGTTATGTTGTCTTTGATGGTTTTTCACATCATGTGTTCCCATCAATGCCAAAGCAGGAGATTGTTGCAAGTATGAAGGTGTTGTCATTGATTTCAACTAGTTGTTGTCATCAAGATGTCAAGGAGGTTGGTTATTGGCTATATATGTTGAGGATATTGAGAAAATTGCAATAAAGAAGGTTTGTAGGTTGTGCATGTATAGTTGAGATGTTGAAGAAGTGTTATGAGTACATAGATTTATCCTTATATTGCTATGTCTATAGGTGTGCTAGAGTGATGTATGTGCTACAATGATGTCTCTAGTACTTGGGTTCCAAGTGCTTTTGAGAAAATTTTATACATAAAGAAAACAATGCCATACAGGTATTCAGTGTATGCTTCGGGATGTGCTTTGCATTTCTTCTGGGCTGCTTCTATGCATGTGCAATTCTAACATATTATTCATGATTTTTTGTAGTTGCTATATGGGTATGTGCAGGATCATGATGGGCCCAAAAGTGGCAATATGATGGGTATGTGGCTGACGACTATTTTTTTACCCAAAATTGATGAAATGAAAAGGGTTTTTAAAGGAGATTCTCAGATTTCCAATGATATAAATTATTCTTTACATTGAATTTAATAAGTAATTATTATTCATTTTCTATTCAAATTACAACTAAAGTCCTGATTGATAAGATGATTGAAAAACATCTATAGCTTTCAAAATATATCACATTTTTTGAATCCAAAACATGTGTTACATTCTATGCTTTGCATACTATAGGATTAAAAAAAGAAAAATTGAATTTCATAAAATGTTGACCAAGTTAAGGTGGTTAGACATATTAGTTTTTATATTTTTTAAAAATTTGTAATAAAAAATTCATAATTAATTATTTACTTGGAAAAAAATTACAAAAAAACATGCATCACATTGGGGCATGAGTTCTCTAATTATATCTAAAATCTTATAAAAAAATATTATCATTTTATTGTGGTTAGGGTGGTTAGATAGACACCTACTTCTTATTTTTTCCCTGAAATTTAAGTACCATTGCATTGAAATTTCAAAATTTCTACCAAATAGATTTTTTTTTTAAACAAACCTAGTATTTTAGAAACTAAATTCAATTTGCTACAAATTCTATTCTTACATATTTTTGAAATAATATAGATAACTTATTTAAATTTTTACGTCAAGGTGCCTAACTTTGATTTTTCTGAATTTTTTGTACTTAAGCGCCTATTTTTTCCATGATGATCCTACACATACACATATCTAGAATTTGGGCTTTTGGATTGTTGTATAGTGCGAGATATTTTCATCAACATGTGAACTGTGCATTTTAGTGTGCCTAGCTGTGATTTGGGAAAATTTTATTTGCTCCACATTTCTCGACATTTTGGTTTTAGCACTTGTAGTTCTAAGAATAGGTTGATAACATTGCTCTCTTGCTTGGTTCAAGAGGATTTGATATTTGGTGTTGTTTTTGATGAGTTTTTGACCTACAAATTATTCCAATGGTTGATAAGGTTATTCAAATGTACAAAATTATTGTGCTTTCCAAGTGAAGTTTGTTGCAAAGCTTCTAGTTGAATTTTCACGTGTTTATTACCTACTCCAGGTCATTTTCAAGTGAAGTTTCTTGTCTGGAAAGATTGGATCATGTGAAGGATGCATGTGCTTAATTTTTTTATGTGTTTTACATCGGTGTCAACTAAACTTGTGTTAAACACTATTTGCAAAGTTTATGGAATCATGTTACTTGGCATGTTGGGACTCAATTAGGTCCTCATTAAGTATATGTATAGGTCAACCTCATTCTCTTCCATCATGAGAATGCTTTTTCACTGAACTAATTTTAATTTACAAATGCAAATTATATATGGCATCCTTTGGAAGGTTTTCAAGGCTAAAGATGGTATAAGTACACATTAATAATTTTGTGAAAGAAAAGATAGATGCAAGATAGATGTGAAATAGTGTGTGTGACATGAATTCCAATAGATTAGTGTGAATTTCAAAGTGTTGAGTTCCTGAAGGCAGTGAACTGAAGGTGTACTTTATTCTTCAAGAATGTCTACAAGTGTGATAAAATTAAGGTGGACCTCCTATTTCATTGAGATATTTTTTCTCCTTGTCACAATTCTCTTATATCTTCTTTAAAATTTTATGGTAGTGATCTTGGGTAGTGAGCCCTCATTGGATAGTGTGTCTTGTCTTGGCAGTGAGCCTTTCTAGTAGTGAGCCTTTGTATTTGGTTTTGGAATTCTTTATATTGTGATATAATCCTCACTATGGTTTTCCCTCATTAGTTTTTCCACATAAATATGGTGTTATTTTTGTATGATTTCATTACTTTTAGTTTCTATTTATGCATTTAATGATTAAACACTTTAACAGAGTAAGGATTTTATGAATGCTTGTTGATCTAACTTCTAGTGAGAGTTTTAAAGGTTAAAGTTGTTGCAACTAGTTCAACCCATCTTAGTTGGCTTGTTCAACATTCCCCATATCCTTTATCTCCATTTCAGTCACCACCTTAGGTATGACATTAAAAAGAGGTTTTATCTCTCTATCATTTGGATCTTAAACTCCACCATTTTCTTTGAAGAAGGAAACAACCTCAACAACAAGATCATCATCATTTGTTAGAGTATCAGTATTAGCATTAACTAGAGATATGATCTTATTTATTTTCTTATTCTTAAGGTTTAATTAATGAAATAATCTAGTATTCATGTCCCCTTCTTGCAACCATTGTATTATGGATTTGTGTTTCTAAAAAAATTCCTCCTTCGTAACTTGGAACCATCTCTCTCCAAGCTCCCTTTCTCTCATAGAAGTGTCATCATCAATAACTCTAATCTCCATATTATCTTGAATATACTTTAGATTAGAAATGATGGAACACTTAGTATGCAATATATTTCAAAAGGAAATTATGTTCCATCCTTGCACATGATATTTGATGCTTTTAAGTTTTTGAGCCAGTTGAAACATAGGTATTCCCTCACAAGGGAGATTCCACCAATGCTAAATTAGATCTTTAAAATTAGGATGAAAGTTCCACATCATCTCATATCTAGAAGGAAAGGTTCCTTTGGGCCTATTATCCTCCCATCCTAGAAAAAGAGTGCTATGGTTTGAAGTGGATCTAGGAAGGGCCAAGAGATTTAGTTTTGCAAGAATGTCTCAATCACCTAAGGTCAACACCCTGTCCAATTTAACTTTAATGTGATTATGTCCATGGAATTTTTTAGACCAAGTAAATTTAGTTCCTTTAAGATCAACATCCAAAAGGGCTTGAGAATAAATGAAATTAGAAAAATATATCATACTATATGAGTAATCCTCTAATCGCCCCATTTTTTTAGAAGGATACAAAGGGGTGTAGAAGTCCCCAACCAACATCAAAGACACCCTCTAATTATTTGACATAAGCATTGGTAAACAAATCTAAATTTCAATCCTAGTAGCCCTTGAGTTAGGAGGATCGATATTGAGAAGATTCCACTTAGTTGCATTCATTCCATTTTCCATGATGCTTTCTAAGTAGTTTTTTTGTAGTAGCCTTTGGTACCTTTAATTATTGTAGGGTTCCAAAGAGAAGGAAGGCTATTAGAGGCCCCTTTTGTGTTGCATATACCATACAACACCATTGGCCAAATTTTTTTAACAAATTTTTCAAAAGTTCCCTACTACATTTTGGTTTCTTGAATAAGGAGGACATCCATTTTTAAATCCATAGTAAAACATTTAACAATATTTTGTTTCAATGGGCTATTAATCCCATGAATTTTTTGGTCATTATCTTTATAAGGAAACACAAAATAAATTTGGTATCATCTTGGTACTAACTAGGGGAGGAATGACCTCCCTAGGCTAATTTTTAGTTTTCGTTTGGTTTGATAGGTCCTCCAAGGTCCTTTTTTTTCTTGAAGCCACATCTCTAGACCTATTATCCATTTGAGAAGGTCTTCCTTGCTTCTATTCACTCCTCACATCCACTTTCTTTTTATTTTTGATTATCCATTTGCATGTCCTTTAGAACATCCTTCATAGAGAATTCTAAGGATAAAGGGGACCCATGTTCTGCAAAACCAAGAATAGAAAGGAAATCATGCATGCTAATGTTTAGGTTCTCTTGATGAAATACTTATTCCTTGTTCAAAGAAATACACATACCCTTGCAATGTCTATCTCAAAAAATGTAGGGGAGTTGGGGTGGTCCATAACAAAGATATTGGCTCCTTCTAAGATCACTTCATTATATTAAGTCTCCTTAGTGGACATTGGTTATTCCTTTTCTTTAATATTTTCTCAATTTTTTTCCTCATGATGTTGTTACCTATTTTTGCTACTAGCCCAAATAGGTGATATTGTTTATGTTTTACAAGTAGAAAAAAGGTACATTTTTAACTTCGCTATGTCACATTTAGGTGCATAAAGAAGTATTAGAAGAATACAATACTACATTGCCTCATGCAAATGCATATAACATAACATAGGAAAAAGTGCACAATCTCTCCAAAATTTAGTCTTTATTGATAATAATAAGTGTATAGTGTCCCTCACAACCTGAGGGATTGACTATTTTAATGCATATAAAGAAAACACTATACATTTATAGATACAAAGAAAAAGAAAGCACATAAAGAGAATGGGGACCTGTCATTTCTTGAATGATGAATCTTGGTTTCCTTGTCCTACATCATCTTCAATCTCTCTTGATTGTCCTGTACTTCTAGTTGTTATTTTCCCCTACTACTCCTAGGCTTCCTACATCTATAAGAAGAATGTTGTTAGAGAAATGAAAGGTCACCAATCAAAATATGTGCAAATGTCCATAAACCTATAATCTGATCTTCATAAGAATTAAAATAAATCACATACCATAGGTATCCAAGAAAATAAAAGAGTTATCAAACACACCTAACATATGCTCTATTTATCTAGCATGTTTTCTCCTTGTGCAGATATAGGACAAATCTTTGTTATTGTTTTTATTCAACTGATTACAACATGTGGAGTAAAATTTGGCTCCCATGAGGGTTGATCCCAGCATGCTACCCTTTTGTCTTTTAGGAGGGATAGGAAATTGAGCAACTTGATCAAATCAATGATAAACCTATTCTTGATGCATTAAATCAATATGTGAATTATCTAGAAATATTACTCTTTATTACTCTTCGTATTTTCACAATGAATCATTTAATAAGTTTCCATCATGTTGGTCAAAGTGATAGTCATTTCTTCTTGGAAATATTACTTTGTTGGATATGTCTTTTAATCTCCTTAAGTGGATCCAAAGTTCATTTAAATAATTATATGAGTTTTGTTTCATTGTCAAAATTTTCAAGGAGACAGTAAAGAAGGGAACAAGAACAAGGACAACAATCATTCAAAGATGAAATAGTTTGTCTCTTCCCAAGAAATAGATGATTTTTGTGATAATATGAAGACTAAAGCATAGATGCATCAAGTTCAATTATGGGGATGCATCAAGGTCAATTGTGGATAATCACATACATAGAGCCATCAAGTCCTATCAAGAGCTACCATGAGTTACATGGAGCAACACAAGGTGAGAAATTGAGTGCAAGTCCAAATCCATTATGTCAATATGTTGTCTTGAAGAGCAATGCATGAGAAAGGAAATCACATTGATGAAAATGAGTAACTAACGTGCATTGGTAATCATCTTGCTACTAATTCCATGAGTATTACAAACAACTTGGTATGTGTAGGATCATCATGGAAAAAACAAGCCCTTAAGTGGCAAAAAATTCAGAAAAATCAGTGTTAGGCAACTTGACGTAAAAATTTGAATAGGTTATCTATATTATTTTAAAAATATGTAAGAATAGAATCTGTAGAAAATTGAATTTAGTTTCTAAACTACTAGGTTTATTTAAAAATAAATAAGATCTATTTGGTGAAAATTTGAAATTTCAATGCAGTAGTACTTAAATTTCAGGGAAAAAATAAGAAGGAGGTGTCTATCTAACCACCCTAACCATAATAAAATGATAATATTTTTTTTATAATATTTTTATATAATTAGAGGACTCATGTCCAGATGTGATGCATATTTTTGTAATTTTTTCCAAGTAAATAATTATTTATGAATTTTTCATTACAACTTTTAAAAATATAAAAAATCGTATGTCCCACCTTAACTTGGTCAAAAATTCATGAAATTTATTTTTTTCTTTCTTTAATCCTATATTATGTGAAGCATAGAATGTGATGCATGTTTTGGATTCAAAAAATGTGATACCATTTGAAAGTTATAGATGTTTTTCAATCAGCCTATCGATCAAGACTTTATTCGTAATTCTAATAGAAAATGAATAATAATTATTTATTAAATTCAAATTAAAGTATAATTTATGTTGGTGGAAAGCTAAGAATCCTCTAAAAGCCCTTTTTGTTTCATCAATTTTGGGTAAAAAAAGTCGTTAGCCACATACCCTACAAATACCCATAATATTGCCACTTTTTGGCCCTTCAGGATCCTGCACATACCCAACTACAATGCTATAGGAAGCAATGACAAATTTGTATCCTCTATCTGTCAACATAGGTATGCCAAGAATACAATGAAGGAGTAGCATTACATCATAGTTATGAAAGGATTCCTAAGTAAAATACAATACATTAGGTAACAACAATCAACAAAGGAGTGAAAATTTGAAAGCATTGGAAGGAGTTATCAACATCATGAGAGTAGAGCCAAAAGGCTATATAAAATAAATAGAGTCATTTACATAAGAAACTATGATGATCTATTGCTTTGTTTATGTAGAACTCATAGTTCTAACTTCACAAATAGTGCATACAAACATAGTGTTTTCAGGTGGGAATTCAAGCAACATAAGATGAGAAAGATAGTGTCATAAAAGCATTATATCATGGCCAGTTGGAAGAGTATCATGAATAGAAGCATGCATCATTAAATTAATAGTCCTCACAAAAGAATGGAGATAGACATGGGTACCATTTTTTTCAAGATTTATCTTATAATTAGCAAACAAGGTAAGGATCTAGTCTTCCAATATCACTTTACTAGGGGTAGCATTTATAACATGCTTAAAAAATAAATCAACAAGTTTCAGTAGCACACAAAACAAATTCTATTTTAAGTATTTGATGAGCTAGGGCTAGGCTATAATTGTATCATGTGAATACCCATGTTATTTTTATGTCAAAAGAGAATTTCAAATAAAAATGTATGCTACTACTATTTCAATGAGATAAAAATAGAGAGCTTTCTAAAAAACAAATGATGTGAGTCTTTCACTAGACTAAAATCTCTAGGGCATAGTGAGATTTCAGAACCTATCGACTCATCCAATATGAGTGATGGAAAAAAAATACATGGATGTCCCTAGAATATTAAATACATGAATACAATGAGCAAAGGGGAATCACTTAATAAATCACAGAAAGAAGCATGGAAGATAGTGATCATGCGATAAAGAAGTAATGGTCATAAAGATAAATGAAAATCAATTAAAATATGATAGTGGACACTTTAATATTCACAGTGGACAGTGTGATCACTGAAAAATTACAATCCATAAAGATTTGTATTGAATAGGTTCTATGTGGGTGGCGAGGGTTGACAGTCCATGTTCACTAACTCATGGTCAAGGAGATTCAAGCTCTCTATATACAATGTCACCATATTATCTTTTCACACAGGGAAAGGGATCCCTTTAAATCAAGTAATCAACTTCCTTTCTTCAATCTTTTATTGTCAAAATTATGACCTCATAATAGTGACATAAAGGAAGTAACAGTGTTAAAGAAAGACAGTAGAACTCCAGTTGTAGCATGCACATCTAGTGAGATAGCAATATGAAAGGAACAGGGAAATTATGGATAGTAATCCCAAGATCAAATGCAAGTTAGGCCAGTCGTTCATAGGATAGAGCAAACAGTCACAAGACTATCATAGCATAGAGGATTGGGACAACTAAAATTCCTTAAGAGGTAGTGACAAAAGAAGGTAAACCTTCCTTGGATAAAATAATAGAGTGTTGTAGAGAGGAGGATGTATTTTAGAAGGAAAGGTTCTTGACGGACACTATTGTCATTGAAGGGTGCAAATAAGGAATAAGTATCTAGATGAAAGCAAAATAGGGAAACTGTGACACCATTAGGTGCAAACTAAGAGGAAAGGTTCTTGACGGACACTATTGTCATTGAAGGGTGCAAATAAGGAATAAGTATCTAGATGAAAGCAAAATAGGGAAACTGTGACACCATTAGGTGCAAACTAAGAGGCAACATACTAACAAATAAAGAAGTTTCCAAAGATACTACCATATATTTCAATCAAAGAAAGATGGGTACAATGACAATTGAAATGAATGTAGTTGACACGATCAAGTTATGTGGTATAAATGAAGAGGAGTTAAACTTTGTGGTATGCATGTATATTAAAGGAAAAGAAAATTTTGCTAACAATCACAATTCTTAATCCACTAGGTACTGGTTCAAAGAAGTATTAGACTTTTGAGGATTTGTTCATATGTTCTCTATTAAATATCAAGAAGAAATAATAGTGTTGGATGTTTAAATTTGTAGCTCATTCAACAATGCATCTCTTCATCAAGTCAATTTGATTCGGCCATGAATAATTAGATATTAAAAGAGGCAATCCAACTTGAAACACTCAAAGCTAGTGAAATATTAAAAAGAAATAGGTCAATTGTCCCAAGGAATCCATTTTTAATGGACAACAAAGAGTGTAGAAGACCTATCTAGGAGTTATGAATGCATAGAATTCTTAGAGGAATGCATGAAAAGAAAAAGAAAAAGAAAAAAGCACATTTATTCGAAGGAGCCATGATAGTGCTTTTTACAACATTTTGGAGGGACAACAATATTATCAAGGTAGGGTTTCATGATGGCCCATGAATTTTTATTTCGTTGTCTTGTAAAAGCCTTGAGCATTAAATGGAAGCATTTGCTATAAAATGAGTAAACTCTCTCAGTCAAAGGAATGCGAAATGATAAGAAAAAACTCATGAACTCTTGCAAAGAAAGTGAAGAGCCCTAAGTTTATGTGCAAAACCCTTGAATTCATGCATAAGTGTGAGAACACAGCCATGAAAATGAAGGGGAACAAAAGCAGAGGCTGAGCTATGGCCTGTTCTAAATGTATGTCAAAGACCTCATTTTACCAGTAGATATATGAGCCGTAGTCATGAAGAAATACCCAGAAGCAATAAAATTTTCATCATATTTCAATATTTGAGCTCGAGTTAGAACATGTTTTATACATAAAATGAAAGGAAATGGGGAGATTGTGCTCACAGTAGGCTCACCCGAGCTATTTGTGTTGATTTGGCATGAAATTTTTGGATAAGCTATTGTAACACCAAAATTTTCCAAGAAAGTGTCTACAGAAACTTCCAAAAACCCTATGTTCATGGAAAGAGAGTTCTACAGAAGCTTGAAGTGAAATGAAATGCTATTTATTTATTTTTTCATTGGTTTTGTATTTTAGGGTTTCTTACCCTAGGTGAATGCTGATTGGAGATAGGCTTTTTGTCTATATTTTTACAAAAGTCACCATCGAACTAATACCCCATGGGTATGCTTATAGAAATTGATTAAAGTGAGGTGTAGAAAAAATCACTTTGTTAAGTGTTTTCTTTGCTATTTTTTTTTCACATTAACTTTCAAATGTATAATTTTTACTAAGTGATGTTTATAAATCACTTAGTAAAATATTATTTATGATGAAAAATTGAAATAGCATATGTCCTTAATGTATAAGTCAGGGGGTATTTTTGAGCCTATTAGAAGCAAGCAACACTGAGAGGGGGGGTGAATCCGTGTTGTGCAAATTTTAGCTTGATTAACCTGATCACTAAAGTGTTGATAACATTCAACCAAAATAAAGATGAATGCACAAAATAAAAATAACCACAACACCATAACACAAGGATTTTTATGTGGAAACCTTGTTAGGGTAAAAAAAATAGTGGAGGTTAATCCACAATATTGTTCTGAGTATACTCAAAAGAAAATATTACAAATGGGAATGCACTTGCATTCAGGCACACTGCCTAGAGCTCACTGCTCAAAATTAGAAAGGATCACTACCTTACAAAAGTTTGGAATACTTCCAAGGATTTGAACTAATAGAGTAGCATCTACAAATTCCTGATTACAGTTTCAGTTAGGCTCAACAATTGAATTTTGGGCCTTCTGTCTAATTTTTCACTTTGCTCTACTCTGTCTTAATTTGCTTCACAAAAATCCACAATGCACAAGTGAAACTATGCATAATCACTCTACTAACCTTCTAACATTCACAACATACATCAACTCACATTGAACACACACCAAATGATATAATCGATCACTTATATATATCTACCACCAAGAATTAAATCACTACATGTCAGCTTCAACAAAATAAGAAATATTCACAAATAGTAAGCTCAAATCACCCATAATATTCAATGTGCATCCACAAGAGTTGGCCATAACATAGTGAGGACCCAAATCAAAATGAACAAACACAAAAATACCTAAACAATAACTCCTCAAATATCTGTGACACATTATATTCACCAAGACAACCATCATACACTGTTGAATAGAAAATATGTTCACCAAACCTTCTAACTTCCACAAAAATTGATACGAGGCACCAAGATTTACAAATAACATATATTTTGCATGAAAAAATACTCCCTAAGATCCACAACATAAAATAATAACATAAAATATACATATAAATCGAAGAACACGAAATTACTTGATGGTCTATTCTAACTAAATAGATAACCATTGTTCTTTAATTTGTCTACTAGTATGAGTAAATGATGACATGTGGATCTACTAGATGAAAAGACTTGCCATCAATGACAACACTAGAAAAAATTTGTAGTGTTTCTTGCAAACAATCTCCCCCTTTGGCATTGATGGCAACACTTAGTGGAAAATGACTAAGTGTTGGATTAGTACCAACAAAAGTACACTTCCAACCAAAACTTCAAAAAGATAAATATCTTTATCCACAACTCAAGACTAAAACTCCCCCTTAGATGAATATATTCACTAATCTATTCCCCCCCTTTGACATCAATGGAAACGATGGGGAATCTGCATATAAGACTTCTACAAACAAAAACTTCAAAACTACATATGTTTAAACAACTTACATAAACTTGAAAATATCTGCAAAATTTGTCTTTAATAGGTTTAGGCTTGTGTCCCAACACTTCTTGAGAATTTCTTGAATAGTTACATGACCACAAAGTAAATAGGATTTCACTTCTACAAATTCAAGACTCATTGGATCACTAACCGCCATAGCATCTTGTGCTTCTTTCAGAGCATTCAACATGGTCTCTATCTTTAGACTAATTAGTCCTTTGAGTTCACCGGCTCTTTCCACAATTTTTTCATTCTCTCGCTTCAAGCTCGTTATTTTTTCAAGTAAGGATATAACTTGACCTTCTTTCTCACCAACAAAAATAGTTAATGGATCAAAAGCATTAGAAATAGCAACTAACTCCTTTTCATAATCCTTAACCTTATTCTCATTTGCCTCAATAAGTTTGGATAGAGAAAAACACAAGTATGAATATTTACACCTTCTGATAATGCACTTTGAACATTTTTCACATAGGTAGCTAGCAAATATTTATCATTATCTATCAATCCTTTCAACCTACTGAACTTCCTAGCATCAAATTCATTTTGCACTTTAACCAGAGTTGAATTCTCAAGTGACTCAAAATGAGTACTTATAGAGTTTATAAGTTTCTTCACTAGCCTTAGCTTGTGAAAATGATGCAACTTTCATCTTCTGGATTGGGGATAGAGTGGACAAATGAATAGGGGCATCTCCCAACTAAAAATAAAATTCTTCCTTTTGATCTTCCAGAAACTTCATTATTGCTTTTGCAATGTCTCTTGCTTCTAATGAAACTCTCTTAATTTCAAACTTCTTTTCCTTGAGTATTGTCTTATCAACCACATACTTTTTCTTGTCATTTGCATCTTCAACTTCTTCAACGGGTATCTCTTTTTCTTCAACATATACAATTTTAGGAGCTTTAGTATCCATAGGTTCTTCCATATTATGCACCTCGGGAGGAATATGAGTGTCCTCAACTATAACCTCTTCATTTACCAAACCAGATGAAATATTTTCCACATATTCTTCTTCAAAAACAACATCAATTTTGTTCTTCAATAGAATTTTCTTCATAATTCCTTTAGTTTCTTTTTCTACTTCTTTAGTCTTACCCAACATAAGCTTATTTACTCTTGTTTTTCTCTTGAATTCTCTTTTTGCTTCCTTTAGAATTGCCTTCATCTCCTCAACAGACATTACCAGACTTAGATTTTCAAGAACTCGTTCTCTCAATTTTTCTTCTTAAGTTTTGGCATTAACTCTTCTCATCTCCAAAATATCATACAATTCTTTAGGCAACTATGACATTATCTCAAAAAGTGTCATATTAAAATTGTTCAAATATTTTATTCTAGCCTCCTCAAGGACTCTTTAACAAACATTATCAAAAGTACCACACACTTCACATAGAGGATTAATATTTCCATCCTTAATTATACATCTTTCAACTTCCTCTACTATCATATCTGGTTTGTCAGGCTTCATCTTCTTCTTTGCTTTTTCCTCTTCGCTGGAGGGCTTGACTATTGTTGCAGTTGTGGTGCCCATAAGCTTCATTTCTCTAACTCCATATTTTTTCTCATCATCATCTAAAACAACTTTATACACTCTTGTGTTCTTGTCCTTTTTCCTTTTATCGGATGCCTTATCCTATTTTTTTGCGGGGGCGGACTTCCTTGCATGACCAGATAGAGATGCATAGCTCCTTGTTCATATAGTTCAGGCAGAGGATACTGGCAGACTAGCAGATTTAGTTTTAGCAGGATCTTTCCCTTTCTCTCTTTCAACTTTTTCTCTTTTCCTTTTTATTTCTCTTATAGCTTTAGTAGGTATACCCATGCTCTCTGCAAAAACTTCCACTTCTTTTCTCACTCGCTTGACTATCATAGGTTTCTTTAATTTCTCATGGACTTGCATATCTTTCTCTGCATATGTTACAAACCTTTCTTCTAATTAATCCACGGGATTACTTAATAGATGTTGTGCATATAACTCCAAGATTCTCTCCTCAACTTCATATCCCATAGGCATAATCTAGATGGTTCTGGGTTCTGCCGCTTCCATTAACCATTGATCAATATCCACCATAAAACATATTATATCCTTATACTTCTCCACAATAGAAGTGGGAATTCTTTCCCTTTCCTGCATTACATTTTGAAAGTTTTTGAGATATCCCCATATTGCATTTTTCCTAGCTTGCATATCACCAAGGTTGAATAACATGTCTCTAATCTAAACAGCAATAGGCTTGTCACTTTGCCAATGCACCTTCCCTACTCCCAGAACTTCACCCATGAAATAAAAGAATAAACATAGCAACATATTACTGTATTTAAAAGAAATCTTCTTGTCCTTCTTTATCTTCCCAAGATTCTCCATCAGCTGACTTCGAAGCAATTCACACAAATCATACTCTACATTCTCCTTTACTATTTGATAGGTTGCATATATGGGTATGTGCAGGATCATGATGGGCCAAAAAATGGCAATATGGTGGGTATGTGGCTGACGAATTTTTTTAACCCAAAATTGATGAAACGAAAAGGGTTTTTAAAGGAGATTCTAAGATTTCCACCAATATAAATTATGCTTTCCTTTGAATTTAATAAGTAATTAGTATTCATTTTCTATTTGAATTATGACTAAAGTCCTAATCGATAGGTTGATTGAAAAACATCTCCAACTTTCAAATGGTATCACATTTTTGAATCCAAAACATGTGACCCATTCTATGCTTCACATACTATAGGATTAAAAAAATAAAAATTGAATTTCATGAAGTTCTGACCGAGTTAAGGTGGTCAAACATACGAGTTTTTTATATTTTTTAAAAGTTGTAATAAAAAATTCATAATTAATTATTACCTTGGAAAAAAATTACAAAAAATGTATACAGCGGGACATGATTTACCTCTAAGCATATATATGAAATATTATAAAAAAATATCATCATCATTCTATTGTGGTTAGGGTGAATTGATTGAGACACCTCTTCTTACTTTTCCCTGAAATTTAAGTACTAGCCATTGAAATTTCAAATTACACTGCTTATTGTTGAAAAAAAACCTAGTAGCTTAGAAACTACATTCAATTTTCTATAGATTCTATTCTTACATATTTTTGAAATAATATGGATAACTTATTCAATTTTTTACATCAAGTTTCCTAACTCTGATTTTTTCTGAATTTTTTGCCACTTAGGAGCCTGTTTTTTCCATGATGATCCTGCACATACCCATATAGTTGTACTGGATATAGAATTTTCTCGGCTAGAGTGATATATCTTATATCCAATAACCATCGAAGCAAATTTCACACCCACATCAATTGTCATTTCCCTTTTATCACATACCGAACCAGTTACATCGGTGATAGTTTGATTTTTCAGACTTCAAAATCAGAAATCCACTAGAGGAATTAAAACATGTAACAACACTTATAGCCTCTTTTGTAATATTGAAGGGTTGATTTAATCACATGAATTCTGCATGAACTTGACTCAAGATGTACTAGACCCATTTTCTTTCATCAAACATGAGGAATTTCACAATCTGCGTAAATTTCTTTTCCTCTAGGGTTTTGAATTTGGGCTTAATATTGAAATCCTCTCCAACAATGTGTTTGGAATACAAATTTAGCAATTGCAAGCTTCCTAACTCTTTAATATTGGCATGAATGTATGCCCTAATATCTTCAATGTGCAAAACATTGTACGGAACATACAACAACGCTCCTAAGGGCTCGGTCTCAACAAACTTGAAAGAATGCCATTTAAACTTTGGATGGGGTCTATCCTTGACTTCAACTACTAGTGGAGTAGCCATTTTCACAAATTCATAGGTTTCCATGTTTTTTCAAAAAATACCTTTTAGCTGGATTAGGGTTTGAACTTTGAATCACCTTCATGCTTGAATTCTTGCCAAATTTTTCCAAAGTTTGCTTCAGAGCTCTTCAAACATCTTCTTCTCAAAATGAAGAGTGAAAAATGAACGATAGAAGTAACCTTTTATCATTCGCACACCTAACCTTTTTTTGTAATAAATGATTTTTCTTTAACTCATCCAGATACCCTGTTTCCATGCACTGTAAAAGATAACACCTTTGCGGACCTTCAATTCTACATAAATACTTTCTACAGTTGTTCAACAACATCTTTAGGTTATCAATGCAATCACTGAACTCATCCACATTCTGGATGTCAATTTCCTGTATAGGGTTTGAGGAATTTTCTTGATAGTTCCCCTAGGCCAGAGGCCTTAACCTAATTCCTAGAGGAATTACCAGAAGTTGATTCTAGTGCTGGCTCATTTTTTGTAATAGAGGGACTCTTTTTCACCCATGTCTTTTTCATCTACTTCCTAATTTGATCTGTAGAGACTTTCCCTTTTCTATTTTTATCATTTTGCATGCTTCTTCTCTAATTTTCCAGACCTCTTCTACAAAATTGAGCAATATGACCAGTTTTGTTGCAATTGTAGCACACCAAATTTCTTTGTCCAAATCAGTTGTTCCACTGACTTTCTCTTGATCTGCACTTGTTAGCAATATGGCCAAATTGCATGTATAACATCTAACATTCCTATGAAAGTTGTACATCACATTTTTTCATTCATTTGATTTATGACCATACTTGTTACAATTAAAGCATTGATCAGAGAATGATGCACCATTTGAATTCATTCTACTTCTACATTGAGCTACTATATGACCAAATTTATTGCAAACATAACAAATACCATTAAACCTTTGAGCATTGGGTTGTCTTACCAAATACCTTCCAGTGTCATTCATCTAATTTCCTTGTCTAAACCTCCTTTTTCCAATTCTCCTTTGTCCTAGCCTCCTTTTTCTAGATCCAAAACTTTCCTCATATCAAAGACCTTGCTTGTCACCATCATTCCTTTGAATTTTAATCAATTCATCAAGCTTGGCTGAGCTGATCTTGAACTTCTCCTTGAATCATTTGTTGTAGCAATTTAATCTCTGAGATCACTAATCTATTTTTCAAGCTCTTCCTAATTGTGTTTGGTTTTCTCTAACTCAAGTTCTAATTGAATGAATCCATTAGTAATTTGGTTGCATTCTTCATATTTCTCTTTCAAGGATTGGGCAAGATTTTCTTCATTCTTCTTCCTATCCTCAATTTCCTTAGTCATCCTCATCATGATAGATTCCATCTCATGCTTCTGAACTACATTATCCCTGGAAAGCTTTTCACATTCTTATGTCTTTTCCTTTAGAATTTGACTCAATTATTCATCTACAATGTGTTTACTGTCATCTTGCTTGATTTGATCACAGAGTTCCCTTCTCTTCTCCCTAAAATTTTTGATTCTATCTATCAATGACTCAATGAATCTCTCAACATTCATGAGATTTGCTTCTAATTCCCAGACTTCAACATTTGCTTGATCAAGATCATCTAGGGCCACCATAAGTTGTTTTTGAAGACTTCTTGAATCCATTGAAACATTTTCCAAGATCTTCCCCAAGCTTTTAAACTTCTTTTAAGGAACTAAGCTCTAATACCAATTGTTGGAATCAAGCAACACTAAGAGGGGGGGTGAATTAGTGTTGTGCAAATTTTTTCTTTATTAACCTGATCATTAAAGTGTTGATAACATTCAACCAAAATAAAAGATTCATGCACAAAAGACAAATAACCACAATGACATAACACAAGGATTTTTATGTGGAAACCCTATTAGGGTAAAAACCACGATGGAGGTTAATCCACAATATTTTTCTTAGTATACTCAAAAGAAAACATTACAAATGGGAATGCACTTGCATTCAAGCACACTACCTAGAGCTCACTACTAAAAATAAAAAAGGCTCACTACCTTACAAAATTTTGGAATACTTCCAAGGATTTGAACTGATAGAGTAGCATCTACAAATGCCTGATTACAATTTTGGTTAGGCTCAACAATTGAATTTTGGACCTTTTTGTCTAATTCTACACTTTTCTCTGCTTTGCCTTCATTTGCTTCACAAAAATCCTTAATGCACAAGTGAAACTGTGCATAATCGCTCTACTAACCTTTTGAAATTCACAACATACATCAACTCACATCGAACACACACCAAATGATATAATTAATCACATATATATATCTGCCACGAAGAATTCAATCGCTACATGTCAGCTTCAACAAAATAAGAAATATTCACAAATAGTGAGCTCAAATCTGCTGGACTTAAGGAACACTCGGAGGGGGGTGAATCAGTGTTTAGTAATATTTAAACTATAATTCAAATCATAAACCATTTACGACATTTAATCAAAAGTAAAGATGCAAGCACATGAAGGAAACAATCAAAACACCATAATACCAACATTTTTACATGGAAACCCTATTAGGGGAAAAACCATGGTGGAGGTTAATCCACAATTTATACTTTGTTAAAAGTAGGAAGAGAAAGGGAATGCACATGCATTCAGGCACACTGCCTAGAGCTCACTACTGAAAATTAGGAAGGCTCATTGCCTTACAAAATATTTGGATTACAACAAAGAGTTGAACTAAAAAAGCATCTAAAAATCTAGATAATATAGATACTTAAAAACTTTCCCCGAGATCCACAAATCAAAATTATGATCTGGTGAGTCATACAAATTGAGATAATAACTGAATACCCTATTCTTCATTCTCACTTTTGGTAATACTTTGTTCTTTACTCTGCCTATCGGTATGAAAAAATCTTGATCCGTGGACTAGAAAAATGACTTAGGTTGCCATCAGTGACAACACTAGAAGCCATATGCCAATAATCTCCCCCTTTGGCATTGATGGCAACACTTAGTGAAAAATGACTAAGTGTCAGAACCAATATGATTACGCTACCAGAGTTCAAAACTTCAAAACACAACTCCCCCTTAGAATGATAAGGCATTTTTCACTACTCTTGCTCCCTCTTTGACATCAATTACAAAAATATTTTTGGATCTCCACCCTTGCTAATTCAAAAATTTGATCAAAATTTGAAGAAATATAACTGCTACTTGAGTCAGAAAATTATCTTAAACTTTTCTTTCATTTCCAAAAGAAATTTCCTCCAAGCTTCTATTGATATCCCAATGATTAAGATCAAGTTGTTGTTCTTAGCGTTCTGGTTGATAATCTGGATGAGAGATTCTGGAATTGTGATTTCTTGTTCTAATTTCTCTCCTTTCCTAAGAACCTCATTTAACTACTCTAGTCTGCATTCGGTTAAATCCTTCACTTTCCAAAAGGTGTCCACAAGGTTTTTTCTAGTGAAATGAACATTTGCATGCTCAGATCACAACTCTTGAATCCTTTTCTTGACTACACCATCCTAATCCAAAAACATGTTATAATCATGTCCAATCTTGTTTAGCTCAGATTCAATCTGCTCTAGCTTATCTTTGTATCTCCCAACTGCATGAGACCAATGAAGAAAAAAATTATAGATATTATTTGTTATATTTATGCATCATATCAACACATTCATTTTCCTTTTTAGCTTGGCAAGATATAGTCTAAATTTCTCCTTTCGATGTAGAATCATTTCTTCATCTTTCCTATCCTAGGACCTAGAGACCATGGCTTCCATAATGCATTCAATCATCTCTTCAGGAAACACATTCTACAAACTCTCCATCCAATGTTATTGTGCACAAAATAAATACTTAGTGTGCTCTCAATTAGGTCCTGCTCATATGAGGGTCTATCAAACCATATGTCAGTAATTTTTTGCATCCCATCTTTCTCTTGAATAAGTTGTAAAGGCTCTACTTCTATTTTTCTTTAATGCAAGGTGACAAATGAGGGTTCCAAATACCCTTTTATAACTTGCACACCTAACCTTTTTACCACATTAATTTTTTTCCCTAGGTGTTATGAATACTCTATTTTCTCAGATAGCAAAAAAAAAAATTCATCTGTGGACCTTCTACTTCTCAAATTTCTGCACAAGTGATCATCGATACATTTGTAAACTATTTACACAACTAATAACAATTTCTTTCATTTTAGTGCCAACTACCCACAGGGGGACAAACGATTTTCTTGAAAAACTCCCCCTAGGCCAATGGCCTAAGATCAATTTTTAGAGGAATTACTAGAAATTGTTTTTGGTGAAGGCTTATTTCCTTCATCAGATTCACTTTTCCTTACCCATGTTTTCTTTATCTGATCTCTTATCTCTTTGATAGTCACTTTCCCTTTTCCTTTATCTTGCTATTGTTGAAGACCACCAAAGTCCATTGCATTCCATGATCCACCTCAAGTTGTTAAACTTCTACAAAGGAACTTTTCTTTGATACCAATTGTTGGACTCAAGGAACACTGAGAAGGGAGGACGTGAATCAATGTTCAACAATATTTAAATTATAATTCAAATCATAAACCATTTACAAAATTTAATCAAAAGTAAAGATGCAAGCACATGAAGCAAACAATCAAAACACCATAACACCAATATTTTTTTATGTGGAAACCCTATTAGGGGAAAAACCATAGTGGAGGTTAATCCACAATTTATACTCTGTTAAAATTATGAAGAAAAAGGGAATGCACATGCATTCAGGCACACTGCCTAGAGCTCACTACTCAAAATTAGGAAGGCTCACTGCCTTAAAAAATATTTGGATTACAACAAAGATTTGAACTGAGAAAGTAGCATCTATAGATGCCTAGTTTCAATTATGGTGAAACTCATAGATTAGATTATGGACCTTCTGTCAGATTCTACACTTCGCTCTACTCTACCTTAATTAATTTCACAAAAGTCCTCCTATGCTTAATAGAAAATATTTCATTTCTTTTCTAATATTTGCACACACAAATACACACTACCACCTCACATCTATGCTCACAAAATGAATTTTTTGATCTCATATTTATATTCTCTACCAAGAATTTAATCACTATATGTCAGCTTCAACATAATAGAAAATATCTTTTAAATGTCAGCTCAAATCATTAGTAATCTTTCATGCACATCCACACAAGTCGGACAAACCATAGCTAGGACCCAAAATAAAATTTCCAACACAAGAATATATTAATTAATTATACCTCAAATATTTGTGACACGTGGCATTCACTAAGTCGACCACCATGAGTTAATAAAAAAAAATCATTCTGCCAAATCTCCTAACTTGTACACTGATTAATGTGACATCACAAAACTTAACAATAAGATAATATAGATACTTAACAACTTTCCCGAAGATCCACAACTCAAAAGGATGATCCGATGAGGAATACAAATCAACATACTAACTAGATACCATGTTCTTCATTCTCACTTTCGGTAATACTATGTTCTTCACTTTTCCTACTAGTATGAACAAATCCTAATTTGCAGACTGGAAAAATGACTTAGGTTTCCATCAATGACAACACTAGAAGCCATATGCTAAAAAATTAACACATAATATTCATTGTGTATCCACAAGAGTCGACCATAACATAGTGAGGACCCAAATCAAAATGCATGAACATAAAAATACTTAAACAATAACTCCTCAAATATCCATGACACATTATATTCACCGAGTTGGCCATCATACACTGATGAACAAAAAATTAGTTCATTGGACCTTCTAACTTCCACCAAAATTGATGCGAGGAACCGATATTTACGAATAACACATATTATGCATCAAACAATACTCCCTAAGATCCACAACATAAAATAATAATGGAAAATATGCATATGAATCGAAGAACACAAAATTATCGGATGCTTTGTTCTAACTAAATAGATAACCATTGATCTTCAATTTGTCTATCGGTATGAGTAAATTATGACATGCAAATCTACTAGCGAACAAGGTTTGCCATTAATGACAACACCAAAAAACATTTGCAATGTCTCTTGCCAACAGGGCCCTTTTCCTTTTTTTAATTTTACTTTCAAATGTAAAACATTTAGTTAAATGGTGTGATTATAAACCATTTAATTAAATGTTATTTTAAATGCAAAATAAAAAAAAGCATGTGTTGATATGTATAAGTCAAAATTTTATTATGCTTTTATAGACACACCAAGGGTGTGAGACAAAACAAGTTAAAGACATGTTTGAACAATAAAAGCATGATTCAAGATAGGCTTGGAGACATAATGATGACTGGCCAACATGGGAAAGGTGTGTGAGTTTTATCTTTGATTGATTTTTGAGGGAATGGGCCATTTGGAGGCATTTTTTTCATGCTTTTAGTGTGACTTGGGAATTGGCTTAACCTTGCCTCATTTGGATGAAATTTTGGAGGAGTTTTAGAAGGTTGTTTTATGGCCTTTCTACTACATATGACTAGGAGTTTTTAGAAGACATGTGTGGGACAGTTGTTTGTTTTTTTGGCATAAGTAACTTCAAATTGAGTTGTTGAAGTTAGTTATTTCTTTCTAGCTCAGTGTGGTATCTTATTTTTTGGAGTTATCTTTTTAGTAGGAGTAGACTGTAACTCTTTTGACAGATTTGTATAGTAGTTCATACCTTGGTTTTAATAGAGATAACCAATTTGACCTCATTTTTCTATTTCATTGTATGTATTTTGATGATTTGATGCAAATTCTTGTTAATTTTATCATTCCTATTTTTTTGTCTTATCAATGTTATCTTTAAATAGAAAGAATATGTAGTTGCAAGTTGTAAGTTATGTTGTGTAGTAGAATGTTTTAGCTATGTAAGTTTTCTTTCCTTCTAGGAGTGTGCATTGTAGCCTTCTTACAAAATACTGATGCAAAACATATTAATAATGAGTTGTGTTTATTAGGATTATAGTTACATAAGCTATGTATGCAAGTTGTTTTACAATTTTTAGTTAGTGACTTGGTGTATCACATTTTAAGGCTTTCAGTTAGGTTTCATTTTCATGTTTCTTTCTTACTCTTTCCTTAAAAAAGAATTAGTTTAGCAGTAGTTTAGGTGACACCATTTAGTATCCAACCTTATTTGGAGGTCCACTTCAAGCTTAGGTGACCCATAGTCTAGGAGTGTTCCCACATTGCTTCAAATTTGCTAAGGTCTACAACTTGGAAGGGGTGCAAATTTGAAGAGTTAACAGATGTATCTTTGGTTCCAACACAATCAAAGTATTGGCCTGGGGTGGCCTCAAATCCTCATTTCTAGTTTCATAGAGGCCCACCTCCACAAAGGGGGGAGACAGTAATAGAAATAGATTTAGCTTTTTGAATTTGTTATTTTTTGTAGAAATTGCTAAGATGACCAAATGTCCTGCAAAGTTGATAGAATAAACAAATATTTTCATATTCTATAGCTTGATTCCATAACCCAAACTTTGATTTCAGAGTTATCAAGGAGGGTAGGAATTTTTTAACTGCTACATTCAAACAAATTCTTGCAAAAACTAGCCTAGATTTTTGAATAGTAACTTTGTCAACAACTAAAATACTCCTAAAAGAGTTAGCTATTCACTGGGAAAAAAATATTCTATAACTCCAAGAGGAGTCCTGGAAGTTGAATCCATGTAGGGGTAGTTGAACCCAAGTTTGTGGAGGGGTCAAGTGTAATGCCCATTGTGCAAACCCCAGAGAACACACACAAAGTGAATAATTTTTTTTTAAATAATTAAATTAAACATGTAATAACACTTAACCATAATTCACATAGCACATTACATCACATTAACACACTTAGTTCTCTGGGGCACGCGAGGTTACATCGCAACAACTAAACGGAAATAAAAATAAAGATTACAACAATATCATTTCTAATGATAACCAAGGATAAGGGTACATCCATTAACCATGATGCGAGAATAATAAACATCGCATAATTACATCCAAGATACATCTCTTAATAGAGTTACAAATGAACCTAACTATTACATCATCGTTATACATTACAATTTTCTTTGCTAACTGAATTACATTGAATTTCCCAACAAGGGGATTGATACAAGAATAATGAAATATGAAGTACAAATGATCACTGGTACAACTCCACTGCGGAATGCTGAGAAGACAAGATGCTGATGGGGAACCCAACGGGTGCGGAGCACGTTCCACCCAACCATGTGAATTACAAGTAACTCACCCCCCGTGCTCAGAGGTGGCGAGGAAGTGAACCCGACCATGAATGTCAAACCGACTCAACAACAACATGATACTAAACAAGTACAACTCAAAGTACACAATGAACAACCAACAACATTCACAAATCACATAACAAGTTAAAACTTAAGAAACTCATCACAATAACATGAAGCACCACCAGTTAACAATCATGAAACAATATCACAAGAGTTCAAAGAAACATCATAAAGAGATAACATCCAAGAACCGAACCAACACCCAAAATACATTTCCAAATAAATCAGAACCAATATAAAGAACACGATTCCATAATAACTCTGAATTAACCATTCAATACACCATCCCACAGGGCAACAAGAACAAGTCGGACGGAAGTCATGCAGGAGGGTCAATTACATAACTCTCATGGGATCCTCGCTCTTTCCTTCCAATCGAGCTCGCACCCACCTATGGATTCCGTGAGTCTCCAAGATTAGAACAACATAAAATAAATAACATCTAGAGGGCGATAAGAAACAAGAACAAGGGTGTCTAGTGTGTGGAGAGGGTCATCAGATAGCTCTCATGGGATCTCGGCCTCCTTCCTCCAGCTGAGGCCGACACCCTTTATGGATTCCCTAGCCCCGAGAACAACATAAAGATACATATCTAGAAGCAACTACAACCAAGCACTAGGGTGTCAAGTGGAGAGTGTCACGATAGCTCTCATGGATTCTCCTAGCCCTTCCTCCAACTGAGGCACCGGCACCCATCTATGGATCTCCTGGCCCTTCCTCCTAACTGAGGCGCCGGCACCATAGGGTAGCTAATGCGGAGCCGATAATCTCTCATGAAGACGAGACTTCGACTTTGCCGACCACGGTCTTCTCAGTCTATCACTAGTCTATGGTAGCCCAAGTGCATAGCCGAGGAACCCAATGTTTTATTATCTTGTGTTTTTTAAACTACCCAACCCCCTAAATCCATTGTTTAGGTTATCACTTGTTTAACTACTCTTTCGTGGGTTATCCTGAGCCCTTCCTCATCCTGAGGTGCCGGCGCCCACAAAGAGCCACTCTCTCTATGACCCCTAACATAAAACAAAACTAGGCAAGAGTTGTACTGCTACAGGCAAAGCAAATAGTCTCAAGACCAAACCATGCGAGGCATTACCCATCTTGCTACAAACACATAATCAAAGTCTCACCAAGTTTTGTACAACCCTTTCAAATTAATGATACTAATATCTTGCCATGTCAAGAGCACATAAAATGACGAAGACTCACCAACAATAAAACAAGCCTCTGGAAGACTCTAAAAAGGCTTACACTAGGGTTTCCTCATCAAAGAACTAACAGTAGAAACAAGATATCAAGAACGAGTCAACAAACATAAGGTAGTGAGTGGCAACATCCCAATGAAATCTTCACAATTAAATTTGCTACACTCTCGAGTGGTATCCAAGGGAGACCTCTATTTCTCCTCCTAGGTTACCCAACCATACATTACACAACGATCTTACAATTTGATTCAAAACAAACTTAAACAAGATCAATGATTAACACAACAAAACGATCAACCTATGCACAAACTTAATACGGAAATTAGTCCAGTCAATAAAGAAATCAATCCAACAAATCAATAGAGGCACTACTTTCACGTTTCACATAACTCTTTAACTTAACCACAAGATCTACTCCACACTTCTACATGTTTTATTGATACCCAAAAATACCATTGCACATATAGGTTCATACTCTTAAAAATACAAACTTATAAATGTATTTCTTATAGAAAGGGCCTAAATAATCTTTCATCAAATTATATCTAATTTTCCAATTTTCTCTGAATTGCTTGTTTACAAAATACTAACTCCCTTAAATCGAAGAAACTACCTAAAAACTACTTACCCAAGGCTACAAATTTTAAATTACTTATAAAATAACACCATTACCCCCTCCTTTCTATATATTTTACTTCACCTATCTAAAGAAAATCAATTACTCTCAAGGCAAAATTATCTTTTCCCAAAACATTTCTTTTTAGAAAATTATCCTATTATTCAATTTTATTCAAAATAATCCACACATTCTAATATTCCTTTTTTTAAAATAAAATAAATAATTATAATCAAATAAAACAATATATATATATATATAAATATATAAATATATATATATACATAGCCATACAGAACAAATAATAATAAAATAATACATGCCAATTAACTTTTATATATAAAACTATTTATAACAAATTAAATTTTATTATACTAAGAATCACTTAATATTTTAATTCTAAAGATCAATTACCTTAAAATCTGAAAAGTAACTTTTATACTAGAATTTATTTATTTTTAAATAAATAAAAGGCAAACACATGTCATTTATAAATTTCCTAAATTTAAACCATGAAACGTCCTCATGATAGCTTTTATATTATTGTTATTTAAAGAATCTATCACTTACCTATTAATTTTACCCTAGAAGCATTCTCTTTAACAAAGAGAGTAAAAGCATCATCTACAAAAGGTGAAAACATTATCTTACCTATTCTTCCATACTTAGAGTTAAGATGCACTTTTCCTTACGGAAGGTTGGATGTTATTTAAGTTTTTATCTCCTAATCGTTAGGCTTAAAAAAAGGACTTTCTTTTCATAATTAACCAAAAGAATCAAAATCAACAAATATCAACATTTATTTTGTGTCTATATAGATATATATAACTCATACATATTTATACCTATAATTTACCAGGATATGAACAAAATTGAACATTTAAAAATCCGAGATAAAAAAATTACATCCGTACTATGTAATAAATTAACATTTAAATTTAAATAATCTTAATTCCACTTTAAAATAAATAGTATTAAATAAAATTATTATAATTTCACTTTTTAAAATACATAACAATTATATATATATATATATTTTAAGAAATATATATATAAATAAATATATATATATATATCTATTAGTTTATATATATATATAATTATATATATTATGTATATAAATAAAAACAAAAATCATAAATAAAATAAATTAATAAACAAATAAATAAACTTTAAATCCAAGCCACCCAGCCGTGGCTGTACAGCGGCCAGGTGGGCTGCCGTATGGGACTGCGCAGCAGTCCCACGGCCTGCTGTACGCAGTAGCCCATACGGACTGCTGAGCACAGCAGTCCGTGTGGACTGCTGTGCAGTCCTCGGCACCAATGGGTGGGAGGAGGGTACGGCACTGCCGTCCCTTCCTCCTTCCCAAAAACTTTTAAAAATTGTTTTAAATCATTATTTTTTTTTATTTTTTTTAATACAATTACTTTTATAAATTTCCCTTATTTTTATAAACGAATTTTCCATTGAAAAAAAACAATATAAATCTGTCCTGCACAGGCACGGACTTCGACGGCGGCCAAATTTTGATTTTAACAACAATTTCGAACGATTACAAAGCACAAAAAGTAGTTTATTTATATATGTAAATTTTTTATGTATTTATATATAACCATATATATATATAATATACTTAAATATATATATATATATAATCCAATGAACAAAATTCACAGTTAAAGGTACAGAGATTAAAAGAACAGAATAAAACAACTTATACAAATATTTATATATTAAGGATATAGTTTTACAATTCCCAAAATAAATTATTCTCAAAGAAAGAAACTATTTATATTTTCAAAACAAGCAATTCAAATCAATTTAAAAACATATAGTTTATTTTTCACAAATTCAACATTATTTTCTCAATGCCAATTTGAAAGAGTATTTTTTTTCATAGTTTTTCACTATTCCCTAAATTTCTCTGTCTAAGGTTTTATTTCTCTTTCACCTAATAATCTAATTTGTTTTTCCTGTTTTCATAAATCAAAAAACCAGAGGGAAGGAGTAGGTTAAAACCTGTAGTCCTACGCTTATTCGAGAACTTGATGAAGATTGTTTCTGACGGTCCTTACGAAGAGCTCCTCCTTCTTGCTTCAAATCTCCTCTAAGTCACCATGCTCAAATCTCCAACTCGATCCTTTGATCAAAAGACTCCAAAATAACTCGTAATAGATTTTCAAAACTCTTTCTAGAACTCCCTTCAAATTAGCAAACGGCCAAAATCCCTATTCTCTTCAGATTCCAAAAATACCTAATAACTTGTGCAACTTTTTCAATCCCTAATCTTCTATGTATGAAAACTTACCAAAAATTCTTAAATAAATAAAAGATAATATCCCTCTCTTCTCAAAAACTCTAAAAATCAAAAATAAAAGAAAATCATTCTTTAAAAGCCAGCTTTTTACTCAGAACTCTATTCTTATTGGCTCACCCAATCTTTTTATTCTTTTATTTGTTTTATTGTTTTTATTTCTATTTTTGCAACTTTTCTTGCACCTCACATTACTTATTTAATTTAAATAAATTATTCTAATAATTATCCACTACCAGATAATTGATTAAAATAGTTAAAACACTTTTAATATTTAATTATTATTTAATTGAAATATATGACTTTCAAAATAATTAAAATCATCTAAATATTTAAAAAGAATATAAATCTAAAATTAAAACCACAATTACTTCCAACATTAAAATTGAATACACCACAACGAATAAAGTACCAACATTAATCAAAAAATGACAAAATACAAGACACAACCCACAAATGACGACATTTACAAACATGAATAATACCAATCAGAATGAGACGATCTGACATCATGGGACGGGAGGACTTCATCGTCACCTCTGTTTCAACATTAACCGTTGGGTTATTGGTGCTCGCCCTGTCCTGCTGAAGCAGGTGGAATTGAGACTTATAGCTGCAAATCCTGCATACAAACGAAGTTGTGTACATGTGCATACATATATATATATATATAATCATCGAAGCATTAAATCGAAGTACTGCATTGTGAGAAGGAATCGCAACATAGCAGGGCACTCGCGAACGAGTGATGCCATATTGTCCTTCATCACACCTATTCCAACAATTATAATCTATCTGATAAAATAACATTTATAAACTAACAATTCATCTTATGACATAATTCATTAAATCCTTGCATCATAATATAATTATGAAAATCAACTAACATCTAACCAACCACAATGTCATATGCCATAATCAAATCCTCAAGTGTATAAACATAATCACCAATAGTCTACTAATGGAATAACAACATCATCTATGTCTAACTATCCAACTCACACAATAACAGTACCATCATCGTCACAAGTAGCAAACAATCGCATTGAAAAATACTAAATCCTACCAGTAAGAGGAGGGGTATTACATCCTCTCCCTCATAAAATCGGCTTACTCCTGGAAGCCAGTAAACAAAAGGAAATAAGATTCCCCAAATACCGAAGGCATCCTCACACGCCAAGATGGTGAACTAATCACCAAAAGAAAGTAGAATCAAGCGCACACATAAGAGTAAGAAATAATAATACAAGTATTAGTAACATGGGGATATTACATCCTCCCCCCCAAGGATATGGCTTACTCCAGGAAGCCATTAAATAGATAAGAGTAAGTACACAAGAATCACGCAGAGATCACGCCAAAAACCACACACATAACTCACAACACTGGAAACCACATCACACAACAACACAAGGGTTCATAGTGCATCCTTGATAGGAAGGATATCGGTACATTGCACACTACACCAAGGGTCCTATCCTTTCCCATCAATTTCCTGCACCATTGCCCTAAGACGGGCTAACGAAAGAAACTTAGGTTCACAACAAACACAACAAAAAAATGAAACTCTAGACTCTAGGGACAAAATACAAGGTTACATAGTGAGCACACATAGTGCCCAGTGTATGAACCTATGCTCTGATACCAAGTTGTAATGCCCGTCGTGCAAACCCCAGAGAACACACACAAAGCGAATAATTTTTTTTTTAAATAATTAAATTAAACGTGTAATAACACTTAACCATAATTCACATAGCACATTACATCACATTAACACACTTAGTTCTCTGGGGCACGCGAGGTTACATCGCAACAACTAAACAGAAATAAAAATAAAGATTACAACAATATCATTTCTAATGATAACCAAGGATAAGGGTACATCCATTAACCATGATGCGAGAATAATAAACATTGCATAATTACATCCAAGATACATCTCTTAATAGAGTTACAAATGAACCTAACTATTACATCATCATTATACATTACAATTTTCTTTGCTAAGTAAATTACATTGAATTTCCCAACAAGGGGATTGATACAAGAATAATGAAATATGAAGTACAACTGATCACTGGTACAACTCTACTGCGCAATGCTGAGAAGACAAGACACTGATGGGGAACCCAACGGGTGCGGAGCGCGTTCCACCCAACCATGTGAATTACAAGTAACTCACCCCCCGTGCTCAGAGGTGACGAGGAAGTGAACCCGACCATGAATGACAAACTGACTCAACAACAACATGATACAAAACAAGTACAACTCAAGCATACGATGAACAACCATCAATGTTCACAAATCACATGACAAGTTAAAACTAAGAAACTCATCACAATAACATGAAGTACCACCAATTAATAATCATGAAACAATTCACAAAAAACAAAAACATCATAAAGATACAATTTCCAGAGGCAACTACAAACAAAGCACAAGGGTATCAAGTGGGGAGGGTCATCGCATAGCTCTCATGGGATCTCCTGGCCCTTCCTCCAGCTGAGGCGCCGGCACCCTTCTATGGATTCCCTAGCCCTCGAGAACAACATAAAGATACAATATCCAGAAGCAACTACAACCAAGCACCAGGGTGTCAAGTGGAGAGTGTCATTGCATAGCTCTCATGGGATTCTCCTAGCCCTTCCTCCAACTGAGGCACCGGCACCCATCTATGGATCTCCTGGCCCTTCCTCCTAACTGAGGCGCCGGCACCATAGGGTAGCTAATGCGGAGCCGATAATCTCTCATGAAGACGAGACTTCGACTTTGCCGACCACGGTCTTCTCAGTCTATCACTAGTCTATGGTAGCCCAAGTGCATAGCCGAGGAACCCAATGTTTTATTATCTTGTGTTTTTTAAACTACCCAACCCCCTAAATCCATTGTTTAGGTTATCACTTGTTTAACTACTCTTTCGTGGGTTATCCTGAGCCCTTCCTCATCCTGAGGTGCCGGCGCCCACAAAGAGCCACTCTCTCTATGACCCCTAACATAAAACAAAACTAGGCAAGAGTTGTACTGCTACAGGCAAAGCAAATAGTCTCAAGACCAAACCATGCGAGGCATTACCCATCTTGCTACAAACACATAATCAAAGTCTCACCAAGTTTTGTACAACCCTTTCAAATTAATGATACTAATATCTTGCCATGTCAAGAGCACATAAAATGACGAAGACTCACCAACAATAAAACAAGCCTCTGGAAGACTCTAAAAAGGCTTACACTAGGGTTTCCTCATCAAAGAACTAACAGTAGAAACAAGATATCAAGAACGAGTCAACAAACATAAGGTAGTGAGTGGCAACATCCCAATGAAATCTTCACAATTAAATTTGCTACACTCTCGAGTGGTATCCAAGGGAGACCTCTATTTCTCCTCCTAGGTTACCCAACCATACATTACACAACGATCTTACAATTTGATTCAAAACAAACTTAAACAAGATCAATGATTAACACAACAAAACGATCAACCTATGCACAAACTTAATACGGAAATTAGTCCAGTTAATAAAGAAATCAATCCAACAAATCAATAGAGGCACTACTTTCATGTTTCACATAACTCTTTAACTTAACCACAAGATCTACTCCACACTTCTACATGTTTTATTGATACCCAAAAATACCATTGCACATATAGGTTCATACTCTTAAAAATACAAACTTATAAATGTATTTCTTATAGAAAGGGCCTAAATAATCTTTCATCAAATTATATCTAATTTTTCAATTTTCTCTGAATTGCTTGTTTACAAAATACTAACTCCCTTAAATCGAAGAAACTACCTAAAAACTACTTACCCAAGGCTACAAATTTTAAATTACTTATAAAATAACACCATTACCCCCTCCTTTCTATATATTTTACTTCACCTATCTAAAGAAAATCAATTTCTCTCAAGGCAAAATTATCTTTTCCCAAAACATTTCTTTTTAGAAAATTATCCTATTATTTAATTTTATTCAAAATAATCCACACATTCTAATATTCTTTTTTTAAAAATAAAATAAATAATTATAATCAAATAAAACAATATATATATATATATATTAAAATATATAAATATATATATACATAGCCATACAGAACAAATAATAATAAAATAATACATGCCAATTAACTTTTATATATAAAACTATTTATAACAAATTAAATTTTATTATACTAAGAATCACTTAATATTTTAATTCTAAAGATCAATTACCTTAAAATCTGAAAAGTAACTTTTATACTAGAATTTATTTATTTTTAAATAAATAAAAGGCAAACACATGTCATTTATAAATTTCCTAAATTTAAACCATGAAACGTCCTCATGATAGCTTTTATATTATTGTTATTTAAAGAATCTATCACTTACCTATTAATTTTACCCTAGAAGCATTCTCTTTAACAAAGAGAGTAAAAGCATCATCTACAAAAGGTGAAAACATTATCTTACCTATTCTTCCATACTTAGAGTTAAGATGCACTTTTCCTTACGAAAGGTTGGATGTTATTTAAGTTTTTATCTCCTAATCGTTAGGCTTAAAAAAAGGACTTTCTTTTCATAATTAACCAAAAGAATCAAAATCAACAAATATCAACATTTATTTTGTGTCTATATAGATATATATAACTCATACATATTTATACCTATAATTTACCAGGATATGAACAAAATTGAACATTTAAAAATCCGAGATAAAAAAATTACATCCGTACTATGTAATAAATTAACATTTAAATTTAAATAATCTTAATTCCACTTTAAACTAAATAGTATTAAATAAAATTATTATAATTTCACTTTTTAAAATACATAACAATTTTATATATATATATATATTTTAAGAAATATATATATAAATAAATATTTATATATATATCTATTAGTTTATATATATATATAAAATTATATATATTATGTATATAAATAAAAACAAAAATCATAAATAAAATAAATTAATAAACAAATAAATAAACTTTAAATCCAAGCCACCCAGTCGTGGCTGTACAGTGGCCAGATGGGCTGCCGTAGGGGACTGCGCAGCAGTCCCACGGCCTGCTGTACGCAACAGCCCATACGGACTGCTGTGCAGTCCTCGGCACCAATGGGTGGGAGGAGGGTACGGCACTGCCGTCCCTTCCTCCTTCCCAAAAACTTTTAAAAATTGTTTTAAATCATTATTTTTTTTTATTTTTTTTTAATACAATTACTTTTATAAATTTCCCTTATTTTTATAAACGAATTTTCCATTCAAAAAAAAACAATATAAATCTGTTCTGCACAGGCACGGACTTCGACGGCGGCCAAACTTTGATTTTAACAACAATTTCGAATGATTACAAAGCACAAAAAGTAGTTTATTTATATATGTAAAATTTGTATGTATTTATATATACCCATATATATATATAATATACTTAAATATATATATATATAATCCAATGAACAAAATTCACAGTTAAAGGTACAGAGATTAAAAGAATAGAATAAAACAACTTATACAAATATTTATATATTAAGGATATAGTTTTACAATTCCAAAAATAAATTATTCTCAAAGAAAGAAACTATTTATATTTTCAAAACAAGCAATTCAAATCAATTTAAAAACATATAGTTTATTTTTCACAAATTCAACATTATTTTCTCAATGCCAATTTGAAAGAGTATTTTTTTTTCATAGTTTTTCACTATTCCCTAAATTTCTCTCTCTAAGGTTTTATTTCTTTTTCACCTAATAATCTAATTTGTTTTTCCTGTTTTCATAAATCAGAAAACCAGAGGGAAGGAGTAGGTTAAAACCTGGAGTCCTATGCTTATTCGAGAACTTGATGAAGATTGTTTCTGACGGTCCTTACGAAGAGCTCCTCCTTCTTGCTTCGAATCTCCTCTAAGTCACCGTGCTCAAATCTCCAACTCGATCCTTTGATCAGAAGACTCCAAAATAACTTGTAATAGATTTTCAAAACTCTTTCTAGAACTCCCTTCAAATTAGCAAACGGTCAAAATCCCTATTCTCTTCAGATTCCAAAAATACCTAATAACTTGTGCAACTTTTTCAATCCCTAATCTTCTGTGTATGAAAACTTACCAAAAATTCTTAATTAAATAAAAGATAATATCCCTCTCTTCTCAAAAACTCTAAAAATCAAAAATAAAAGAAAATCATTCTTTAAAAGCCAGCTTTTTACTCAGAACTCTATTCTTATTGGCTTACCCAATCTTTTTATTCTTTTATTTGTTTTATTGTTTTTATTTCTATTTTTGCAACTTTTCTTGCACCTCACATTACTTATTTAATTTAAATAAATTATTCTAATAATTATCCACTACCAGATAATTGATTAAAATAGTTAAAACACTTTTAATATTTAATTATTATTTAATTGAAATATATGACTTTCAAAATAATTAAAAATCATCTAAATATTTAAAAAGAATTTAAATCTAACATTAAAACAACCAATTACTTCCATCATTAAAATCGATTACACCACAACAAATAAAGTACCAACATTAATCAAGAGACGACAAAATACAAAACACAAACCACAAGTGACGACAACTACAAAAATGAACAATACCAATCAACGAGACGACCTGACATCATGGGACGGGAGGACTTCATCGTCACCTCTGTTTCAACATTTAACCGTTGGGTTATTGGTGCTCGCCCTGTCCTGCCGAAGCAGGTGGAATCGAGACTTATACTTGCAAATCCTGCATACAAACGAAGTTGTGTACATGTGCATACATATATATATATATATATAATCATCAAAGCATTAAATTGAAGTACTACATTGTGAGAAGGAATCGCAACATAGCAAGGCACTCACAAACGAGTGATGCCATATTGTCCTTCATCACACCTATTCCAACAATTATAATCTATCTGATAAAATAACATTTCTAAACTAACAATTCAACTTATGACATAATTCATTAAATCCTTGCATCATAATATAATTATGAAAATCAACTAACATCTAATCAACCACAATGTCATATGCCATAATCAAATCCTCAAGTGTATAAACATAATCACCAACAGTCTACTAATGGAATAACAACATCATCAATGTCTAACTATCCAACTCACACAATAACAGTACCATCATCGTCACAAGTAGCAAACAATCACATTGAAAAATACTAAATCCTACCAATAAGAGGAGGGGTATTACATATACCCATGCATATCAATACATGGATATATTCACAAATATATATACAAATATATTTGTATATAATTGAAAATTTTTGAGTTTGGGTAAAACCCAAAAAAATTTTGGTATTTTCATTTTGGATAAACACAGTAATAAAAAAATAATATTTTAATTTGTAGTGAGGTGGGTGGCCAAACCCCACCCCACCGCCATCGCTGCCCATGGGAGGCGAGCTATGCGCCTAGCGCACAGTCTGCCGCCTGTAGGGAGGTGGACCGTGTGCTAAGCACACAGGCTGTCGCCTGTGGGAAGTAGACTATGTGCTAGGCACACAGGCCGCCGCCCATGGCGGTGGCGGATTGTGTGCTTGGGACACAGGCCACCGCCGGTGGCCAGGCCTGCATGCCCTAAATGAAATTCGCCATTTTTTTTTTTT
>VDFB02193867.1:327544051-327568031 GCA_007258455.2 Sequoia sempervirens | reverse complement strand
TAATAATTATCCACTACCAGATAATTGATTAAAATAGTTAAAACACTTTTAATATTTAATTATTATTTAATTGAAATATATGACTTTCAAAATAATTAAAATCATCTAAATATTTAAAAAGAATATAAATCTAACATTAAAACCACAATTACTTCCAACATTAAAATTGAATACACCACAACGAATAAAGTACCAACATTAATAAAAAAATGACAAAATACAAGACACAACCCACAAATGACGACATTTACAAACATGAATAATACCAATCAGAATGAGACGATCTGACATCATGGGACGGGAGGACTTCATCGTCACCTCTGTTTCAACATTAACCGTTGGGTTATTGGTGCTCGCCCTGTCCTGCTGAAGCAGGTGGAATTGAGACTTATAGCTGCAAATCCTGCATACAAACGAAGTTGTGTACATGTGCATACATATATATATATATATAATCATCGAAGCATTAAATCGAAGTACTGCATTGTGAGAAGGAATCGCAACATAGCAGGGCACTCGCGAACGAGTGATGCCATATTGTCCTTCATCACACCTATTCCAACAATTATAATCTATCTGATAAAATAACATTTCTAAACTAACAATTCATCTTATGACATAATTCATTAAATCCTTGCATCATAATATAATTATGAAAATCAACTAACATCTAACCAACCACAATGTCATATGCCATAATCAAATCCTCAAGTGTATAAACATAATCACCAACAGTCTACTAATGGAATAACAACATCATCAATGTCTAACTATCCAACTCACACAATAACAGTACCATCATCGTCACAAGTAGCAAACAATCACATTGAAAAATACTAAATCCTACCAAGAAGAGGAGGGTATTACATCAAGCCTAAGCATCCACTTGTAAAGGGAAAGGAAATTCTTAAAGTTCTCATCCAAGGCCCATGGTCCTCCAATTAGGGTCTTTACCATATCTTCAGTATTTAGAAAACTGAAAATAAACAAACCATTGGACATGAAACTAACACTGACATCACCTTTATGTTTCCAACTTGAATCAATCCATTTTTGCACTTGATCAATATATGGTCTGAATGAAAAAAAATTACCCATGAGTGAAAGTTTAAGACCCACAATAGACTTATCCAATATTTCATCTAGAACTTCAACCTTGAGGCCATCCACCGCACAACTTAGATTTGAAGCATCAAAGCCTTTGGGGTACTTCCTTGCAAAAAATGATTTGTCACTGACCAACTTTTCCACATGAAGGAAACCATGTTTTCCTTTGTTAAAGAAGGAATTGAGCCCCAAACGAGGGGAAATAGATCATTTCTAGTATATTGAGAAAGGGCACTAAAAGATGATGAGGCATAATTGACTTTTGTACCAGATAAGCATGCCACTATGTTGGATTACCCATAAAAACTACTAACACAAAGGATGTGGTCTTAGAAGGTGACACCAGCTAAGACCCCCCACAAGACATTGCCATGGCTAACCAGGGAATAACAGAAAAAATAGAAAATAGAAAAGGGCACAAGATTAATGAATATATGGGAAGATAAATTATATTGGTACCTAGGTTGGTAAAAAATTTCTTGTTATTCCCTCATGTTTGGACCACTTTATGGAAAATTTTGGTTTGTTTAAAGCAATAGTTTTTCTTGGTTTTTGGTTCACAAAGTATTGGGCTATATTGGCTTTAGATATTTCTAATTTATTTAACCTCATTATAGCTCAAACTATTACCATATTTTGAAACATCTTTGTCTATCTCCATTGTTCAAACAAAGTATGTTGCCTTGTGATGTCTTGCACATGACTTATTATGGCCTCTATATTAGGTGTTATTGAATACAAATGAGGGTGGTAATGCTATCTCTTGACAATGTTCTTCAATTCAATCACATTTATCTCAATTAAATCCTAAATTGACGGATGATTTTATAGATGGTTTTGTGGAGAGTTTTGTTTGCCAATTTCTTCTACGATCTAAACCTTGTTTTAAATTAAAAAATTTAAAGTTAACATAATTTTAAACTAACTACTAAAATCTATAGAAAAACCTAATATATATGCTAAAAAATAAAGAAAAAAAATAAAATGATAAAAACACAAACAAAATGACATACCTCACTTTCTAACTTAAAAATTGGAAGGAAAATTGATGAATTTTTATCAAACTAAAAAAAGTAGATATTGGATTTGGGACAAATATTAATTTTCGCCACTCTGACCATGCACCACTACTTGAAGTTTGAATGTCACAATGAATTAAAATATTACCTTTTTACATATAGTTCTCTAAAATGGTATCTATTTTGAAGAGATTTTTTTTAATATTAGAAGCTATTTTGGAAAGCTTTAAAAATGTGTAGCTCTCCAAAATGGATATCCATTTCAGAGACCATTCTTTTAGAAATATTTCATCTTTACCAAGCTCACCAACCTCGTATTATTATTTACAGTTAATATAAATAATATATAATATATATTATATACATTACTTACTCTTGTATATACAAATATTAATATAGTATGTTTAGGTATTATCATGTAATATATTAATATATAATTATTATTATAATACTATTATATAAATACATAATAATATACTATATGTAAATATTTTTTTTCCAATACACATTATATAATATAATAATAATATATTAATATATACTATTATGTATATATATTATGTATAATATAATAATACTAATATTAATATGCTAGATTTGGGTTAGGCTTGAGATATATGAGATATTTAGAAAATAAAAATGGTATTTAAAATGTGCATTTCGAAGACCATTTTTTTTAATATTTCATATATGTCAAGCTCGACCTAGACCAAACATCTTAATATTAATATTATTACTAAAATATTATTATAATATACATAATAATATATATTAATATATTGTTATTATATTAAATATAATAATAAATATTTATATAATAATATATTAATATACGTTATATATTATTATGTATTTATATAATAAAAATAATATATAATATATATTAGTATATTATTATATACTATATTAATATATAATTATTATTATAATAATATTATATAATTACTTATTTTATAATATTATGTATTTATATATACATTATAATAAACAATATATATTAGTGGCCAGATGGGTGGATGTCACTCCACAATTACATGTGTGGAGTCAATGATGTAGTGTTGGGTAATGTGGACTATTGGGTGCATGAGGTGGCTTAAACATGGTTTGATTGACGACATTTGTAATCATCGATTGAGGCGATACTACCTCTAGGGTCTTTTCAAGTGGTTTAACGAATGCTTTATGCCTTGTGGCATACATAACTAGTTGGTACATTCTTCAAAAAACTCATAACAAGCTAGGGAGGATGGGTAATTAAGGCTTTCATGAGTTGGAATTTTGACAAAAGAGAGAGAATATGATGACTGTATTCTCAATATGCATGAAGAAGTTTAATTACAAGTATCTACAAGTCTTGCCTTCACACCATCTGCATATCCCACAAAGATACAAGGCCTGCTCTGTGGCTCCAATACCCTGCGTTTCTACAAAGGAATACAAGCCTTTGTTGGACTCCCAAACACTCTGAAGTGTTTCACAACAGGTTTCCTAGCAAACCAAGCTTCAAAAGGAGTGACACCCTTCAAAGCTTTCTGAGGAACCTGATTCTGGAAGTATGTGGTACAACTAATTACTTCTTCCCAAAAAGTTGGACCAAGAGACCTGGCATGTATAATGTAGCTTGACATTTCCTTCAAGGTTCTTTTTTTCCTTTCTACCACACCATTCTTATGGGATGTGTAGGAAACAAAATGTTGTAAGTAAATTCCCTCAAGTGTGCAAAATTACTTAAGTTTATTGTTCACATATTCTCTGCCATTTTTTATATGAAGGATCTTGACATGCTTCCTAGATTACTTCTTAGGATGTTCTTTGAAGTTGAGAAATTTGTCAAATACTTCACTTTTGTGACAAAGGAAGTAGAACCAAGTGTATCATGAAAAATAATCAATGAAAGTGAGGGAATAACAAGATTTTCCAAAGGATGGCACTTGAAATGGGCCCACTACATCATTGTGAACAAGTTGAAGAAGATCCAAGGCTCTCCAAGAGTTCCCTCTATCAAACTTCTCTTCGGGATGCTTGCCCATGGAACATCCTGAACATACACCCTTGAAAACACTGAGTCAAGAGGAAGCCCTTTGACCATGTCCTTGGTGTGAAGTTGTTGTAGATAGTGGTAGTTGAGATGAGAAAACTACTCATGCCATATCTTACTCTATGATTTTGAATGAGTGATCAATGTTGTAGGAGCACGAGGTACCCAATGGGAGAATGAGTAAATCCTTGCATTGTGATTAGCTCGACCCATTACAACCAAAGCATCATTTGCAAGTTCCTTTACCACAACTGTGTCACGAGTGATTCAACTTTCTTACCATCTCCATGATGTGTGATTTGGTAGATGGAGAGAAGATTGGTGCTCAAGTTTGGAACACAAAGCACATCCTGAAATGTCCCATCACCCATATTGATTGCACCTTTCCCCTCATCTTCCACTTGTGTATTATCACCACTGAATATGTGAGGCACTAAAGAGGAATCCAAGGAGGAAAATTTCCCCTTTGAAGAACACATATGTTGAGTAGCCCCTGAATCAATAATCCACTATTGCGATGAACCTATTGTTTCCATGAAAGCTTTCCCTTTTCCCTTAGACTGAGATGAAGTAGAAATGAAAGAAAATGAGTCCTTCTTATAGGCATTAGGAAAATTTATGTTGTTCTTCCTGATGATGTTGGTCAACTCATCAATTTTCTTGGCATGACAATGATGCTCCTCATGTCCAACCTTTTTACAATATGCACAAGTTGGTTTCTCCTTCTTGCTTGAGTTGTTCTTCTTTGAAGAAGACAATGATAAGCGTTGTTGTGGAGGAGTGGATTGTTTGTTCTCTCCTTGTGGCTTTGGTGAAGATTTCTTTTGGCATTTCCCTTTGCCTTGCTTGTTGTTTCCATGATTCACCACCAATGCTTTTGAAGTTGAAGACTTGATAATTCCCATTTTCATCAACTTATTTTTCTCAAGAATCAAAAGATTTGTGAGAGCTTCAAAAGATGGTGATGTAAAGTTGCTAATTGTCAATCATTTAGTCTAAAACTTGAAACAAAGGCTGCATACTTGGCTAGAAGCTTTTCCAACAAGTTGAAGACCAATTGATCATCCTCTTTCTCAATACCACAATCTTTTAGTTGTGCTCTTAGCTCAATTTCCTTAGTGACATAATCCTGAATGATGTCAAAATTATTGGGATCAAGACTTGGGAGATCATTTTCAAGCTTGTAACCCTTAACCTTATCAACCTTTCCATACAAAGTAGCAAGCTTATCCCAAGCCTCCTTGGCTATAGTACATTTATCAACATGGAAAATGTGATCATCTAAAATGAACTTTCTATGTGTACCCAATGCCATAAAAATTTTAATGAGCCAATTCATATATGTAGTTGGATCTACCTTAGGATCTGCAGGTGTAGTTATGGCTCCATCAATATAGTAAATTAAACCTTTTTCCATTAGTTTACTCCATGCACATAATTTCCATGTAGCATTATTATATGCAATTAAGAGTGGAACTTTAGATGAACCCATGATGGAATGAAAGAGAAAAAGAGAGAAAATAGGCATAATCACACAAGAGACACCCCACCAAATTCACTCAATCAAAGTACTCTCCCCAAATAAAAGAAGAAGATGATTTTGGCATTTTATAATTTAGTGCATGTACAATAGTCCACTTGCAACTTTGCTAAGTGGAATTATGATTTATGATTTACAACTTGCCACAAATAGGCTTAGAACAAACTAGAACAATGAAGCAAATACCTAAATTGAGATCTATGCAATACAAGTGCCAAATAGGCCAAACAAAGACCATATGCTGAAAGTACAAAATCCACTCAAGATCACTTCAAACTAATTAAAAATTTAAGAAGTAGAAAAAAATCCATGCACTTTAGAAAAAAATGACACCTAAAAAGGAGTTTGTATGTGCCTGTATGGAGCCCAGGAAGTTGCAGAAATGAGGATTGGATAGATATATTGTTGAAAAACTAAAAATTATGGAAACTATGTCCACTAAAATTAGAAACCAGCCATATGGATGTGAAGTACATGAAAAATTAGCCCAAATAAAAAAAAATCTTAGAAAAATGAGCTAAAATAAGCAAGATATGGGCATTTGAAATTTGAATATAAATTCAAAACACTCAACTGAGAGGGGGGGGATTTCAATTGAGCATTGACATCATTGCTGACATGTGATCTGACATCAAAAAAAGCTACAATTAAATTTTATGGTCTTGGACTTGTAAAAACAATTCTCCTACTTAAAATTGAAGGCATTTTGGCTGTCACAACTTTGATTTGGTTTGCCAAAATCCTAATCGAATCTTTTTTGGGATTTGCCACTAATTTAGAAAAAGTGATAGCCTAATATTTTTTATGACTGCCTAGTTTCTAACTCCCACTGGATTTTCCAACAAACTATCACCAATTTTTTCAAACCGATGTTGGTTGATGGAATGAAGGGCCTGCATGGAATGTGGTCATGCCAATGAAATAGCGCCAAGTGTCAGACATGTTGGGGCTATAGGTACAATTTGGTATGCTGGTGTAGTTTGCATACTACACAGGCTGTACCAACCACTATATATATATTTTAATTTCTAATAAAACTTTTGACAAAGAAAATATATCAGCCCAAAATAAAAATAAAAAAAATTTCTTTTGAAAATTTTTGGATAGTAAAATAATTATTTTTCAAAATCATACCTTTGACGCAATGATGGTGACCTGGGGGGGCGCATGTCTCCCTGGGCAATTTGTTTTTGCCTCATTAGATAACTACTCCAAAATGGACGAATTGATAGTCGATCTTAGGATGTTTGGCCCTTCTAAACAAGATGGCAGGGTTGAATTTGACACAAAAATGCTCCAAAATTTCAAACCACACTTCATCTTCAAACCCTCATAGATTTGGCCTTGTATGTCCGATTTGGACAAAAAAAGGGACAAAATCGACTTTCTCAAACACACTGAATGTAATGGTGAGCTTAGATTTTTACAAACAAGCTCCAATTTGAACCTACAATAAAGAGCCAAAAATGGAACACCCCCAAATCTAGTATCTCTCTTCAAAAAAAGGTTATCCAATGGCACCCAACCCACTATGATACCATGTAAGAACTTATGAAAAGCAACAATAGGATCAAGAGACCAAAGATAGCACAAAAGAGAGAGAATATGATGATTGCATTCTCAATATGCATGAAGAAGTTCAATTACAAGTATGTACAAGGCTTGCTTATAAAGGAAAACTAGGACACAAGGAAGGGCCATGAATGAGACAAGTGTCACATTCATGTGCAAGGGTAGGTAGAAAGAAATAATAGATAATTCCATGAAAGGTGGATCACCTACCTAAAGTGGAATTTCTCCTACACACACTTCCCTAAGTGTCTCAATCACATCTCTCAATGTATGTACAAACCTAGATGCAAGATGCAAACTACAATGATATGCATTCCCTAAGTAAGCTTAAGTAAAGTGTAATAAGTAAAATACTTATTTACACCAACAAATGTGATATAATATTATTATGTATTATTATATTATAGTATAATATTATCAATATATTATTATTATATTAATATGTATTATATATTATATATTATTATATTAATATATTTAATAATATATATAATATAGTATTATATAATAAAATAATAATACATCTTTATGGATGGATAAGACATTTATCCTTTGTGTATGGATGAGGACCCACATAAACTCATTCTCTAATATATTATAAATATTTTTATAATGGATATGTGTTTTCTCTATAAACAAATATTTATTTTGGCAAGAATAACAAATATACATTTTTCATATTTAATGGATATCTATTTTTCTTTGGTGTTTACCATAGCAATTATACTTTTTTCCAACCCAAGTAAAAAGTTAAACTTGATTTCCACAAATTTTCCTAACTCAAATCGTATTAGTTTACATCGTCATTCTTTGCCCCCCATAATCTTGCAATCATCCTTTTATGTATATTTTTTAAACATTACTATCGAACGCCTTATTTATTATTAATTCTTTATTGAGAATAATAAAAATAAATTTTATTTTACTATAACCTTTTTTTGTGTGTATTTATTTCAATTTATTTAATTGAAAGAAGGATGTTAATGCGGGGTAGAACACAACTTTCTAATTTTTTTTGACATATAACTTTTTATTTTTCTCTTTCTTGAACAAAGGCATTTGTTTTATGTTATCAACCTATGATGCTTATAAAACTAGAAAATAATCTAACATTAAAAATATTTTATATACATATTACTTTTTACAAAACTAATTTCATAAGCTACATGCTTGAATAATATTCTCCATAAATTGCTACATGACACAAAGTGGCTATTTTTTTCCTGTAAATTGCGACATGTGAATAAGAGGGAAAACACTGCCATGATGGCATAATGTAAGTAGGTTCAATATAAGGAGGTTTGATTGAACCCCCATAGATCTAACATCTTTTGAACATTTCATCCACTATCCCATGCTTTATCGTTTTCTTAGGGAGGTTAGATAAAAGGAGTTCAATCAAATCCAATTAGATTTAAGCCCACTCATGATTACGTCCATGTAGTAACACACAATTGTTGATTGTAATTTATGTAAAAATATTTAATTGAAGCCTCATTAGATGAAACCTTTACATGTATGTTGTAAATTTTAATCTATATTTTTTTATTTGACCTAGAAGTGTGACACATTTTTATACTTCCACCCATTAGCATAGGGCTAGTTGTAAGAAAGGCTATGTTACCCTAACTATATACAAAAATCATTTATAGTTATCTAAATATATGAAGCCATTGTCCAAAACTGAGCACAAAATTAAATTGTCAAATGCATTGAAGATATGCTTTTCACTATTACAACAATTTTACATATGTTAAAAATAGGAACAAGTTGACCTCAACTTTATTAAATTTGAAGCCTTCAACCATCATCTTCTCATGATTACTAAGACTACTTTCATGTAGCTCAATAATGAATGTATAAACCACACTAAAACTATTGTTTGGCATTTTCTTCTAGAATAATTTGGAAAAGAAATTACCCATATAACTATGTTTCCTTGCCTATCTCTAAATTTAGCCAAAAGAATTGTGTTTTAAGACATCCCTCCAAAACTCAACTTATTTCAATTCTTTCTTAATCTAATTTTAAATTGTGTGGCTCTCATCCTTTTTAATTTTTTTCTTGTAAAAATTAGTTTTATCATAATACCACAAGCAAGAAAATCTTCATAAAAAATCTTCACATTACCCTTAAAATATTCCCTCTATAATGATCAATAGACTCTTAAAAAATTTGAATTTTCTCTATAATAATCAATAGACTTAAAAAAAACTCAGCAAAATCCAATATTCAAGATATAAAAGAGATAGAAATTTTGTTTGAGGATGAGTACATCCCTTTTTATACCATAAATAAAAATTTAAAAATAACCATTACAATATTTAAGAAATAATCTCATAAATTTATCTTTAAATTTTAAATAAAAGAATTAAAAACCATGTCTCGTAAATCTTCAAAACTCTTAACAAATGGACAACAAGATAAAATGCATTCTAGATGTCCTGCCAAAATTTATCAACATTGAAATATTTATTATCATAAAAACAAAATACATCCTCAAAGTCTAGTCTAGAAGGCTAGTTAGATGTATAAACACAAGGTTTTACTATATTGAAAGAAAAATACTATATCCTTATTGCCTAGTCCAGATGCCCTGTTAAGAGACCTAAACATTAAACATTATTTATTTATTACAATGAAAGCAAAATACCATCATCATCTCCAATTAGTGCGCTCCCCCAGCAGAAATGTTATAACTCTGTCCATCTGATCAAAGCTCGTCTTTCTCCAGTTCACTTTGAAAGTGAGTACCAACACCACGGCACAAAATCCTGCTGCAATTGACCATCCAATAGCCAGCTCATACCATGAAAATCCTTGGTTGGACTCCTTCTTGATATCAATGGTAGGAGGAAAAGGTGGTGAATGACGGGGAGAACACTTCCAGATTTCAACAGGGCATCCTCGCAGATCTGGATTTCCTGAAAATGCTGATCTGTCAAATGTTATCATATGAAGACCTTGCTGTGGTATCACCCCTGAAAGATTGTTGTAAGAGAGATTTAAATATCCCAAATAATCCAGAGAACCAAGCTGGAATGGAATTTTTCCTGAAAATTTGTTGAGAGAAAGGTCCAGAGATTCCAACTGACTCAGATTGCCCATGCTACCTGGAATTTCCCCAATGAAACTGTTCCTAGAAAGATTTAGAAACATCAAACCTTTTAGATTCCCAATTTCCGTTGGAACATGGCCCCATAATCTGTTGTTTGACAAATCAATGCAAGTCATGCCTGAAAAGACGTAAGTGTAATGCCTTTCTGACCCCTTGGTAATTATATCCAAGCTCTCTATATAGTATTTTCTGTCTTCATCTCTTGAAGGCGTTGTGTAGGTTGGAAGTGTTGCATTTCCAGGAGAGCCAGGACGCTCCTGATCTGGACAGGAAACGGGAATATCTCCACCACAGGCAATTCGTGGTGGACCAATTCGAAGCAAGCGACGCGGACGGTCTTCTCCAAGCACGGACATATTTTCCTTTACATCGACCATGGCTGAGAAATTCAAGTAGGTATTTGGGATTTCACCGAACAAAAGATTAGAAGAAAGGTCGAGGAGCCGAAGCTTGGGCATTTTCCCGATCTCTGGAGGGAGTTTTCCTTTGAAATTGTTTGATCTCATCATAAGAACTTGTAGATTTGAACAGCTAGCAATCCAAGCTGGAATGTTTCCTGTCAAATTGTTTTCTCCCACGTCAAGCACCTGCAGTTCTGGAAGTTCTGTTAAAGACAGAGGAAGAAGTCCTTGCAGATTGTTCTTTTCAAGATGCAGAGATGCAAGTCCTCTTAATTCTCCAAGCTCCTCGGGAATATCACCCTCCAATTCATTACTTGCCACGTTGAGCATTACAAGTGCTGAGAGGTTGGACAGGCTGGCAGGGATCTCTCCATTTAAATGGTTGTTGTTCATCTGCAGCACTTGAAGAGATCGCAAATCACCCAAATTATTAGGTATATTGCCTCTTAGCTGATTATTTGACAAATCTAGAATAATTAGAGATGACATATTCCCTAATGAAACTGGTATTGGTCCTTCAATTTTGTTGTATGAAAGTAAAAGCACCTTCAAACTTGGCAGTTCAAGCATACGAATATCTAGCAATAAAGGGCCATTCAGTTCATTTACAGACAGATCCAACACCTGCAGTCGGAGTGTACTTGAGGTAACACTAATAGTGAGAGGTCCCTCCAAATGATTGTTTGACAGGTTCAAACTCATCAATGCCGATGAAAATTCCCATAGCCAAGATGGAAGATCTTCTACAAGATTGGCGTCTGATAGGTCCAAATTTTCAAGTTCAAATTGAGTTGAAATCCAGCTGGGAATCGGACCTCCAATTTTACAACTTCTGAGATTCAAGGTATGGAGCTGAAAAGGCGGAATCCAAGGCGTCGAGTCGATGTGGATATTCAATCCACTACAAGACAAGTCTAATTCTACCAACCTTGAACTATTGCGCAAGAGAACTTGATCTGAAACTGTTCCTGTCATGTTGTTGTTGGAAAGCAGAAAAGTCTGTAGAGAAGATGGTAGCGTGAACATGGAAGGAATACTTCCATTCAATCGGTTGTTTCTCATATCAAGACTGACGAGTGAAGACAATTGAGCAAATGACAAGGGCAGGTCTCCACTGATCTTGTTGTCAGAAAGGGATAAGTTTTTGAGTGTGCTAATTTTGCCTAAACTGAATGGGATACTGCCTTCCAATTGATTATCATGTAAATCTAACACGATAAGATACAGGAGATTGCCTACAGAACGAGGGATTGGACCACTAAACCTGTTGTCGCTAAGATCTATGTACTTAAGATTGATGAGTAAACCCAGGCTAGATGAGATGGGACCTTCTAACTGGTTCTGGTGAAGGTCTAAATAAGAAAGACTTCCCACATTATTATGCATATCCCCTAACATTGATGGTATCCCACCAGTCAAGTTGTTGATGCTAAGATCCAGATGTCTAAGACTGGTGAGATTTGAGATAGCCTCGGGTATACCCATAATGCCATTTCTGGAGAGGTTAAGGAATTCGAGGAAACGAAGCTTTGATAAACTACTGGGTATAGAACTATTTAAGGTATTGGAGCTCAGATCAAGTGAAGTTAATTTGCTCATGTTCCCCATCCAACTAGGCATTGGTCCTGACATCCCGGTATCTCTTAACTTAAGAACAGCAAGTGAGGAAATATTTAGCAAAGAATCTGGAAGGGGGGAATTTAAAAGACAACCAGAGAGGTCCAGGTGTGTAAGGTGGAAGAGACTACCAATAATAGTCCCCCATGATGCCGGGAAGCTTACCTGAGGTAACCCATTTAATGAAAGATAGTTTAGCAAGGACAGACTAGACAACCACTGTAAGCTGCTGAAATCATAAAAAAATTTGTTACTCAAATCTAAATATCGCAAGGAAGACAAATTTCCAAGGTGAGATGGATTAATAACTCCTCCGAAAGAGGCACCGGCTATGTTTAGATATGACAAGTTTTTCAGGGATGCCAAACTTGCAGGAAAGGAAGACCCAAAATAATTATAACTCAAATCTAAATATTGGAGATGCTTCAGTTCTGACAAGGCTGAATCAATGTCTACATCCATATCTTCAAATGTAAGATCAAAGTTACTAATATCTAACTCAGTAACATGTCCACCCAATTCCATTTCATCGCAATGGACACCTCTCCATGCACAACAGTCATCTCCCTCCCATGACTTTAGCATTCTATCAGTGCCAGTGAAGGTGGCCCTAACGCTGAGAAGCGCTCTCGATTCATTGGGAGGACATCCATACACAGACAAAAATAAAATTATAGAAAAGAAAGCATAGTAGAGGAGAGAGAGGGACGTGAACATACACAAATTATTCGTGCAAACCGTCATTGTAACCACCATGCACTCTCAATTACTGTTTCACAAAAGAGCCAATGCTTAATAAATATCACCATACTTTGCACTCTCATGTATTTCTTTTGTAGCAAGGATAGTCCATCTATTTTACGAAAGGAAAATATACAGAAATGTACAGACACACCATCTAGTCCTGTAACACGTCTTCTACTATTTAATTGACCGCTGGATCGTTTTATGATAGTCCTAAGATTTCTTTATCCAAAGGAAAAATCTCACTTTTATTTCAAGAAAGGACAGGACATAAAAAGTAGTTTAATACAAAGAAAAAGAGCCCCGGCATCCGGGAATTACCCCAAACCTTATGACATCCACTTGAGATTGGGCTTTTATTAAATTTCTTTGTAACATAATGCATTTGCACATACGTTACACATTTACGTTATTATAGGGAGTGCTAGTTGATTTTAATATTAAAAGGTTTTTAATTTGAACTGTGGTATATCTTTTTGTTTATTACGTTTATTTAATAATCAGCTTAAGTTTTAATTTTAGGAAGCTTGACTTTTTAATGTACACTTGATTGTATCTTTAATATGTAAAAGGAGAAGCATAAAGAAGAATTTTGTATCAAAATTTAAAGATATTAAAAACAATAATTCGATTATTATGAATTTCGACATTTTTATTTCTTTAATAAAAATTTATGTGTTGTATAAAGGTAAAAATTATATAAATAATAATGTTTTTTAAACCTTTTTTTTTTTGTATTATATATTGTATGAACAACAAGTTACATAGAGATGAGGTGCAATACTACTGTTTTTCCTTTTTCAATATAATGTTATTGCTAGTCCATACATCTTTTACATATACAATATCAATTTTTGAAAAACTAGTAAAGAACCATATGTAATAGATACAGAGTAGCCACCAAAAATGAACCATTATGGATGTTTTCACCTTACTTTATGTTGCAACTTTGTTTTTCTAACATCCATAGACTACCCCAAAATATTGCATATTGGATGATCACTATTAACCACAGTAAAAAAGATCATGTTGCAACCTACCCAAGTTGCTATCTGCACATAGGTTATCATACCATCAAAGCCAAAAGGTATTCCATGTCCCAAAAAAAACCCAAGCATCTACTCCATATCAAGAGGTCAATTCCTCACTACTAGCTAGATGTTTCACACCTAGCAATGCTTTTGCTACCTCTATCTCCTCCCTGGTGAAGTCTTCAGGCCTAAGTAGGGGTGGGGGGTCCTCCTTCTGAGCATCCTCAGCCACCTTTTCATTGAAATTTGGAGAAAAATTTATGAGCTTGGTTTCCCTACTTGCCAAGTGTGTCCAAATCTGTCTTCCTAAAGATTTATTTGCAAAGTACCTTCGTCCAATAGCTTGAGGAACTTGAATTTTTACACCTTCACTATCATGGTAGCCTACAAAGCAATGTTGTGCAAGGTGAGTCTTTTTGTAGACTCAGTAAGTGCCCTCAGTTTCCCATTAAATATTTCATCATTTCGTGCTTTCCAAATATTCCACAAATTTCAATGGAAACACAAGAACAAAATAGTGATTGTTCCCTACCAAATTTATTACTTCTAAATAAAAGAATTATGTCCAATCTGAGTTTTCCATTTGTGTTCCAAACATTTAAGTTGTGATAGAAAAAATTCCATATCTCTTGCATATAAATAATAAAAAAATGTGATTTATTGCCTTAGGTACCCTGCACAATATGTAGATTTCAATGTCATTAGAACTTATTTGATAAGGAAATCTGTGGAAGATCAAGAGCCATCTAAAGCAAGACTTCTTTGGCTCAATTGTTTTTGACCAATTATTTAAAATAATTTTAGACCACTCATTGCTGCTAATGTTCGTATTCCACCTATTGTTTAGGTACTCATATATTTCTTTCTGCTTAGTGAGAGTGCTGTAGATAGTTTTTGCATTGAGTTTATTAATAATGGTACCATTGTTTCATTGAAATTCCTTGAATTTCTTTTCATTAAATCTACAATTTTCTGACCACTTCATTCCTTTTCAAGCCTCTCTTACAACATAGTAGGTTCTCCATTGAGTCAGTCCTCAATTGAGCCCAATCTTTTAGAAGACCATCTTTCAGAATGTCTGAGAAGTTTTTAATTCCTTTGTTCTTCTAGTTCTTGGTTGAGCATCCCTTTAGGAGAGCTAAAGGCTTTTCCTTATGTTTGAGATTCCACCAAATAGATGTTTGTGTGTACAAATTATTGCCCTAAGAGAAGTAGGAGTTAATTGTGAACTCTTTAACATGCTCCCACGCTTTCCAAATGCTCATGAACACCACTAAGCCTTCAAGGAATATAGGGTGTTGACAACTAAGAAGGTCACTAAGGGAGAGGTTTTTCCAATTTTTTGCATGTTTAGGGTTTTCTCTTTGGATATTGCTTGTTATTAACACTTTCCAAGGCTTGTTACCATCTAGGGCCTTGAATATCCATTTGGTAGCTAGAACTATGCCTTGGATTTTTAAGTCCTTCAAACCAAGCCCCCCATCTACCTTGCTTAGGCAACACCAACTCCATTTAATCGCATGCCTCTTTTTATTTCCTTTTCCATCTGACCAAAGAAATCTTTGAATCTTTTTTTGAATTTCATTCACTTGGTAACTACTAAATAACCATAGTAAGGTGAAATAAAGGCTATAAGAAGAAAGTACCTTTTGAAAAAATTGAACTCTTCTTGCCAGTGAGAGGAAATTCCTACTCCATCTCTCAATCTTTTTCTCAATCTCACTTTTAATCCAGGTCCACATTTCTTTGAAGTTTGGGCATACAACAAATGGTATGCCTAAGAACCTTACCTATTTATGTGGCCCTCCCCACTAGATTTTAACTTTATTTACCCACTCTGGAGGCTTGTATTGCAATCCCAACACAATTGATTTGGAGAGGGATATTTTTCCATCAAAGGCTTCAAAGAAGGCTTTTAGTTTCACCATTAGATTGGAGACATTTTCTTCCTCCATTAGGGCGAACAAAGTTGTATCATTAGAAAATTGAACATTCAACAACTCATCATTGTTTGGGAGTGTTATACCTCTAAACTTAGGTGAGAACACATTGGTCCTGAGAACATAGTATAGGGCATCTGAAGAAATCATAAAAAATGTAGGAGCAAAAGGACAACCTTGTCTAGTTGACCTTTCTAGGGAAAATTCTTCTGTAAGAGAGCCATTTACATCTACCTGAGCCACCGCATCCTTGAACAAAGTGACAACCATGTTGTAAAAAGCTTCAGGGAAGCCAAAAGCCTCAAGATTGAGCCTGATGAAGGTACATTCAAGCCTGTCATAAGCCTTTTTGAATTCCAATAATAGGATAACAACCTCTTGATTAGAGTTTTCTGCCTAATCTAGCACTTCCTAGCTAGTAATGGGGTTCTTCAAGATATACCTACTAGGTTAATGAAGCTTGTTTGAGTGGTACTGATGAGGTTAGGTAGAACATTTGTCAATCTTCTTGCTAACACTTTTTTAAGGATTTTATATGATACATTTAGCAAGGTTATGGATCTCTAGTTTTTAGCTTGAATCTTGTCACCTCCTTTGGGGAGCTATTTTATAATACCTTTGTTCATACCACTCCCCAAGGAGACAACATCCAAAGCCTCCTTGCACACTAGGAATTGGTCATCAATTATCCAGCCCTTGAATGTCTTGTAGAACTCTATTGGGAGACCATGAGCCTTAGGGGATTTGTCATTCTGCATGGATTCTATTTCTTCTTTGGACACCTCACAGCCCAGTTTCTCCACCTCTTCCCCCTCTAGCTTCTTAGGAATGCCGCTTCTGATTAAATTCCTTGAACTAGTGCAACCATTACCACCATTTTTCGATGAGAAAAAGTTCCTGTAGAAATTTTAAAAGTGGCCTTTGATTTCTTCTTGGTCACTAACTGCTCCCCCATCAACCTAAACTTGCTCTGTATGTTCCTTAAATATTTTCTCTAAGGAGTTTGAAGAAAAATTTAGACCCTTTTTCACCAGTTTCAAGCTAGTTGAGCCTAGATCTAACTTTGAGACCCTGAAATTTTTTGTTTTGGAGCCTTTTCAACGAATCTTTGGCAAGAACCAGATTATTACCTAACCCCTCATTTTTGGGGTCTTTTTGAAGCCCAACTTCTTATTGTAACAATTCTTCTTGAAGTAGACCTTCCTCTCTCCTACTGTCCATAGCTTTCTTTTTTTGTATTGTCTAAAATAAGTCTTTCCACCCCTTAACATTTAGGGTCCACCTTTCTATGGAAATTATGTTCTTATGCATGCATTTGTTTATCATTCTAATTTTTTTAATGGCATCCAAACAATCCTTGTCCTGAAGCAATTTAGTGTTAAGAAGGAAGCCCCCCTTTTCTCCTCTAACCCCATTCCCCTTCTTAAGTAAGATTCTTATTTTGATGGGGTGGTGATTTGAGAGAGTGTAGGGGTGTACTTCAATTTTTCATCCATCTCTAAGAGATTCAGGATGAAAGAACTCCTATTTATATAGAACATGTCTATTCTGCAATAAATCCATCAACTACCTTTTTGAGCATTGCTCCAAGTATACCATATGCTAGGGAAGTCCTACCCCTCCACTAGATCTATCAATTTGATCTTTTTCTTCATTTTTGACCAATAGTACTTTTCATTCCCTTTCCATTCCATGCCAATCCCACTGAGCTTGTCTTCTTGGTTCTCTATCATATTGAAATCCCCTCTAAGGATCCATGGGATGCTTTCTAGTTCACAAACCCATTTCCACACATTGATTCTCTCTCTCCATACACATTTGGTGCATAGACTGAGTAGATACCAAAGGAGTAGTCTTCCTTTTTTAGTAGTACCCAAACAACTCTGTTACATGGGGAGACCCCATACTTAAAGACATATTACCCCCATTCTTTAGAAAGGATGACAATAGTCCCCCCTTTCCTTTCTCATGTTCGGTGACAAAGTGGATGGACTCCCTCTAGATGAAATTAAGGTTGGTTTCTGACATGAAGCTAGTTACTTTAAGTTCCTACAACAACACCACATCTTTATCCCCACACCGATTGAGGAACCTTCTAACAACTTGTTTCATATCAGGGGATTCCAACCCCCTCACATTCCATGATATACAATTAAGATTCATTGGGGCCAAGGTTTAGAGAATGCTCCTTTTTAGGCCTAAAGTTTTCAAAACATTTAGGAACCTTTTATTCCACTTCCATCCTTTTGGATGGGTATGTGCAGGATCGTGATGGGCCAAAAAGTGGCAATATGATGGGTATGTGCAGGGTATGTGGTTGATGACGTTTTTTACCCAAAATTGATGAAACAAAAAAGGGTTTTTAAAGGATATTCTCAATTTTCCACCAATATAAATTATGCTTTACTTTGAATTTAATAAATAATTATTATTCATTTTCTATTTGAATTATGACTAAAGTCCTGATTAATAGGTTTATTGAAAAACATTTATAGCTTTCAAACGGTATCACATTTTTTGAATCCAAAACATGTGTCACATTCTATGCCTTGCATACTATAGGATTTTAAAAAAATGAATTTCATGAAGTTTTGACCAAGTTAAGGTGGTTAGACATACAAGTTTTTTATTTTTTTTAAAAGTTGTAATAAAAAAAACATAATTAATTATTTACTTGGAAAAAAATTATAAAAAAAAATGCATCACATTAGGACATGAGTCCCCTACTAATATCTAAAATCTTATAAAAAAATAATATCATTTTATTGTGGTTAGGGTGGTCAGACAGACATCTACTTCTTATGTTTTCCTTCAAATTTAAGTACTACTGTATTGAAATTTCCAATTTTCACCAAATAGATTTATTTTTTAATAAACCTAGTAGTTTAGAAACTACATTCAATTTGCTATAGATTCTATTCTTACATATAATTTTTGAAATAATATAGATAACTTGTTCAAATTTTTACGTCAAGTTGCCTAACTCTAATTTTTATAATTTTTTTGCCACTTAAGGGCCATTTTTTCCATGATGATCTTGCACATACCTAGGAACTAGACTTGAGTTAACCACACTAAGCTTCTTTATTTCTTCTTTGGCAAGAAGCTTGAGGTTTGTTTTCCCTGCTAGAATTAGACTTTGGTCCCTTTCCTTAGCCTTCCCCTTGGCTTTCAAGACTCACTTCTACTATGGCCCCTCCCTCAGAGACTCCATTAGAAGACGGTTCCCCTATAACCCTTGAAGGCTCAGTGTCCCCTAAGGGGCTATTTGGAACAACACAGTTTACCAGATTGTTATTCTTAGCCTCTCCCTAGTAGGAGGGTGTATTTTCAAATGCTTGGACCTTTGTGTTACTAAGAGAGCCAACGCCACCCCCACCTACATCCTCCATTGTGTCATTGGTGCATTGATTACATTCCCCTCTAGGGCTACTTTGAAAACCTTCCCACACCACAACCCAATTTGTAACCAGTCCATTAAAGATACCATTTTGGGTATAGGTGGGAAACATGTTGGTTTATAAGGCACTTACAATATCTTTGACCTTGCAAGTTCTATCCTTCTATTGTTTTGTTACTCCAATTTTTCTAGGATCTGCTTTGTATATTTTGATTTTTTTTAAGAAGTATGACTGATTTTAGGAACATAATCCCCTCCTACCCCATCATCCCTAGGATTTTTCCCTAATTTGTCCAATGCCAGTTGTTGGGCATTCTTTTTCCAACCTTTACCATCTAGTTTTCTCGGGTACATTCAACCCCCTCCATAAATAACTTGTGTTGGTTAGGGCTTGATTATGACAAGCCAAAGTTTGGGGAGGAACAATACGTAAAACATCACCCTCATCACAGTCCTTATTATAGCCTTCCTTTGAAATTCCTATCATTGAGGGCTCATCTAACACCTCAGAGTCTTGTTTCATTTCTAGGGCATCCATATACATACTTTCATAGTTACTTTCCAAGTCATAAATTAAATCTTGACTTGAGTCCTCAAAGAGTTCCTCATCCCCCCATGAGCCCACATCTGTGTCATTGGAGCAAGGTTTCAATATTTCTTTTGGCATTTCAATCACCTCATTATTACTTTTGGTGTTATTGATTAGGATTTCATCCCCATCCATTGTTTTTCCACCTTAAAAGTTTTTAGAGACCCTCTTACCATTTTCATTATTAACAATTGGGAAGCTATTATTAGCAAAAAATTGATTACATCCTAGATTACTCTCTTCTTCTTTAGATTTACTAGGGTTTTGGGGCCCTTCCCTTGTCAAAGTTTTCTTTTTGTCCCTCAAACGATGATTTTTCATTAATTTTCCTCTTACTGATTAGGGGAAAATTTCTCCTTATGTTCCCTTCTCTCCTATAGAGATAACAAATGTTTAGGATACCCAACATTTCAAGGCCACAATTGCCATCCCTATTATCTAGTTTTAGTAGTAGGGCGTCTAAGAAATCTACCCTAGGAAATATGGGGACAAGAACCCTTGCATCCACATGAGGTAATGCAAACTTAGTATTGTCAATCCTCAGGACCATGCCATATGGTTCAAGAATAAGGGGAGTAAAATCCCAAATTCTTGGGGGAACATTTTTTACCACCAACAACCTAGGGCTCAACAGAGCCAATATTTCATCATTTAGGGCCTCTATCAACCATGCCACATCCTAAAAAATGTTATTTCCTATGTTCCAAAATTGTTTGTTTAGTGTTTTACATTGCATTTCATGGTTTTTGAGAAAAATCACATACAATCCCTTTTGTATCATTTTGCAATATGAGAAATAGATCCCAAGTTTTTTCCCCCAAATATTATCCAACCATTAATCCATATATTTCCACATTGACACCTTGTTAATGTCCACAATGGCCAAAAAAATCCTAATATTTTTCAATTTAATATCTTGCTCACAGAAAGCATCTACCAGTTTATCATTTGGAATCATGATGTTGACTTTGGGGGAGCCAGGTGGGTACTTACCTCTTTTGCACCCCCCATCTTCTTCACTCTATCCTTCTTACACTGTAAACCTTGCATCAACTAGAAACATCACTTCTTCTGTTGTGATGATTTCATGAAAAGACATAAGTTGCAAATGGCCATCCACACTAGGGTTTGGCCTTTTCTCCATGCCATCAGAGCGATCTAAATCCCCACCCATCATTTTTTTGAATAACCCCCCAACCTTGAATGGGTGAGAGCTGAAACTAAAAATATCGCACATAGAAAGCACACACAACATACACCACTCGATACCACTACGATAGCGTTTGCATGGAAGAGGACTAGGCCTCCCCCACTCCCATGAGCCGAGGGTTATATCAAACCCTAAAGTTGTAGAGCACATTTTTTTCCTTTATCTAAATATTCAATTATATGTGTAGGTAGTATTTTTAGTACTATATATATGAGTTGGTTGAAATAAATGAAATCCATAAGTTTTTTCTTTTAGTATGGACATAAAACATAATTTTTATGTCAATTTTTTCTTATTTTTCATGACCATTTTAAGTATGATATTTTTTTTTTTTATTCAAGTGGTAAACGCTTTTGAACCAGAGCTATGAACCGGAATACAACCACTCAACAATACCACCCCAACGGGGTTTGAACCTTGGTGGCGAGAACAACAATGCCACCTTTAAACCATCACACCCTACCAATATTGGCAAGAAAGTTAATTATGATATATTTTACCCATTGAATCTAGATCTTATTTATCTCCAAATATATTTAAAACTCTACTATTTTCCTCCAAAGATATTTTACTTTTTATTAGATGGATACTAGTGTAGATGTCTAAAATTTACCTACAATTAATGTTTCTAATTTTTCTAATTTTACATAGTTCAAACCCCAATTCATTAAGTCAATATATTTAATCAAATATTTTAATTATTCTCCTAAGATTAACTAAATAATTTTTATTGTGTAATTAATGAGTTACATAATTTGTCTAATATTAATTAGAAAAAATTGAACCTTTTATCTAATTAATTAAATATTTTATAAGGTTATGTAGATAATGGGGATTCACTGCGCTTGAGTCTCTTGATCACCAAAAGAATCCCACGGAACAAACCAACCTAAAATACCTTAGACTACCTAATAAGTTTAATTTAGGAGATCAAGATGAAAGAGATTGCAAAACGTATGGAAAGAAGAGTTCCAAGAACAATAATAGGAAAACAACTTTATGGACTGAAAAAGTAAATCATTGAGATTTTTGAAAAAAAAGGAGGAGCTCTCAGGAAAAGGACAATAGTGTGGGAGTGAGACTTTATTGTGGTACGCTAAAGTCTACTGGAATCCTATATAGACAAAGCAATGAACCCTTAGACAGAACTCAAAAGGATTTTATAACTATCCAAAATATGATTTATGCTTAAGTTATTAATTTAAAAGAAAGTGAGAATGCAAATAAATGACAAGGAAAGAGACCAACTTACAAGAGGTCCCATGCTTCGATGCCTCCCACAAAGCTCCACTCGAGAAACCTACACATAAGGCGGATGAGGAAAAATGTTGCTATGGTTTTAGGGCTTTCGATAGTCAAAACCTCGTCTTGGTGTTCCCACCTCCATGAACCACTAGATAGATAGAGAGAATAATAGACATAAAGGAAAGTAGACACAAGAGTGATAAAAAGAAAACCCTACTATGGAGGAGAACCTATATCATAAAATACACTCCAAAGTGATAAAAGAAAAACCCGCTACAAAGGAGAACCCGTATCACGAAATAGAGACAATAAGTATTATGCTATCAGATTGAGAAGATTCAAGAGAGTGTTACCAATAATTTATGGCTCCCTCTTGACTTGGTAAACACAATGTTGAGCACTTGCAAGATAGATTTGGTTGTTGGAGAGACCCTAGTTAGGTAAAGCTTTTCCATAAGAATGAGATGAAGAAGAGAAGAGCAAGAAGAGCCAATTAAATGAGAGAATGTTGCAAATGAGACTGAAAGAAATTTTTTTTAGCTGCATAGGCAGGAAGAGATGTTACTCTAGGAATCTTGTCATAGGGACATGTATCAGAGGTCAAGAGTTTTAAGATTCCTCATTTGAACTCACAAAAGTATGGAGATTCTATGTGTGCCACCCAGATCTTCACATGCCATGTAGGTGTCCAACTCATCATTTCATGAGAAATGAAGTGGTGGGTTGCTATCGCTTCATCGTTGGTCCTTATGGAGTTTGAATTATGAAATTATAACTCATAAGGTTCTTTCCATAAATGCGACTAGGTAGGCGTGTGCACCAATCTGTGACACAAAAAAGGTGCCACTTTTAAATTTTTTACCTAGAATGACCATTTGGCGCTCACCAAATGAATCGAATGGCCAAGCCTAAGGCTTGGTATGTCAAAATTTAAATAATTTTGGCACTATTCATTTAGCAAGCACCAAATTTGGTGAGTTCCTAATGAAGTTCATCAATTGTCAAGTGCCAACTTTGGTGCTTGCCAAAAGAAGTGCTCCATTTGGCTAGTGCCAAATTTGGCACTCACCAAATGTGAAGCATGATTTTTTTGCAAAGCATTTTTGTGAAATATTACTTTTCTCTTTCTCTACTAGGGAGACTATATTCATGAAATAAACATTTACATATGGACATTTATTTTCTTATACTTTAAGATATATTTCATGCATGTATAGTTTCATCATGTTTGAGAGTTTTTTCAGATCTCTTGGAGTTATAATGAAAATTCTAGTTTTTGGAAGATCTTATACTTTTTTAGAGTTAGTCAAATTTCAATAATTAGCATGTCAATTTTCAGTAATCAAGACATCAAATCAAATTTTAGTACTTACCAAGTTGTATCATCTTTCTCTCTCAATCTCTCCTTC